>CM073131.1:1251824-1716824 GCA_037039145.1 Fundulus diaphanus
CATTTACTCTTTATGATGTGTATACCCTTATATTCACTGAGAGAATTCTCCTCATTTATACTGGTAGGATTACAATTTCACTTATGGGTGTGGTTGCTTCAATGAAAATGATGGTTTTACCTAAAAGTACTTACTCTCAATGAACCCTAATAAACCATTGGGGATTCGACTGGTTTAAATCTCTGCACACCCCCCCGTATCAGCTTTAAGTTGCTACAGAAGTCTAAAGATAGATGGGGACTAGATCTGTGTAACTTCCATCACTACTTCTTAGCAAATAGGCTACAATACATCTCAAAATGGATAAAACATAATCCTTTAGATGACCCTTGGCTAGAGACAGAACAGAAAATATGTGATAATAAAGATTTCTAATTTGTCGTTTATTAGCTCAAATATAAGACTGTTAGAGAAATGTGAATGTAATCATTTTATTTTTATTAAGTTACAGGCATTTAGTCTGTTTAAAGAGCTGGCTTGCAAGAATGTTCTATTGTTTTAACCCTACACAGGAAGAACAGATGCTTCTCCCAGATAAGGAATGTCTTGCCTATATCCAGCTGTGTATGTTAATCTACATCTCTTTGTGTGCCAAACCCCATGTTGTAAACTCCCCCCCTGCCCCTTCTTTGAAGTTTGAGAATAAAGTAGAGAGGGGACAAATGTCCAGCGGGAAATAGTGGCAGACATTCAAGGGAGCATGTTATCCGTCTGACTATTTCCTCCTCTTCTAGAAAAGTCTAAACTTGTGTTTGTGTTTGGTTTTCCTTCTTTGAAGAATATTAAGGGGTTTATTAAAGATAGCCCTATCAAAAACAGCATGCATGCTTTTAAAATATAAACATCAGCTCTTCTCTGACAGCATGGTGGGAGTTCCTTAAAATGATAGTCATCACTTATCCCATGCAGCCGTAAACCCATCTGGAATAATTCTGACATCCTACAAAAAAATTATATAAGATAAACGTTCAGTTTGCATGGATTTCACTGCCTCATGTATCGCAAAGAAAACTATCCTCATGAATTGGAAAAGCAAAAGAATTCTCAGTATCAATCAGTATAGAGATCTTTTGTTGGATCATATTAGTCTTGAGACAGCATCTGCATCAGATCAATCTCTCTGCGCTCCTTTGATCGGCTGGATGTTTGAAGGGCTCCGTGTCCGACTCCTTGTTTTGGTCATGGTTCTTGCCGTCTCTTGGTGCTGCTTGCAGGATCCAAGCACCGCAGGTGCTTGGATCCGGGTGCTTGCAGATTCACTTCTATAAAGAAAACCCCTAATGTCTTTGGCTGTCACTTTGTACATTTTGTATTGGATGGTGCTGTATGTTCTTCGGTAATGGTATGAAGGCGTTGCTTGTTTGAACCTGTAATACTTTAATCGATTGGTTTTGCTGTTCTTTTTATATCTCTCTTTGCAGGTGAAGAAGCAGAATGAGGATGTATAGTTCTCTCCCTTTTCTGTCTTCTTTCACCTTTTCTCCTTTTTTAAGAAAGAAAAAAAAAAACAGTCAGCAATACTGTACTTTAAAATAGTCCTCGCCGTTTCCGCCATGGTGGAAGAAAAATGATGTCTCAAGATCAGTCTTGTCTACCCACTTTTGTTACACCCCCGCACAACTGTGTTCCCCCCGCTGCCCAGGCAAAGAAGCTGTGCTTTATCTTTATTTATTTATTTATTTATACCAACAGAATAGAATAGAGTGTAGCCCGGCGGTGAGAAAAGTTCCTAATTCCTTTTGAGACATACTTTCAGTTTTCTTACAGCATTTTGAACACACAAAATGGCTTTTTTTGGAAGAATAAAGCAGCTATCTGTTTTCATCTGATTTTCATCTATATTCAGACTCAGGAAGGTGGATATTTGTTTCCAGCAGACAGACATTTGGTGATGTGCAACAATCAGACCACCCTGTATTTGTGTAGGACACCTGAAAATGACTAGAGTGTTGTTTACTTCAGAACATGCTATAATGAGCATTAACGTTTATGAATCGCGTTTAAGTAGACATCATCCTCATATTTGTATTGGGCAAACGCACTCCCGACGCAAGGGATACGAGTTATGTTGGGGGTAACTAGTGGTTAATATTAGTGCCTATTGCTTTAATGACCGCTGAATGTTTCCTACAACATAACAGACTCCGAGGCTAGTAGACGCTTTGAATTCCCAACTCTGTGGGACGACGACTCTTAGTGCAGTCATCATCAGAAATTGGGTGGATTTACAAAAAAAAAAAAATGCAGATATTTGTCAAAGCAGGCAAAAAATGTTGCGACTGCTCGCTCGCTCACTGGGAAAATGTGAGTTTATCTGAGTGCGAAGCGACGTCTGACTTTGGCTAATATTTTTCATAAAATTAACTGTGAATACATACAATGTTTAATAATTTACTGCATGCTGTGATCTTCTTGGAGGGGAGGGGTCTTGTTAGCGGACTGGGTTGCCCCCCTTGCAGAATGGTAGGGGAAACATTGGACAGGAAAGAGGAGACAGGTGGGATGAAACAGTGAGCCCCAAGTGAAGAAAATGTTGCCAAAGTTGTGAAAACGTATATTTTCTTGATGCAAAATTACTCGCTAGTCTAAACATATTAAGCGGTTCCAACAGCGCACATACCCACGGCAGATCAGACGGCTGACCCAATTAGGTCCAACAACGTTGACTCAGGTTCTGGCGTAGTTAAAAAAAATGTATACAGATTTTATTGTTAAATGAACCTAAAACAAAAAGTCATCTCAATACAAAAGTCAGAATATATTGAAAGGGTGATGAAAAATTAACAATCAAGTCAGGTTCTGTTGGTTGCCTTTTACTGGCCTCAATTTGAGCTAATTTCATTTACTACCTTTTACTACACCATGGAAACCCTGTAGCAGAACAGTCATGGGTGAAGAGAATAAAGAGAGCACGGCTTAGGACACAACCCTGCAGTGTTGAAGATCAATGGGGCAAATGTGTGCCTCCCTATCCTAACCACCTGGGGCCTGTCGGTGAGGAAGTCACTGAACCAAGGGAGAGAGCAGTGGAGATAATCCCAGGATGTGGAGCTTCAGAGCCAGACATCGACCAACACATCGCACAGCCGTTATTTTGGGCCAATATTTGCTTTTTTTGTTTCAACACCGGCCGATACATACAGGCATTCGCCAATCCATTAACGCATTCAGTAGCCGCACCTTGACATCACATGAACCTCATACATTGCCTCTCCCTCCCTGGTAGAGAGCAGCTGGTAATGTTGTAAGACTGAGTGCCAAAAACAACAACAGTGACTTTGAAGGCATTTTTAACTGTCTCACCCCCTGCCCGATTAAAGTGTTAGCTGTATTTGCCCTTTGAAGGTCTGCCTCTGTCATTATGAGTGGGACAAAACGGAGTATGTATGTTTCACCCAGAACGGGCAGGTCATCCAAGTGGTGTGTTTTTTTTTTACTTTCACTTTGCCACTGAAACTCGAGTGTCAATGTTGTTTTCAAATGGTAGTCAAGCTGCTTAAAGTCAGTGTAAAAATCCTTTCCCACTGTCTAAAACCCCATGTCTGATTTGCAGCTGGCCAACTGCCACCGCTGCATGAGTGCACGTTGCCATGGAGAATCATGTATACTCATGAAAACAGTCAGCAATATACAGCATCCAACTTTACGGAAAATAAAGTCCATACTACAGAAGTCAGTGTTTTTTTTCTCCACCTCCACCCCACTAAACCAAAGCTCTTTTCTATCTATGACACATTCATTAAGTGCTCAAAGCACCACAATGCAGGTTTTTTCGGTGCACTTTTCAAACAGCGGTCTGAAGCTGATTAACATTAGCTGGTCAGTGTGAAAAGACTGTGACAGAGCAAATATTGGAACAAGTGTTTAGATTGATGCTGATCGTAATATGGATGGCATAAACCAGCCCTCTCAATCGGACTACCTCTCAATCAAATGGTTATTAATTTGTTGATTAAGCTTTAAGTTTTAATTTGCTGACAATGTCTGAGTGAAGGTACTGTATAGGAGAGAGGAGCAGGGCTCTAAACTAAGTTTGCAAGAATCAATAGTCTTTATTGCTATGTAACAAGTACATTTTGGTGAGACACTCAGAATGACTTTGCAGACACAAATTAAAAGCACTTACAAAAACCGAGACATAAGTATCCCTTAAAGACACCTTCAAAAATTTTAAACTCTCAGAAGATATACAAAGTAATAATAATAATAATAATAATAATAATAAATTTAATTTCTAATGCACTTTTCATCAGCAAGATCTCAAACTGTTACAGAGTTAAACAGAGTTAAAAGAAGTTAAAAACAAGGTAAAGGAAATTAAAAACACTCAATTAAAAACAGTAGGATAAGGGTAAAAATTTTAAAACTTATAGAATAAACATCCTTAGAAGTAAAATATGTACAAGGACAAATGTAGCATGTAGTATTTACATAGAATGCACCTTGTGCTGAAACAGTCTGAAAAGAGCATTTGATTGTCAGAAATGGTGTTCTTGCACTGGTTGCATTGTTATGCCCAATTTTTCTCTCTAGATACACTAGCACAAGGGTGAGGTTCAACCAGACCGCATTTGTCACCACAATTTTACAGCTTCACTTTAGTTGTGTTAAATCGCTGGTCATATAGACAACATTGACAATTAAATGATTGACTAACAATCTAGTCAACATAAACTTCTTTATTTGAAGCAAAAATATGTATTACCTAATATTATTGTAACAGAACACCTACGTAAGTAGCAGCTTGTTTTTTGTGCGCTTATTTGCTCTGTCAGTTAAAAGGTTCTATTTTGAAAAATAATCAACCGATTAACCAATTATTAAAACAATCAGCAGTTGGAGCCCTATATTAGTGTTTTTATTTTATGCTAGTATTGCCTCTTATGCACTTTGTATTTTGCACCAAAGAGAGTTGAACTCCAATTTCATTGTACACTGTACAAGGTCAATAAAGGCTATTCATTCATTCATACCTGTGCTTTTCCTTCTAGATGCCTTTGTTTTTCAATTGACTTCTATCCCAGCTGTAGGCCAGTCTGTCTCCTGATCTGAAAGCCGCATTCCCGGGCCTTCATGAGGCACCGCACTGTGTCTACCCACAGTTTCCGAAGTGAATATAGGACAGCACAGATGATGGTTAACTCTCTACATAAGCACCCTCTTTAAACACTTCCGTGTTTGTGTTCAAAACAGCTTTTGAGATTACAGAGACTGGGCTGCGAAAGGCAGTTACCATGGACATTACAGATAGACAACAGACATTGGAAACATAGAGCCTGACATACTTAGATTGGACAGAATGACCGATTAGGGGAAGATGTGTCAGCTAGGACACGTCTACATTATAGTATGATCTTCTCCACCAATGTGATTAACAGAACACTGATATACTGTGCACACCCTTGAATGGGTGTAAAAAACTGGTTCTACTTAATGTCTTTGTGAGTAATGAATGGCGCTCTCTGGCGGCTGGAAATATAGCCGTCGCGTTGTTGTGTATGAGAGTCCAATACTGAAGCTGTAAACATCCTTCTGCCTTTTAGATTAAATATGTTAAAATATAGTTTTGGTTTCAATAGTCTTTTTATTGCTACAAAAGTCTACAGTAGAAGCACCACATTATTCAGGAAAAGAATATGGGGTGCACGCAGCCAGGTCAATTCTTTAACAAATGGCAATTCCGCCCGAACTGAGTGGGTGATTTTTTTGAGAAGGCCCATAGAGGGAGATGACATCACAGAAGCAAAGAAGATATGGTGAGATTTCCTTTTTTAAATATCTAATGAGTTTTCTCCGTAGTGTGTCTGGGCTCTCCCTTAGAGAAAGGGTGAGGAGCTCAGTCATCCGGGGAGGACTCAGAGCAGAGCCGCTGCTCCTCCACGTCGAGAGGAGCCAGTTGAGGTGGCTCGTGCATCTGGTTAGGATGCCTCCTGGACGCCTCCCTGGTGAGGTGTTTCCGGGCACGTCCCACCGGGAGGAGGCACCCAGGACACGCTGGAGGGACTATGTCTCTCGGCTGGCCTGGGAACGCCTTGGGATTCCCCCAGAGGAGCTGGCCCAAGTGGCTGGGGAAAGGGACATCTGGGCCTCCCTACTGAAGCTGCTACCCCCGCGACCCGACCCCGGATAAGCGGAAGACAAGGGACGGACGGACGGAAATATCTACACAGTAAAAAATGTGGTGTTAATATTTCAGTGTAAACCTAATTTAATCTAAATAGAGTATTTATAACTAAATGGAGTGTAAATCGGCTTTGACATTGGAGTTAAAAGTCAGAGTAAAATGCTACATTCACGCAGTGAAACTTTTGACTCTGTCAAGTGTCAATAACGCGCCACTGGAAAGATTTTTGGCAACCGCGAAGAGGAGGAGGAAGAAAAAAGACGAAGCACCAGTTTTCAGAAGTTCGTTGGGATATTTCCATTTAGGATTCTGAACGGAGTTGTGCTACAGAAAAGGTAAGTAACTTTTAACAATAATTGTGAAGAAGAACGATATTATAGCTTCTGTTGTTATCCATTAAATATGTTAGCAACTATTATGCGTGAGTACTAGTGTAGCAAATGGTTTTGGCACCATGTTTTTTTTTTTCTGAAGGCTGTCAAGGTAAGAATACGTAACTGTTATAAATGGTAATAGTATTAATCACTGTGCCTTATGGCATAGGCCCAGATTAAGTGGGTACTTTGGGGTCGTAGCTCCCACCGAGTCATGTTAGCATGGTTAGCACCATGGATGTAGCAGCTAATAGGTGCATGGTTAGCATCATGGTTGTAGCAGCTAATCCGCGCCATACATACAGATTATGTTCAAGTGTATCGGGAATATGAACTCAGTTTTCAAATGGCGTTACCATTGAAGCACATTTATTAACTATTAAAATATGTCAGTCATGGTTGTTTTCATTATTCTTTTTTTTTTACAGACCATGCTACTGCGTGTTTTGTTTGGTGGGGAGCAGAAGTACGTGAAACTTTCTGATCTAACATTTGATGCATTCGTGAGAGAAGGTTAATACGTTAGTAAAATATTTTCACTACTTTTTTCTTGCATGAGAAACCCATCTTGCATTAAGTAATTTTTTCTTCGCTTTAAAGGAAAAGTCTGGTCAACAAGGAAAAATTTGTGGGTCATTATCTATACCTAAAATTAATACTTTCGTGTTGATTTAATGAATTTAGCGTAAAAAAGTTAAGTAAAAAAAAATAAAAACATAAAGTGTCGTCTCGGTCACTGAGCCTGGAAGCGGATATTATTGCCCAAATATGGTACAGGGTTTAAGCGGGGCATTAAAAGTCATTAAATTAATTTTTTTCAAATTAAGGCCTTAATTGGCATTAAAAGTCATTAAATGTGATTATCTGTGGCATTAAAAATGCCTTATTTTTTTTAACCAGTTTCGTCAGATATATTATATCAGATATAACTGATTCCGCGTTGTGCGCGGAACTGCTTCCGGTTGATCGTTAAACCATATGTTTTTACAATGTTAGGAAAAGGGAACTCGAGGCAGAGAAAGAGCTAGAGAATGGGGAAAATGCCAATTTCAGCAAAAGCGGATGGAAAAAGAGGAATTGGGGACATGGCTGCAGCCTGTCGACGGTAAAGATGCCGAAGAATTTTGCCGTGTTTGTAAAAAAAAATTAAGCTTTGCACAATGGGTGTCAATGCTTCACGGTCTCACATGAAGTCGGACAGTGTAGTCCAGGGTGTACGCGGGTATACGGCGCATACCCACTTATTTTTCAGACAGCATTACGTATACCAACTTCTGGAGCGATATTTGTGTCTTTTGTTTGAGCGCGCAGTGAGACAGGTATTCAGCGTTTAAACATCACGCCCGCGCTCAAAACTGATAAACTCTTCTCAATCCACTATCCTATCCTCGCGCTCGGTTCCGTGTCTGCTACTTCCACGCTCAACACCAGCTGTGTGCGGCTCGCGGGATTCTGTCTGTGCAGTGTGCACTGTACGCTCTTGACTTGAAAAACTGTCCACCTCACCAGCCAATCACAGATAGGTTTCTTTCCATCCAATCAGAGTAGGGCTTGCAAATACTGCATTCAGATGGATTAAATCAAAAGGCTGCAGCTTTTGGCAGAAATTACTAAACATGACGGTGGGATTGAAGAAAAAACAACAACCAATAAACAGTTTAATATTTTAGCCTAAAATATTTAGTTTAAAATAATTCCTTGAGTTACTAAGTGAGATGTGAAAAATCTTTTTGTCTCTTTTCTTACCAGCTTCTGGGTGATGATGCAAACGTTTCTTGTGATCATAATCATCATCATTGTCATCATTATTTAAAGAGCACTTTAACACGAGGTACAACAAAATAACATCTAATAAAATGACTTGAGTAAAGAATCAACAGTTTAAAACAACAACAACAATAATAATAATAATAATAAGCTGTTTAAATCCTTAAAAACAAACAGAAGATCTTTAAACTGAACTCTAAGATAAACAGGCAACCAGTGAAGGGAGGCCAGGATGGGCTAATGTGCTTTATTTTATGTTTTTCCATTAAAAGGTGTGCAGCAGCATTTGAACACGCTGCAGACTTCTGATTGAGGACTGACCGATTCAGAGATAAAGAGAATTACACAAATCCAGCCATGATGAAATGAAGGCTTAGAGTGTTTCCATATTTCTGCCTTGAAAGAATAGGTTTTACCTTTGCTTTGTTCCTTACATGATAAAAATGAGTTAACTGAGGTCCCTTTTTGACTGTCAAGTTTAAAATCACCGTCCATTTTAAAATCGAGGGGCTAAACATTCATTGTCAGGGTGTCTAAATCAACAGGATCAACAGTTGTTTGGGTGTTTCAACTGGTATATTTGACAATTCCTCATTTGCAAAGACAAAGAGATTTGAGTTTTGATGTTCTCCTCGTTATTAACTTTATCTCTTTCTATAGATTCTCTTTCTCATTCAATTTAGGACTTTCCATATGCCTTATCATCTAGGTCTATATTGAAAAACCTACAGTAAAGTAATGAAATGTTGATTCTGGATGTAGTGTAGGAATTCCTTCAATATAAACCAAAGAAAATTTTACATTACCTGCCAGAAGCTGGATAAAATCTTTAAAAAAGAGACAACAGTATTTTCACAGCTCACGTAGTAGCTCAAGGAAATATTGTAATCTAAATGTTTTAGGCTAAATATTTTAGGCTAAAACGAGTAAACCCTAGTGATGGATTTTTGGGTAAACTAAATAGAGCAGTGTTACATGTCATTGTTTCTAAAACAGCATTTTTCTGAGCTGTGTCTAAAAGGGCAAACATTGAGAGTACACCCACTTCCTCAGGGACCACTACACCACTGCGGACAGCCACAGATCAGCTGCAAGGGGCAGACAGCAGCTAACAATGTCAAGTTACTTTTCTGTAACCAACGCAGTCACGTTGGCTACCGCAAACAGCACAGCAGCAGCTGGAGCAAACTTTACTGCCACTAACGTCGGGAAATCAGACGGTCTTCGAACAACATTTGGATCCAATGCAACACTAAATTTATTTCTACGAGCATTAAATTAGGGTTACTCATTCCTGTATAAACCCTGTGGTAACTCCTCACTCCTGACATCACATCCTGACGTTGCGTTGCGGTATGGCACTGCGCTTCACAAGCTAAGGAACTAGTCTACACAGCTGCGATCAAAAACAATTATTTCGGATTTCGAGAGGACTTCACCGTTGAAATTTGCGAGAGCTATTGTTAAATTAACCATGTCCACGTTCATGGCAGTTGGATGTAACAATACATCGGGTAAAAGTGAAAAAAACATTAGTTTTATTCACCTTCCCGATTCATGATCCACTTTCAGCAGTTTCAATTCTGATTATGACCGGACTTTTCCTTTAACATGTATTAAAATGTTGTACTGGATTGAACTCACTCGCATTTTGTAAAATTAGATGGGTTACTTATTTCACCCTTTGTTTATCAGCAGTAAATGTTTTTATTTTCACTTCTTTAATGTATATATTTTTTTGCTTTAGTGTGCCTGAAATTTAACATTCCAGAAGGTAGACAGCAAGATCTGAAGGTGTATGACCAGTCTGATACAGAAGTTGATGTAGATGTTTTTGAAGAAATAGTGAATCAGTCACCTGGAACCTTTCGAGTTATGTTGAGCAACAAAGAAGATCCTGGTAATCACTAACAATTCACCAATTTTAATTTAGGAGCTGGTTTGGGAGCATTAGAGTTCTCCTAAACAGGCTGTTGCTTTACTTTTTGCAGGTGCTGTTCTATCATCATCATCTTCATCTTCAGTCGCATCTGATGATACTATCATTCTGAATTTCACAACGTGTGACCCATCAGAAGAAGAAGCCACTGCTGAAGGAAGTCAACCTAAAAGGCCATGTCATATAAATTATGAGGCGAAAGCGGTAAGTTATTACATTTAATTTATCATTGTTTATGTACTTTCTATGTTTATTGGTTCAAGAGTTTTTAATTTTTTCTTCTTTGAAATTGAAGTTGATTGAAAAAATATTGACAACAAAGCCTGGTGGTGAGCGTATCATGCAAGAGTATGCAAGAACTAAATGCTTGACAGATGCAACCAGAAGACAGATGATAAACATCCTTACAGCTGCAATGACAGAAGCACATGGGTAAGAATCATACACTTAGACTAGGGCAGGGCGATATAGAAAAAAAGCTTATCGATAAAAAAAATGCATATTGATCAATATCGATAATTATTGAAAATATTTAAAACCATATTTTATGTGCAGCTCTGCCTGGACATTTTATGATATTGCTAAATGATTTGATTTAAATAAAGAACACAAACACAGAATTCCAATTAAATCTTTATTTAACCAACTTTTTTAACCATAACAGAATTTTTTTTAAGAAAAATAACTTAACTTTATATCGCGGATCAAGAGTGGCAGGTTTTTCAGCTGCAGAGAACAGCAGAGATATCTATCACTATGAAGCACGTTACTGCATCCGTTATGTCCTTATGCCGCTTGGACGCTTTGTCGTTTTATCACAAAGAAGGGAGCCCAGTCTAGCTGCTATACCTGCTTTGTTTTGGAAGAAGTTCCAGAAAATTCCGACGACGACGCGGAGCGGCACAGCTCGCGGGACCGCGCACAGCTCGCGCTGCTGCGGGTGTGAGCGGCTTACGTGATGAAACAAGTTGCAAGTTTTATAAATCACTGTGGTTTATTTCTGCCAGACTGGCGAACTAGTAAAACCCCGTTTTGGGACCGTTTCTTCCGCCGCTCCTTGCTGCAACATATTCACATGCTCTGTGTTGTTGTTTGAGAGGGCGGCGCTTTGTGACGGCGTGCCGACTGTAGCAAGGAAGTAAAACTGTCTATCGAAGTTTTTATCGACCCTATTTTTTCCTATCGCGCCACACGTCTATCGATCGATATATATATTGTTATTGAATTATCGCCCAGCCCTAACTTAGACTATAAGGAAACATTTTGGTTTTGAATTGGTTTTTCCTTATTTTTTTCAAACATCAGTTTAGTGACTCATTGTTTGATCATATATCAGATCATCCCCTCCTAAAAGCGTCAGAGTGATGTATGCTCAGGGGATCGTTGCCCTATTTCCCTATCTGGAGGACCCGTTTTCAAAACATGGATATGTAAGTAAAAGGGTCTTAGCATCATTAAGCATATATATTTACCTTCAAGGATGTTTATGGAATGGTAAGTCTGCTTGTATTTATTGACATAGGAGCATTACTATGATCCAGAGAGCGGTTCAGGATACCTTGCATGGCGTTTAAAGACCATTCAAAGAAAAACTGCAGAGGAAAGGGGTGCCTCAGGTAGCAAATCTCCTAAAAGTAAGTTTTCTCAATAGTGAGTATATGTAAAAAAATGTAAAATCTGTGGGATGGAGTAAGAAACTTTTTTTTTTTTTTTTTTTTTTTTTTTTAGGTGGTGGACCAGGCCATGGTCAATCCAGGGTTTTCACTGCTGTAAAAGTGCTGTCCGATGAGGAAGTGGAAGCAGCTATTGCTGTTTTGAAACACTCTGCTGATGATGACACTGTCCGTGAGAAGATGAAGGCTACCTTCCATTACCGTCATTCAATGGTCAATGATGAAAAGAAAGCAGCAAATGTCTTCTCTGTCTTTCCACGGTTTCTGGACACCCCAGGACTGGTAAGACAGCTTTATTCTGTGTTTGTGTTCTTAATTAAAATTAAATAATTTAGCAATATCATAAAATGTCCAGGCAGAGCTGCACATAAAATATGGTTTTAAATTTTTTCAATAATTATCGATATCGATCAATATGCATTTTTTTTTATCAATAAGCTTTTTTTCTATATAGCCCAGCGCTAGTTTGAACCCCAACTCTTTCTAAATTTTTATGTCCTTGGGGAAGACACTTTACCCGCCTTGCCTGCTGGTGGTGCTCAGAAGGCCCGGTGGCACAAGCACATGGCAGCATTGCTTATGTCAGTCTTCCCTTGTGCAACTGTGGCTACAATGTAGCTCACCAGCATCAGCGTGTGAATGACTAAATGTGGTGTAAATCACTTTGGGGTCCTCTGGACTTCATAAAGCACTGTACAGATACAGGTCATTCACCGTCGTATCACTGTGTGAAATTCTTTTATTTATACATTTCAGATAGAACAAGATTTCAGACTCCTGTTTGGCGAAGGCACTGCCAACAAATTTTTGGAGAAGTGGCCCACCAGTCTCAAATCCAAGGTTATAAAGGAAAGCCATGGCCTGGTACCCACCAATGAGCTCTTGAATTTATTGCGGAATGCAGAGTTGGCTGCTGAAGCTGAGAATGGTATGTTGGTCCTCTACGTAATTGTGACAAATTCATATGTTAGTGGGATGATGGTAACCTGAAGCATTTGGCCTGTAGGTTGGGATAGTGACATGTCTGCCATTTTGCTTCTGCTGCATCTGCTACCACCATCTGCACAAGGACGAAAGAGGCCGGGTAAGATGTCTGCATCTCAAGCAGTGGATCACCTCATCAGATTTCTAAAGGTACTGCTAAACAGTTGTTTAATTATAAAAATGCATAATTCAGTCTCTTAATTTTTACAATTCAAAATTTTTTATTCTGTCTGATCTTCATTCAGAAATTTGTCACTAAATACTTTTGTCATGTTTTTATATTTTTTTTTTTAATGTAGGTTGGAACCAGTGTACAGCTGCATCTTGACAAGATCACGTAACGTACCCAACCCTACCTCCTTGCCCAGGGATCCATCCAAAGCAGTATTCACGCATTCTTCATTGTGATTGACAACTATGCTATTCCATGTAAGGCAACATGTTCAGTTGGAGCTCTTGATGAGCTCTTTAAGGCCCATTATGTGTTTGGTACGTCATACAGTGCTCCCTTGACCAACTTCTTCACCTTTCTCCAAACAACTGCTTACAACATAGATGTTGGAGAAACAAAGGAAACTCCCAGAGTTGCAGAGTTGAGGGCAAGAATGCTCCATTAGCGTGACATCAAACAATGCAGTGTTTCATCTGCAAATGTGACAGTGACACACCAAACAGCCTTGTTAAGCACCTTAAACTAATCCATGGCCTTTGTTCTGGCAGGACTCTCCATATTAAATGTGGTCAAGTAGGATGTTCACGTTCTTTTGGTAGCTTTTCTGGTTTTAGAAAGCATCTAAATAGATGTCATCTTAGTGGTTCATTTGAATCTGTAGAAGGTGGGGAGTTTTCACCTTACAAAAATGTTGTTGACACAAGATATGCCAGAGATGTTGAAATGGTGACTGAATCTTTAGAAGTTGACACAGATTTATCTTCAACAAACATTGTAAATAGTTGTGCATCGGTAATTTCAGATATGGAGGCTGCAGGTGTTGGCCAAAGTTTGGTGAATTCTGTTGTGATTTCCATGGAAGAGATTGTAAAAGACATCCAACATCACGCTAAAGAAACTGTAATAAAGAATGTATTTAGCAGTGAAAGAGACACTGTAATGTGCAAGAAAGTTGAAGCATGTTTTGAAGAACTTGAGAATCCTTTCACTATTCTTAACTCGGAATACAAAAGATCTAAATTTTTGTCAGGCAAGTGGGAAACTGTAAAACCAATTGAATATGTAATTGGATCAAGATTTGACACTAGACGAAATAAGAAGACGGGAACATATGATCAGGTTGTAGTTCAAGACAAGTTCATGTATGTTCCAATTCTATCTACTTTGGAGTCAATATTTAAAAGTCCATATTCTACCGAAATGTTGAAAAGCTCAACTTTTGATGACTCAACACTTAAAGATATTGATGATGGATCTTTTTTTAAGGGTCATTCTTTGTTTTCAACTGAAAAGCACTCAGTGCAAATCCAGATGTTTTATGATGATTTTGAGGTTGCAAACCCTCTTGGTTCCAAACGAGGTATTTACAAATTGGGTGCAATATATTTTACATTACGTAACTTCTCTCCAAAATGGAATTCTCTTTTGGCTAACATTCACCTTTGTGCCTTGTTTCATGCACAAGATGTTAAACGGTATGGCTTTAGTGAAATTCTTGCACCTATTGTTAAAGACATTAGAGTTTTGGAAACAAATGGAATTTTTATTCCACTGTATGGCTGCCATGTTCTTGGGAGTATTGTGCAGGTTACTGGGGATAATTTAGGCCTACATAGCTTGTTTGGTCTGGTTGAGTCTTTCAGTGCAAGGTATTGTTGCAGGTTCTGTTTGGCTGAAAAAGATGACTTCCAAACAGAATTTTCCGAAGATTCTTCCAAAATAGTGCTGCGCACCAAAGAAATGCACACTGCACACTGCCAAGAAATTTCTTACAATCCCTCTCTTCCTTATATTTTTGGTGTGAAGCGTTCATGTATTTTAAATTCACTTATGTTTTTTCACACAACTGAAAACTTCTCAGTTGATGTGATGCACAACATTTTTGAAGGTATTGGCCAGTACGAGTTGAAAATTTTGTTTGAGTATTTTAAAGAACACATTACATTGGAGGAACTGAATTTGAGAATACTAACTTTTGACTATGGATTCATGGAGAGGAGCAACAGGCCAGTGGCTGTGAATTTATGTGGAGAATCAAATGATCTGGGACTAAATGCAGTTCAATCATGGTGCTTGCTGAAGAATGTTCCTCTCATGTTTGGAGATCTGGTAACATCTGATAATCCACACTGGGGCCTCCTCCTTTTACTACTACAAATTGTGAATATTGTTCTTTCTCCAATGTTAACCCAAGGTATGTGTGTATATTTAAAACATTTGATTGTGGATCATCACAAACTGTTTAAAAAGTTGTATCCACAGAAAAAACTTTTACCAAAACACCATTTTCTCATCCATTATCCTAGGTGCATTCAGAAAATTGGCCCTGTACTTCATAGTTGGTGCATGCGCTATGAAGGTAAACACAATTTTTTTAAGAAGCAGTTAAAGTCATTTAAAAACATTACCAAAACACTCGCTAAAAAACATCAAAACTATATGGCACATGTTTGGCAAGCTTCATCAACTTTTAATCGATTGGACATTAGACCAGGGAAAATGGTATCTTTAAACATGGTAAAAGGAGGTTGTGACATTGCTGAGGCAGTGCAAGTGTCTCTAGAGGTTCAAGTTATGAAAGTGAACTGGGCAAAACACAGTGGATTTATTTACCGTCCTCATCTGGTTATTTGTGGCAAAGTTGAATTTGAAACGCCTGTCTTTTACCAGATCGAGTCTGTCTTCATAGTTAAAGACAAATTGTTGCTGCTTACATTGCCTTTATGTACAGTATCCTTTCATGAACATTTTCATGCTTATGAAGTTACTAAAATGATGCAAGGTTTTGTTGTGTTTGATGTCAACCATCTATGTTATCCGAAGCCCTTTGACATACAAATGTCATATAAAGCAAATGACACTACTCTTTTTGTTGTCCCATATTGCTATCTTTGGTGAACATTGTTTTGAAGATGGTTAAACTGACGCTATTACAGTAATGATGTCACTGGATCATAAAGTTGAATAAATGTCTCTGAACTTAAAACGTTGTGATCATTGTGATTGGTAGATTTTATTAAAGCCATATAATGCTAAATTTTAGCATTATACTGTTTCACTGGTGTGTGTGTGTCTGCCCAGGCTGACGTCACTTCCTGTTTGTGGTAAGGCGAATTCCTGTTTTCACTGCGTGAGCAACGGTTTGTTGCTCCAGATTCTCTCGCTTTTATCTTTAATCTCTTTGCTGTAACATCTGTTTCTAACACATAAGCACTTTTAAAACATTTTCTGTTGCTGCACATCACGCTTGGGAACTCCTCGTGTTTCACGGTTTGCTCTCTTGGCGTGGTAGAAGGGCGCTAGCCTAGCTTTAGCCTAGCCTAGCTTTAGCTCCACAATGGCTTCCTCTCCTACTATTACTTCAGCTTCTCCGTCTCTTACTAAGTCTCCCCTTATCTCCTGCTCTCTGTGTCAGATGTTTAGCTATTCCTCTGCCTCCTTTAGTGATAATGGTACTTGTAATAAATGTAGTGTTTTTGTAGCTTTGGAGGCGAGGGTGTCAGAATTAGAGACCCGGCTCCGTGCTATGGAAAAACCAGCTGATAGCCGCCCCTTTGCTAGCGCGGAGCCACATAGACCTAGCGTTACTTCACTTAGTGGTCCTCCAGAAGCACCCGAGCAGCCGGGTAAGCAGGCCGGCTGGGTGACAGTTCGTAGGAAGCATAGCTCTAGATTTCAGCCCCCAGTTCACCACCAACCCGTCTGCGTTTCTAACAAATTTTCCCCACTCAGCGACACACCCGCTGAGAAGCCGACCCTGATAATTGGGAGCTCAATAGTCAGAAACGTGGCACTAGAGACACCAGGGACCATAGTTAAATGCCTGCCAGGGGCCAGAACGGGCGACATAGAATCTTACCTAAAACTGCTGGCTAAGGATAAGCGTAAATACAGTAAGATTTTTATTCACGCTGGCGGTAATGACACCCGGTCACGCCGATCGGAGGTCACTAAAGTTGGTGTTGCTTCGGTGTGTGAGTTTGCTAAAACAATGTCGGACTCCGTAATTTTCTCTGGTCCCCTGCCTGATCTGACCAGTGATGACATGTTTAGCCGCATGTCATCATTCAACCGCTGGTTGTCTAGGTGGTGTCCTGAAAACGACGTGGGCTACATTGATAACTGGCGAACTTTCTGGGGAAAACCTGGTCTGATCCGGAGAGACGGCATCCATCCCACTTTGGATGGTGCAGCTCTTCTTTCTAGAAATCTGGCCGGATTTATTAGTTCTCCTAAATGCTGACAACCCAGGGTCCAGACCAGGAAGCAGAGCCGTAGTTTAACACACCTCTCTGCAGCTTCTGTACTGTTACCCACCCATTATCCTATTGAGACGGTGTCTTTCCCACGGCCAAAACTTAACAGATCAAAAACTGATCTAAAGGGAACAAATCATAAAAATCTAATAAAAATCCATATGGATCACTTTGAACCTAAAAATAAAACAATTAAATGTGGTCTATTAAATATAAGGTCTCTCCCTCCAAAGACTTTGTTAGTTAACGAATTGATTTCTGATAAACAGATTGATTTGTTTTGTCTCACAGAAACCTGGCTACAAGAGGACTACGTTAGTATAAATGAGTCAACTCCCTCCAATTATTCAAATTTCCACATTCCCAGATCTGTGGGAAGAGGAGGAGGAGTGGCAGCCATCTTTCAGTCTGATTTATTAATTAGTCCCAGGCCAATTAATAACTACAGTTCTTTTGAACATTTAACCCTCAGTTTCCCTCATCCAAACTGCAAAGCAATAAAACCTCTTCTGTTTGTTGTTTTGTATCGTCCACCAGGCCCTTATACTCAGTTTTTGGATGAGTTGTCAGATTTCTTATCTGATTTGGTGTTAAATACTGATAAGGTTATTATAGTGGGTGATTTTAACATCCATGTTGACACAGAATGTGATAACCTTAGTGTAGCCTTTAAAACTATCCTAGATTCAATTGGTTTTGCTCAAAATGTGCATAAACCGACGCACTCTTGGCTCCATACTTTAGACCTTGTGCTGACATATGGCATTGATTGTGAAGAATTAACAGTATTTCCTCACAACCCTGTCCTATCTGATCATTTTTTAATAACATTTGAGTTTAATCTAACTGAGTTCTCCACCCCCAAAAGAGGGTTCCATTATAGTAGATCTTTATCGGATAATGCTGTATCAAAACTTAAAGAGTCTGTCCCCTTTTTAATATCCTCCGTATTGCAGAAATGCCCAGTAGATGGCAGCAATGTTGTTTCTTCCAATTCACAAATAGATGTCTTTGTAAACGGTATGACTTTGTCATTGCGTTCTGCATTAGACAATGTAGCTCCCTTGAAAAAGAAGGTGATTATTCACAGGAAGCTGGCTCCTTGGTTTAATTCAGAGCTGCATTCCTTGAAGCACAATGTTAGGAAATTGGAGAGAAAATGGCGCTCTACACACCAAGAGGAATCCTACCTAATCTGGAGGGACAGTCTATTGTTGTATAACAAGACCATTCGCAGAGTTAGAGCAGCATATTTTTCATCATTAATTGAGGAGAATAAGAATAATCCTAGATTTCTCTTCAATACAGTTGCCAAACTTACCCAGAGCCACAGCTCTGTTGATCCAGCCATCCCCTTAGCTCTTAGCAGTAATGATTTTATGGGATTCATCATAAATAAAATTGATTCCATTAAAAATAAAATAATTGGCATCCTCCCAAACATGATTACCTCGTCCTCAGTAAGTGAGGCAGCATTGGAGGAATCCTTAGAACCTGCGCAGTGTCTGAACTGTTTAAAAGCAGTAGAGCTTTCTGAGCTATCTAGAATATTAGCTTCATCTAAACCTTCTACCTGTATGTTAGACCCAATCCCAACCAAGTTGTTTAAGGAGGTATTCCCTCTGATCAGTGGTCCTATTTTAGACATGATTAATCTATCATTAGTAAATGGATATGTACCACAGGCTTTTAAAGTAGCTGTTATTAAACCTTTACTTAAGAAACCTTCTCTTGATCAAGATGAGCTAGTAAACTACAGACCTATATCTAATCTTCTTTTCTTATCTAAAATTCTTGAGAAAGTAGTTGCTAATCAACTTTGTGAACATTTACAAAGTAATGACCTACTTGAGGAGTTTCAGTCAGGCTTTAGAGCTCATCATAGCACTGAAACAGCTCTGGTGAAGGTCACCAATGATATTCTCATGGCCTCAGATAATGGACTTGTGTCTATACTTGTCCTGTTAGATCTCAGTGCTGCATTTGATACAGTTGATCACAATATTCTCCTACAAAGACTTGAGCATACTGTAGGGATTAAGGGAAAAGCATTAGGCTGGTTTAAATCTTATCTGTCGGACAGATTCCAGTTTGTTCATGTTAATAATAAATCTTCTTCAAACTCTAGGGTCACCTGTGGAGTACCACAGGGTTCAGTCCTTGGACCAATTCTATTTACTATATATATGCTTCCGGTTGGCAAAATTATCAGACAGCATGGGATTAATTTCCACTGTTATGCTGATGACACTCAGCTATATTTATCCATAAATCCTGATGAATCCAATCAGTTACTTCGACTGCAGTCATGTCTTGATGACATCAAAAGCTGGATGACTTTAAATTTCCTGCATTTAAATTCTGACAAGACAGAAGTTGTAATCTTTGGGCCAGAGTCCTCAAAAAATAAACTTCTTAATCAATCACTTAATCTGGATGGCATTAACTTGGCCTCTGGTAATAAAGTTAAAAACCTTGGTGTTGTTTTCGACCAAGACATGTCATTTAAATCCCATATTAAACAGGTTTCCAGAGTTTCCTTTTTTCACCTCCGGAATATCGCCAAAATTAGAAACATTCTGTCCAGGGGTGATGCTGAAAAACTAGTCCATGCATTTGTTACTTCAAGGCTGGACTATTGTAATTCTTTACTATCAGGAAGTCCACAAAATGCAGTTCGAAGTCTTCAGCTGATCCAAAATGCTGCGGCAAGAGTCCTGATGAAAATCAACAAGAGGGATCATATTTCTCCAATTTTAGCTTCCCTTCATTGGCTTCCTGTTAAATCAAGAATAGAATTTAAAATTCTTCTTCTAACGTATAAAGCCCTTAATAATCAAGCTCCATCATATATCAGAGCTCTGATTACCCCGTATGTTCCTAACAGAGCACTTCGCTCTCAGACTGCAGGTCTGCTGGTGGTTCCTAGAGTCTCTAAAAGTAGAATGGGAGGCAGATCCTTTAGCTATCAGGCTCCTCTCCTGTGGAACCAACTCCCAGTTTTGGTCCGTGAGGCAGACACCCTATCTATTTTTAAGACTAATCTTAAAACTTTTCTTTTTGACAAAGCTTATAGTTAGAGTGGCTCATGTTACCCTGAGCTATCTCTATAGTTGTGCTGTGATAGGCCTAGGCTGCTGGAGGACATCAGGGTCTAATTTTCTCACTCTACTGATTTCTACTGTTCTTCATTCTACGGTTCTCCAGTTTTGCATTGTATTACATTGAAATGACTGTCGTCATTTCAGCTTTTAACTTTTTGCTCTCTCTCTTTTTCTTCATAGTAGGTACACCTGGTCTGGCGTTCATTTAACTTTGACATCATCCAGAGAAGACGGCTCACCCGTTACTACCATCTAATGTAGAACAGATTACTAGATCAATGTGTGCTTCTGTGCTTTTTGTCTCTCTTGTTGTGTCTCTGCTCTGTCTTCTGTAACCCCAGTCGGTCGAGGCAGATGACCGTTCATACTGAGCCCGGTTCTGCCGGAGGTTTTTTTTTTTCCCGTTAATGGGTGGTTTTTCTTCCCACTGTCGCTTCATGCTTGCTCAGTATGAGGGATTGCAGCAAAGCCATGTATAATGCAGACGACTCTCCCTGTGGCTCTACGGTTCCCCAGGAGTGAATGCTGCTTGTCGGGACTTTGATGCAATCAACTGGTTTCCTTATATAGGACATTTTGACCAATCTGTATAATCTGACCCAATCTGTATAATATGATTGAACTTGATTTTGTAAAGTGCCTTGAGATGACATGTTTCATGATTTGGCGCTATATAAATAAAATTGAATTGAATTGAATTGAATTGAATACGGTATATGTGTTAAAAAAAAAAAAAAAAAAAAAAAGGGGGGGGCGGAGGAAACATTACATTTTTTAAGTAAATTTAGTGTAAAATTTACTCCATAAACATAACAGTATTACTCTGAAGAGTGTAAACAAACAATAGTGTTAAATAATTTGACTCACTGACTTGTTGATTTTGACACTAAAATGAGTAAAATTAACTCTGAAAATTTGACACTGGCTATAGAGTACATTTTACACTATTTTTGAGTGGGACCAAATATTATCTGAAACAGAGTTAAACTCAACTCTATAGGTGTTAAAGTGACACTTTGTTTTTTACTGTGTAGGAACTGTGATGTCAGATCCTATGTGAGCAGAATTTTCGGACAGAGGAATTTTTCAGGATAATTGTCTTCAAACTTGTCGGTAAAAAGTTGCGTGTGGTTTACATCGGTGATGAGTCCCGGGGCCCAGCTTCAGCCCCCCCAAAAAATTGTAGCCTTGAGAATGTGGGTTTCGAGCCATTTAATATATACAGAGGAAAATGCACCTTCCTCTGTATACAATATTACAGCTGCCTTACTGACAAACGGGCACGCATGTTGGCTTTGTACAATGTATAAAGAGTAAAAAAAAAAAAAGGGGGGGGGGGAAATACAGTAAGTTACTGTGATGATTAAGTGATATATCGGAACAAAAGGAGGCGCAGCATTGCGGGGAAAGCATTAAGATGAAGAACATCTGATTTCGAAAGTAGTATCTAAACTGTTCAATCTACTGTGGAAATTGACGTAAAACTATGAAAAAAGGAACAGAAAGGGTCCAAATGTCTGTGAGATAAAGAGATGGATCCTTACGGAGCTGAAGCGTAAAACTGTGTAAGTCGAATTATGACCGACAGTTAGGCTCAAAATCCCCCACCAGCCCTTCTTGAACTCACACGCTTAAGATATTAAAAATATATATATTTCGGTATTGACTGAGTTGAAGCGTTTCAAAAATGAAATATCACAGATCTGTGTAAAAAAAACAGTGAGGAAAAACAGGCCTGCATGTGTGTGTTTGTCATGATTGTTTCGTTTGTATGCGACTAAAACTCTGTCTGTATGAAGTAATTGATTTGTGTCATTTACGAGATTGCCAGGCAAACATGCATGAAATATTTAGCTAAAGGTTTGAAAAAAGAAAAAAGACTTAATAAAACAAAGTTTGACATTTTACACTAAATTGTGTAACAACTGTTGACCTTTTGGTATTTTTGGTATTTTTTACAATTGAATAATAATAATGTTCTGTTCACAGTGTTTTTTTTTCAATCCAGCTCATGATATTATATCTTTCAAACCTTATGTAATTTTGTTTGTGTTGTGTGCTCTTGCCTATTTCTTGAATTCTATAAATTTCCCCGTCGTGGGCTGAATAAAGAATTATCTAATGCAGGGATTCCCAAAGTGTGGTGCACGCACCCCTAGGGGTGTTTGAGTTGCCGCTAAGGGGTGCGCGAGATTGAAAATGTAATGGCGGTCTGACAGTGTTTTTCACCACACCACAAAAGATGTGTAAATAAACATTCCTTTGTAAAAATTTTAATAAAAAACTGTAAATATAATAAATAAATTAAAATGTTTTCACACGAAATTTATTTAGAAGAAATCTTCTATGCTTCATTTTAAGATGAAATATAGAAGACGTTATGTTCTTCTACGCAATGTATTGTATATGCGCACATAGCTTGTGGCCTATACTTCAATCATTCTGGCAAATATGCTCAATTGACTGAAACCTGGGAAACTGCCATGCAGATGAGACATCTAAGGTCAAAGTTAATGATGAAGGAGGAGAGGAACCAAGAGAGTGAGGAATCAGAGTCAACAGACGAGAGAATTGCAACGGATCCGGGAGAAGAAAACGAGCAGGAATCAGAAAATGTCTATCTCTCTTCTCACTTCACGTCGTTTACGAAAGTTTTATTTAAGCCGGGCATACGCTGTACGATACTTTCAATCGTTCAGATACAGCTCAAACTGTACGACAAAACCGCACGGTTTAAAAGTTTACAGCTCACAATATCTGTTCTTACACTGTAAGGCCCGATGCTCTGATGCGGTCTGACTACTCACACTACGTTCAGAAACTACACGACGGACTCAGCCCCATAGAGAGATGGCGCTTGTTGGACTCGTCTATCCGGAAGCCAAATGTAAACAGTAGAAGAAGAAAAAGACGGAAGTGTCAATACTCACTGTTACATATAAGGCTCACCAAAACAAACGGCGGTCTCGCTCTCCCTCTCCACTCAGAGGAACAGTTTGTGTGTCGAGTGGAGAGAGAGCTGAGTGGGTGGGCCAGGCTAAGCCTGCATGCTTGATTGGCTGCCGCCGCTGAGCAACATAATGGTGCAAGACGGTGACGAGAGGGGAGGAGCAGCAAAGTGCTGTGACACAGACAGGAAGATGGTGAATCTGCCACAGTCAGTGCATGCGGGAGAGAATAAAAATATCCATCTTTTTAAACAAGTATCGTTCAATATCAATATCACTTTATCTTCATAGTTGAGCGTACCTGTTGCCTACATTTCTTGTGACGATTTCCTACAATTCCCACACTTTTTCCAAGCAGGACGAAGCGGGAGAAGGGATGGTAAAACGTTTGATTACTTTAGCTAGTTGAGCATGTAGACAGACCCAGCTGACAGACCCGGGGGGGGGTGCTGAGAAAGATACTCTCAATAAAATCCCAAAATCTAAAAAAAAATTGAACAAACAAAAAGCAACAGTGTATTCAGTGTTGCCAAATTAGGCAGGTTTCCACCCAATTAGGCTTCTTTTGAACACATTGAGCTGGAACAAAAATAGCTTATGGGCAGGTAGTAAAAATTTGGGAAGCTTTTCACAACATTTGTTGGACTTTTAGAAAGACTTACTAACAACATATATATAAATGGTTGTCAGTGAGATACGGCAACCTGTAGTGCTGTGTCTTGACTTAAAAGTCAAGCATAAGCATACACGCTGATAAACATGAGCACTGGAGTCAGGCTGAACACTGAATGAAGCACCCCGCCCCTCTCCAGCTGTAATAGGCTAGCATGTTGCCTTCAGTCGTTGATTTGATTGGTTGAATTGTATGATTGACAGATTAAAGATAGTACTAATAGAACGTTGGCCACCCAGAGGTAAAAAACCCAAACAAAAAAGAACAGCTTCCAGTCTAGGGCGGGCACGGCTGGCTCAGCTGGCAGGCACGGCCCCCCAATGTCCGCCCATGCCGCCGGGTCTGCATGTAGAGCAGTTTCTCTTCCAGCAGGCACCCTCTGCACATCTGTCAGTGTGCACAGAAAGGGGGACTGTGATGCCGCACGTCCTTGCGACCACTTGCTTGGAGCAGCTCAATGTATCAAACTCGATGTCACGCATGACAGTTCAATGTAAATACTTCTTGCTGCCGAGGAGTGACAGTGTGACACCGCATATGCGGTCGTAAAAATTTAGCTCTGCGCAGACATGAGGTTAAGACATCCAAGGTTAAGACACACCTTGGATGATTTCTGTTAATAAATACTGCTGAATATACTTTTACACATTTAGATTACTTGCATGTAATGACTACAGTTCACACTTCTAAGCTAAGAAAAAAGTAATTTTGGACAAGAATATCTTGCTGTGAAAATGCTTGAAGGAAGTTTTGAGTAAATGAGTAAATTATAATCCTGATAAAAACAATAATTGTACTCTGTTGAGTGTTATGTGGGGCTATCTTGAAGAGACAACTTGTTGAGCTATGAACAATGGACTGTAGGTCATCCGCACCAGGACAACACCGATCAGAACCAACCAGTAGAATCAATTCCTGCGAGCCATAAGTACGACTTCAAGACCAAAGAGACTGTTAATTAATCAACCTAATTAATCTTACTCAAAGTACAGATACTAGGAGAATCCAGAGACGACTACCTTATGTCCATTTGCCATTTGCTTTGACCACAGGAGATTATGTTGCATCCTTTTCACCCTTTTGTTCTATTAGGGTTATTTTTTATTTATTGGGTTATTTATTTATTGGGTTATTTTATTTTAGTTTTTCTTTTCCACCAATCTACATGATTGGATTTTAATTTCTGTCAGGACAGTCGTACTGTGATGATGACATTGATAACTAAATAATTTCTTTGATGAAGAATGAAAACAGTTTATTCCAGTCACATCAATATCAATGGTTTATGCAATACTTTGCTTTGATATAGTTTGGCTGAGAGCTGGATCTCTCTGGAATCTGCAATGTTTTTTTTCTACTTTTTAGAAAAGTGGTGTTTTTTCCCCATTGTGGAAGGTTCAACCTGCCTTTAACATCTACTACTGTGACTAAGGGATTGGTAACTTTGGATGGATGTATTATCCATAAGTGCTGTTTCAAGTAGGGGAACTTGTGGGTAGGTACTGAGAATAGACAAATTTGACCAAAATGGCATATAGCCCTAGATTACCTAGTCTAAGGTAAATGAAAATAATGAGTGCATAGGACTCTAATACAGCCTGTACTTAATTAGTTGAACCCAAAATTGTAGAAAAATGCTAAGCCTATGATCTTGGGTGATGAAACTGACTTGTGAAGCATTCATGCTGATTATTGATAGGTGTTCCAGCAAACAAACCCTTAAAGGATTATACCATGATTATTACTGCTGAAGATTGATTACATAAATAATACATTATTTTGCAATCAAAGGAGAGGCCTTTATTTGGCCATTTATGTTTCTGCTTTTATTTTTCAATCTTTCAGTTTTAATAATGTCCATTTAATATTTTTGCATTTATCAAGAAAATTAAAGTTAATTTTGTCATTTTGTAAAAAAAAAAAAAAAATGTTTGCACTTCACCATAACAAAACCATGTGCCTTCCAAAAATGTGGTATCAAAAATTCTTTTGAATATTTTTGATAGTATCAAAAGTTTGAAATTTTAGTATCATGACAGCCCTAATGGGCGTAAGAAAATTAAGACCTACTAAAAAAATTAAGTCTTGAACATGATAATTCAGTGAATTTAAGACTTTTTAAAACCTTACATTTGTAAGCCTTTTTAAGAGGGAAAAAGAGGAAGTTGAAGTGCACGAGCTTTAGTGTAGCACGTCGAGCCCGGAAATATGGAATGAGATTTGCGACACTGTTAAAGAATCTAAGTCTCTTAATCCATTCAAAAAACTTTTCAAGCAGAGTTTGCAACTACAAATCCCAAAGGCTGAGTTTCACATTAGTGCCAGGCTTAGTAAGGCCCTTGTAAGTTCTAATAATGTTTTTGATAAACAGTGTTTAATATGATTGCAATGAGTAATGATGATTCCTAAAAATTAATAGCATCGTTTATTAATAGGATAGGTGTTTGAGTTGTGGATAGTTTATGTGGTGTGAATTTTATAAGTTTAATTTCTTAGGTTGCTGTGTTGCTCTGTATTGTGATGTAAGTGTGTAGGTGCCTGATTCTAAGCTGTATAAATTCAAAGGTCACCCTTCTACAAACTGTTCCCCATTAATTGCATAATGTAAATAATTATGTAACATCTCTTTGTAAATAAACAAATGAAATGCGTATATATACAAACATTGCGTAAAAACCTGCCCAGTTCATGTAGGTTTTTGTTTTCCTGCGGAGTAGTTGGCTCCCATGGCTGTAAGGCAGGGGTCGGCAACCTTTACCACTCAAAGAGCCATTTGGACTCGTTTCATACAGTAAAGAAAACACTGGGAGCCACAAAACTATGCTATGTATAAACAAACTATACCGTGTTACACTTATGAAATCAATGAACAACTGCAGAGAAAATGAAATAACATTTCTGCATGCAACAAAACATTTTTAACTCCGAAAAAAAAAACACGTTGGGTTGAAGTTTAAGTAAAATACTCAATGTCTATTTGAGTCCTTGTAGAAATGAAAAAAAAAAACAGCGAACTTAAAACCTGACAGCAAATAAAAATAATGTCCAGGGGAGGATCCAGGATTTTTCGAAAGGGGGTGCGCACCTAAGGGTCATGGGGTCAAGGGTCAGGCGAAGACAAAGAATGCCATCTTTAGTCTTTCACACTACCCTAATTATTCATCTAAGGGTTTTTTAATTGGTAATCTCTTTAATGGATGAAAATAAGTGGAATTAGCAAGATTACATTATTGTAATTCAAAATTTATTTTTAAGACAAAATCTCTTGGTTTTTACAGCATGCAGTTAAAAAGTAGTTTGAAAAAAAAAAAGTATCCTTAACATTTAATCAAACAAAGATTTTGTTTATTTCCAGAAATTATATTTATTTAGTAAAAGAAAATAAAAAGACCCAAGGACTTAAGAACAGTTATGTTGGTTGGTTGGTATGGTTCAAGTGATAAAGGATTTTTTTAATGTACATGTATTTTAACAATATATTTCAACCAGATAAACTATATTAAGAAAAAAATTACTTAAAAAAGACCCAAGGACTTAGAACAGTTTGGTATGGCTCAAGTGATAAAGGAGTTTTGAATATATTTTAACTAGTGCTGTCAGTTAAACGCGTTATTAACGGCGTTAACGCAAACCCATTTTAACGCTGACAATTTTTTTGTCGCCGTTAACGCGCGTCGCGTCAAAACACACACACCGTTCCCTAATGTTTTTTCCCCCGCCACGCAATCTGGACTGTGTTTCTTTTACCCTCGGCGCTTTCCGTAGTTTCAAGAGTGCTAGAAAACTGTAGCAAAACACACCCGCCCCGAAGGGTTTCTTTTACCCTCGGACACATGCGACTTTGGGCTTCTTTTTTCTAAAAGCGCTTCTAAATTTCATGAGTCACGGGTTGCGTTTTTTTTTGGGCACGTTTCTGAAAGTGAAATCGCTTATTTGGGCTCTAAAATAAGTGACGAAACAGCTGTTATTATGAGACCTGCCTGCACTACATTTGAGTGTATCCAGCTGAAATATCCCTCCGCCATAGGAGCCGACGGTAGTAAAGGCAGACAGAGCAACTCTGCACGTATTTTCTGCAGTTTACGGTGCAATAACCGGCGATAACTGCTGAAAGTAGATTACATGGTGCAGATCACCATTTTAAGCAGAGATTGGTTCTGAAGATGAGTTTTTACACGTTGATAACATTGCAGAAATCCAACCCATAAACCGTACTTTAATGCTTATTAATTTGTTTTCTCTGTATTTGACAAACTAAGGCTGAATCACGTTGCCAAACGAAGGACCTGGAGTTACTAAACAGTCTCATTCAGGGTACTAAGCTCCTGCTCAGTTGCAAGCAAAGTGTAAGACTGGAATGACCTGTATTGTTGTTGGTGTGAAAGCTCAGAATTAGATGTGTGAGAGAGAGAGAGTGAAGAAATGAACAAAACTTATGACTTTATTGAAATGTACAATAATTATTAATTTATATGTTTATGCATAATACCATGTCTATCTTTGTTTAAGAGGCAAAAAAAATATATCGGCATGAAAACAGGTATTTATTTACACATTTGTTTACACACTGTGTAAACATCAGGGCGTCATGATTAGTCATTTAGCCATTATAGTCCAGAGTTTAACATTTGGCACCAGGATGTTTTCATTCCAATTCTGAAAAGTGTTGAAAAATAACAAAATAAAAATATTTTTTGTACAAGCATGTATTTTATTAGTGTCATTTATTGCAAAATTGCATATTAAAATGCCCAAACAGGCTATTACACTTTCAGAAATAAAAGGATAAAATATGCGATTAATTGTGATTAATCTCGAGTTAACTATCGACATTATGCGATCAATCGCGATTAAAATGTTTAATCGTTTGACAGCACTAATTTTAACGAGATGAACTTTGTTGAGAAAAAAAACAACTTTAAAGTAAGTTAAACCAATGAACATGTATGGTGAAGTTAAGCCATAAGCCTATAATAGAACAGTAAGGCTTGACAAAAAATATTGTTCTCTTCTACAACACCTTCAACTTTATGATGACGATGATAATGGGTTTACAAATGTCAACCCTCTAGGATGCTTCTGGGCAAATATGTCAATGATTTTGTTGATGTCTAAATGAATGTCCTTGTGGACATACATAAGTAGCAAAGCCACAAACCTTTCCTGTCCCATAGTCGACCTTAGCAAAGATTTCACTGCTTTACGGCCTGAGTTAGCACGTTCCACAGAAGCACTCGTAACAGGTAGAACTGACAGAAGGTGAAGAATCATAGAAATGTTTGGGTAGCACTTCATATTTGTTATCCTTAGAATTTCAGGGAGAGAACTGGATTTTTTCACTGATGAGCACTTTGTGTGCCACAACTTCACTTCCTGCTTGAATGTTGATCCTGATGGTAGATCATTTTTATATGATGTAAAGATATCTTTCTCACTCTCATCGTTCATCATATGCAAGTTGCTTGGCAATAGTTTTAAGCCTATTATGTTTTCATAAAGGAGACCATTCTTAGTTTTAACAATAAAACACGTGGCACCAACAGCTTTAGACCAGACAATACACACTAAACAATAACTATTGTATGCGTGTCAATGTCCACTTTTTTTTAAACTTTACACTCTTTTTTCATTACTTTACAAAAACTGGGCAACAAAAAATAACTTTCCCATTATTTGAAAATTACTTGAAAAAGTTTTCCTAAAATTTAATTACTTTTAAAACTTTACACAACTTGTGAGAACCTCATGTTTTTTCATTATCAAAAATTTCTAGCGACCATCATACCTTTTTTCTGTGGGGAGAATTTAAGATTCAGGTTGATCCATACTACAATCTGGAAGGTGGCAGTAATGCACCTAAAAGTTGTTGGCCAACCACCATAAAAAAAGAGAAGAAGAAAAAGAAGAAGAAGAAGAAGAATCCAAGATGGCGACGATCGGTGCGGCAGAGAGTGCTGGATAACTCCATCACTTCATCACTCTGGATTACGAGACCTGAGCTGTGAGCAGTAAGAATTCGGCATCACTGTGCGTCCTTTCTCCAAAAGGGGGGTGCGCGTGCCCCCCGCGCCCCTGCCTGAATCCGCGCCTGATGTCCCCTCTCTGCGTGCCATCATCTTTTTACTGGCGCCGTGCAGTTAGCCGGCAACCTGAATAATAAAATGTCTATTTCACTGAACAATGAAAAAATACTGCAACAGATCTGGGAGAAGACAACAAGCGGGAATCAGAAATTTTCTCCCTCTCTCCTCGCTTCACGTTGTTTACGTCAGTAGAGGGAAAATTTAATCCGGGCAGAAAGTTTTATTTACAAGATTAAACTGAGTGACACAGTCTCTCTAACGATCTTGCAGCGCCTACAAACAGCGCTGCCCAAAGTGCCGTGACTGAACCGGTAACAAGCACTGATGGGCATGACGTGCCCACACTGCTGCAGCCACCGCTGCTGTGGTGGTGGGGGGAATTAGTGGTAGATGCGATTTCTTGACTATGCTCATGCACAGAGCTGCAATACTTTTCATTGTGATTCAGACAGGTGCAGTTCATTATAAAGACGCGATTTTAGCGCGTATTCAGACTGGAACAGGGGAACAGGGAAACCGGCAACCAGCGGTGGGGCTGCGGGGAGCTGATGTGTGTTGCCATGGGCGTCTCTACCTGCTGGATGTAACTGCTGTGAAAGTTTTTATTTCTCTGATTAATAACATTTTTATGGAGCGCTCTGTTATTGTTACTCTGTGCTACTCTACCAAAGTGTTCTCCCTCACTCACTCTTCATCGGACACAAATCAAATTAAACATCTTCGTGTTTGTATTTTGCTGCGTAAAATTGTGAGTCAGACGCAGATTTTGAACCTGGTACAAGAAATAAACAAAGTGAGAACACACACAGGTAATATAGTCAGAGTTTAGTCCGTGAATCCACCTGGATGGCCGCTTCAGAGACGTTTCAGGTTGTGCAGACTGTGTGGCCGATCTGAGAGTCTGTTTCTTTCTCTCGCTCATCAGAGGGATCAAAGAGCTGCATGCAGCTCCGGAGCCGCGGGTTGCCGACCCCTGCTGTAAGGTGTTCATCAGAGATACAGCTTGGGGATAGAAGCTGGCTCTGTGTTGGCTCGTTTTAGCTATCAGTGCTCTGTAGCACCAATACCAGGGTATTCAGAGTTTTACCTGTGGGTAAAACTCTGAATACCCTGTGACCAGGATGTACTGGGAAGCTATGTTAGCTGGCCTTTTATTGGCTCTAGACCTGAACAGGTCATGAATTGATGGAAGGTCAGTCCTAGTGATCCTATCTTCAAATCTAATTGCTGTGGTGAACAGTAAACTCACTCTGTAAGCTGTAAATTCTCTCCATGCCCAAACAAAGAGAGGTGACAGGCCCGATACAATCAGGACACTGGTGAAGCGCCTCTTTATCACAGCAGGATGGTCCCTGTAGGAAAAAAAATGACAGGCATTATCAAGAGCATACTAGTAAAATTTGCATGCATGTTGGAGCAGCTCTGCTGTTTTCATTCTGATGTATTCTTTTTAAAGAACCTCAATACCTACTTTTGTGGATCAAATTTGCTTTTTTGAATGTTTTTCTCCTCTGGTGTTGGAATCTGTGCAGCTAGAAGGATTTTTGTTGACACTTTTTTTACTTTTGGGACATTTATTATGCAGAACCATCGTAACCTGTTGCTAGGGCTGGGCGATATGGACAAAAAAAATATCAATATTGTTACGCTGAATGTCGATATACGTTATTTATCTCAATATGTTTTTCTTTTTATAAAGTAATTATAAAAAGCCGTCTCTGATCAAAGCTTTATCCCAAACGTCTCACAGGCACTTTTTTTAAGCTGTAGATAAAGAGAAACAGCTAAAAAAATAAGTTTAATTATAACACAACATAAGCCCCATTTGCACTGTATAGAGAGAAGGGATTCTGTTAGAGAAAAAACAAGCCCAAATAAGTGACTGCACATTAAAAAGCAAGCCCAAAAACGGTGACTTGTGTAATCCACCAGCAACTTTAGAAAAAAAGAAGAGCTCAGAGATGCTTATAAAAGCAGTGTTGGCTGCACTGCTTCTATTACACAGCCACTCACACACTCAATAAGCACCAGAGATGTCCGGAAATTTCAGCTCAGTCTTTGGTTATCCCTTGTGAATGCGCCACATAAAAAGCTGATGAAGGGGGGTAATTTATTTATTACACAAGTTCCCTAGGTGACACAAATCCTGTGCAAATAGGGCTATAGGTCATCTTGATATAAACGATAGTCTGATCTTATAGCTCTTTTTAAAAAATGGTGATATTTTTAAAATCTCGATATATTGCCCAGCCCTACCAGTTGCTTTTTTTCTTACAACTCAGAGCAGCTGATTAACATCTCAAAAGCTGAAATAATACTTCCACGACATCATCAATTCCCAGAGTTGAAAAGCAGGCGCTGAAGATGCAGAGCAGGAGCTAGGAGAAGAGTAAATTATTAGACGTCTGTGCGTGTTCACGGTTCATTTTATTAAAATTAGCTTTTCAAAATAGCACCAGATCACATTCTGAGCTTTTTCTGTCTCAAGGCTCCCACATAAGGCGGAAATGAGTCCACACCCTTATATACACAAGCGCACTTACAAAAAACCAACAGGTGCTTGGATCCAGGTACTTATAGATCATGGGTTAAAGCAAAAATAATCAGTTTGACTGAAAAAAATTTCAAGTCAGCCCATATATTCCTGGGCCGTGGACATCATGCCACATCAGTTACCTCACTTGCTTATTGTGCAAAGTCAACATTAACCAAATCTGGTAGGTCTACAATATCCATTGACCATTCCTGTATCTCTCCCACCTTTCAGCTTCAGAGCCTTGGCGTCATCCTGGACAGCCTCCCATCCTCTCCTTCACTTTCCACATCATCACCTGGTTAACTTTCATCTCGACAGCATCAAGTTCTTCCTTCACACTTTTGCCAAACTGGTTCACAGTCCACTCACCTCTTGACTTGACAATTTCAGCTCCCTTCCCTCCCTGTCCTCCAGAAAACCTCCATAAGCTGCAGCTAGTACAAAGACAGCAGCTTCATCATTACATCATCTACTTCACTCCTGTACATTAACTCCACTGGCTCCCTGTCACATTCAATATAAACCAATCCTATGATCATACAAGGCCAACCACAACCATGGACAATGCAGGACACATAACCAACACTATGATGACGTCATATATTTTAATTTAACACAGATCGCACATTACAATGATCAGTCTGTTTTTCCTATTATTGCACAGCAATTAATTATCACAACTCATGAGTTTATAAAAAAGGCATTATTTAACTTTTTTGAAGTCTAATAAAACAGTTATATTTTAGCCCTGTGACTGGCGACCTGTCCAGGATGTAATCTGTGTCCCCGCCTAGGAAGAGCCAGCTGCCGTCTCCACCCCCCATGACCCTGTTTCCCCATCAGATAGGGCTTGACGTCACACCTGTAAGGAAAAGCGGGTATAGAAAATCCATGGATGGATGGGATGTTAAATTTTTTAAAAGTTTAATAAAATTGCTCAAAGTTTATCAGAAAAGAACATAACTTGCTTTTTAAGATGAACACTTTAATTACAAAAATGTTATTAAACTTTGCATAAAGTTAAATATTGCTGTAGGTAATCTTGGCTGCTGTAGCTTACATCATATACTTCAAGATGGCGCTGCGCAGTTCATCTTAAAAAACTCCGATCAACGACTGACCCATCCACACCTTCAGTCCTACCTTCCTCCCCCCTCACAGTCACACCAATGCAGGTAAGAGGTCAGCTGACGAGGCTGAAACAAAGGAAAGCCTCAGGACCGGACGGCATCCCCCCCAGGCTACTGAGGACCTGTGCAGATGAGCTCTGTGAGGTCCTCAGCTACATCTACAACCTGAGCCTCAGCCTGGGGGTGGTGCCCACCCTGTGGAAGACCTCCTGTGTGGTACCGGTTCCCAAAACACCGCACGCCAGGGAACCGGCCGACTTCAGACCAGTCTCCCTGACCTCCCACCTGATGAAGACCATGGAGCGCCTCATCCTAGCTCACCTGCGCACCGTGGTCAGCCCCACCCTGGACCCGCTGCAGTTTGCCTACCAGCCCAACATCGGAGTAGAGGATGCCATCATCTACCTGCTGCAGCGGGCGCTAACCCACCTGGAGACCACCGGGAGCGCTGTGAGAGTCATGTTCTTTGACTTCTCCAGCGCTTTCAACACCATCAGACCTGTGCTACTGAGGGGGAAGCTGGAGGACGCTGGGGTGGAAAAACGTCTGGCTGACTGGACCATGGACTACCTCACTGACCGCCCTCAGTACGTGCGGCTGCACGGCTGTCAGTCAGAGGTGGCACTTTGCAGCACCGGGGCCCCCCAGGGTACCGTCCTGTCTCCGTTTCTTTTCACCCTCTACACCTCGGACTTCACCTACAACACGGACAGCTGCCACCTTCAGAAGTTCTCTGACGACTCGGCCATTGTGGGCTGTGTGTCTGAGGGGAACGAGCTGGAGTACCGGTCGGTCATCATGGACTTTGTGGACTGGTGTGAGAAAAACCATCTGTGCTTAAACACCAGTAAGACCAAGGAGATGGTGATCGACTTCAGGAGAAGACCCCCACCTCACTCACCTGTGAACATCCAGGGGCAGGACATAGAAACTGTGGAGAGTTTCAAATACCTGGGTGTTCACGTCAACAATAAGCTGGACTGGACACATAACACCGACGCCCTGTATAAGAAGGGCCAGAGCCGGCTCCACCTCCTGAGGAGGCTGAGGTCCTTTGGAGTGAGCCGGCCTCTGCTAAAAACTTTCTATGACTCTGTGGTGGCCTCAGCCCTCCTCTACGCTGTCGTCTGCTGGGCTCCTGGCAGCACAGAGCGGGACAGAAAGAGGCTGAATAAGCTGGTGAGGAAGGCCACTTCTGTCCTGGGCTGCTCTCTGGACTCAGTGGAGGAAGTAGCTGAGAGGAGGGTGTTGTCCAAGTTCACATCCATCATGGACAACACCTTCCACCCCCTGCACCAGACTGTAGAGGAGCTGAGCAGCTCCTTTAGTGCCAGACTTCGACATCCTGTCTGTAAAAAGGAGCGCTACCGCAGGTCATTTATTCCTGCTGCTATCAGATTTTACAATGCTGCACTGTAACTGAAACTGTGACCATAACTGTAATAATTAATGTGCAATAACCAAGGTGCAATAATCTATTTAATACACTGTCCTACAACCCGTGCAATAATCCTGATGTAGTGACTTCTGCTGCTATCACCACCTGAACATAAGTCAGTACACATGTATGTATGCATGTATGTACAAATGTATACAATGTATATGCACGTACATACGCGTAGGTGCGTATGTAAGTAGGCGCATAGATGTGTATATATTTAAGTATATAGATATGTTTATATATATATATATATATATATATATATATATATATATATATATATATATATATATATATATATATATATATATATATATATATAGACCACTAAGAATGTAAATGAGACATTTACATTCCTATTTCCTTTTTTGTATTTTTCTTTTTGGTATTCTTTTGATCCATTGTAGATATGAAGATTCACTGTATATAACTGAATGCACCTTCCCTACTCTGCACCTTCTTGTATGAGCCGATGTGACGAGTGAATTTCTCCATTGTGAGATCAATAAAGACCATCTTATCTTATCTTGTCTCTCTGGCAGGTGATTTTGGGTTGGAGTAAAATGAGTCCATAGAACCACAGGAGGCTTTCTCAGCTGGTTCTAGTGCGACTTGGTTCTTTCTACAATGTCGCTTCACATCGCGCTCCACTCTGTTTAAAAATAAAAATAATATAATATATATTAATATATGAATAATAACTTCACAAAAGCTTTCTGAGAATCACCTTTCTCTGGCCTCACCCAATTAGAACCCGTTCTCCAGTCCATATTGTAGCTGCAGTTTATTTTTTTATTTATTGACGTAGTTTCCTTAATAATCTGCATGCATCAAAATCCTTGTGATTTTATTTAACGAGTGTCCTTGTGAGCAGCTGCTCCTGAGGCGGAGCTGCTGCTTATTGACTGAGGCCAGCCGAGAGACATAGTCCCTCCAGCGTGTCCTGGGTCTTCCCTTGGGCCTCCTCCCGGTGGGATGTGCCCGGAACACCTCACCAGGGAGGCGTCCAGGAGGCATCCTAACCAGATGCCCGAGCCACCTCAACTGGCTCCTCTCGACGTAGAGGAGCAGCGGCTCTAATCTGAGTCCTCCCTGGATGACTGAGCTCCTCACCCTATCTCTAAGGGAGAGCCCAGAAACACTACGCAGAAAACTCATTTCGGCCGCTTGTATCCGGGATCTCGTTCTTTCGGTCACGACCCAAAGCTCATGACCATAGATGAAGGTAGGAACGTAGATCGACCGGTAAATCGAGAGCTTCGCCTTTTGGCTCAGCTCTCTCTTCATCACAACGGACCGGTCCAGGTACATGGAGCCGGAGATCGACAGGCGGATTGGTACAGCGCCCGCTTCACAGCAGACGCCGCACCAATCCGCCTGTCGATCTCCCGCTCCATCTTCCCCTCATCCACCAGGTTCTGCAACAGCTTTTTCCCCGTTTCCATCAGACTGTTGAACTCTAAACAGCAACAGTAAAAGTGCATATGTATACATATACACACACACACACACACACACATACATATATGCGCAGTGTCTGAAATTAACTTCGTGATTCACTGGCCAAGTTGGCCGGTTGATGTAAAAATCAACCACCCAGGCATATTTTTTACCGGCCAAAATATTAATCCTGACCATATCTTTCAACCTTTATCAAAAATTTAAAGTGAGATTAGGTTTATTTTCGGGGCGCGTGGTTGGGGAGTGGCTGACTGGACCCTGGAAGAGAAATCTTTGTTTCCTGACTTTGATAAGAAAATATTGTAGTTTATTATAAAAGACACAATATGAATTGTCAGATTCACATCCAGGCAATGAAAACACTACAGATTATCGTTATTCTATCCATGTTGGTCTTATTTGTGAATGAGGCAGAATTTCATCAAGCCTATACGGTCCAACATTTTTCCCTCAGCTGCCACAGTTAAAGCACGCAGGGGTTCACGCTGCGTCTTTACGCTGATCCAGTTGCTGGATTTTACCCTCGTGCGATGCGCGCGATGGATAGACAGTGGGGAAAATGCATAAATGAAGACTGTAAAAGGCTACTTTAGAGGGGAGAGATATAAAATAATGGGTCTGAGCTGACGCCCCTGATGTTACAAGGTCCTTAAAATGACCCTTAAAAGTGCGCACCTAAATTACATGTAATGTAATTTTGCGCACCTGAATTCAAGCGCAAGGCAGCAGCCCACCAAGGCACCGCTGGTTCTGTGTCGTTAAAAACAAAAGAGCATGAAACACAGCTACTGACTCTCCTATTGTTTTTAATTGGGCCATTTTGGTACGAGTGGAAGGACAATAAACGTAGTGATTCACGTTTTGAAGGCTGGCCGCTGACAAAAGAACCTGGCTCAATTACAGAAAAATTACAGAAAAATTAAATAAACAGCTCGTTTATGAGACAATATTCAGATAAATATTTTACCATTTTCACTCTGTCGTGATCAGTTTAATTATTTCAGACAGAAATGTCTGATGATTTCCGCGAACGGACTACGGAGCGCTGTGCGGTGTCTGCCTCCTCTCCTCCTCCTGGGCAGTCACCGTCACGCTGGGGTATAGTTAAGGTGCTGCGAGGTATCAGATTACCATCAAACTTCGTATTTAGGTACGTTAATATTCAAAAAAACCTGCATGAAGGATTCGTTTGAATGACTGGGATGCTGCACTACGTGTTTTTTGCCGTTTAAACCTACCTTACATGTACAGTCGCTGAAAAATGATCAGTACGTCATTACTTTTCATCAAGTTAAAACAAAAGTATCTTACACTGTTCTCAGATTAGAAACAGCTGGTCTTTCAATCAGCAAAAAACAAAAATTGGACCTAAATTGCGTTTAAATTCAAGCAGAAAAAAAAACGCTGAAAAAGTGATGACGTCATTGATGCGACTCGCCGTTCGCGAGGGTTAACTGTTTTTCCAAGTGCCTACCTCTGGTCAGGTAAACAAGTGTCTCTGAAAATTCTACATTATAAAGAAGAAAAACCTACCAAAGGGTCTCGCTCTCATGTCATCTTGAAGACATTCTTCTTCAAAATATTGGCTACAGACGACGTGTTTTCTCTCTGGCCAGAAGTTCGATAGCAAATCCTGCCTCCTCAAGTTGCTGCTCCGCTTAGAAATGTCACAGGATGTTAGGTCACATCCTGTGATGTGCCCAAATATGGGCAGAGATGGCCGACCCCTGAATCAAGGATTGTGACGACAATTTATTTTTATTTGACAATCACTTAAAGGCACACTATGCAACATTTTTCAGTTAATTAATGTGTTCCATACCGTTTTGGATGATTAAATGAGTCATTTCAGGTCGAACAAAGGTTTTCTCGGCCGCCCTGGGGGTCTGTGGGGGAAATACCGCACTTGCAATTGCTAGAGCCCTCGGCCCGCACACACAGAAGTCTCGCTTTACGGCGAGACTTCTGTGTGTTTTTGTCCTGCCATTCACTATATGCACGCGCGAAAGCAACAACAAAGAACCGCGTGTTAACGTCAAATAAACATGCAAGCATAGAGTTTTTTTTTTATTATTATTATTATTAGTATTTGGTTTTTTTTATGTTGGCGAGACGCTACCGCTTGGCGAGGCGGTAGCAGTAGCGTCTCGCCAACTTAAAAAAAAAAAATTAATAATAATAATAATAATAATAAAACTGGCGAGGCGGCGGCGGAGGCGTCCTCGCCAAGATAGCGCTGCGGGAAGCTTGATGTTCATACCGTCACTGTGTTAGTCATTGTTTGTACTGCCGTTTTTCCACTTTTCGTTGCGTTCGCCTGTCTGCTAAGCTCAAAACAACCGCGCCTGGCTTGACGGAGAAACCAGAACAGCTGAGCATCTTTACGACAGTGCACTTTTACTTTCGCCCTCTGGGGGGAGCCTCGCTGGAAAATCAACCCCGGTTGCATAGTATACCTTTAATTTAGCATTACTTTTCGAAAAAGTCAAAATTTAAAAAATCTGCCCGTTTACTTTTTTTATTTTTCCATTACACGGTTTTTGGAGTTTAACAAGAAAGGTTTAACCTTTGTAGCCATGTAGCGCGAAAAGTAGCTGGGAAACGAAAGGTGTGCCAATTCCCTTTTTGATGCAGAATCATCCAATAAACAAAGTGATATGAAGTTTTTGAGTGTGGGACCAGTAGTTTGGTGGTTACAGGCCAAAACTCATTGTCCTTTGTTATAGCGCCCCCTAGTTGTTGAGGGGTCTGAATTTCTGGGTTTGAGTAGGGGTGCACGTTTTGAACTTAGATACCTGATCCAATTGATTCGTTACAAATCCGTGTGGGCTGCATAACGCGTTTTAATTCCGTAATAATAATAATAATAATAACTAGAACTGCAAGCAGTTATTAACGGGTTCCAAGCCCGTCTACGCTCCGCCCCCTTTGAGCATGTTCCTGGACTACAGCGTTCAACACCCTCATCCCACAGCATCTGGTTGAAAAACTGGAACATCTGGGCTTCAGCACACACCTCATCACTTCCTCACCTCCTGACCACTGTTGGTCCGGGTGTGACAGACCACCTCTGATGTCATCACCCTCAGCACGGGCTCCCCTCAGGGCTGTGTCCGCAGCCCCCTGCTGTTTACTCTGATGACACACGACTGCACCCCCAGGTTCACCCCCAATCACATCATGAAGTTCGCAGTTGACACAAACTCATCAACAGCTCAGCTGTGGAGGTGGTTAGCAGCACCAAATTCCTCGGGGTGCACATCACGGACAACCTCACCTGGTCTGTAAACACCACATCTGGTGAGGAGGGCTCAGAAGCGCTTGTACTTCCTGCGGAGGATGAGGAGAGCCCAACTGCCCCCGCCCATCCTCACAACCCTCTACACAAGTACCATGTGGTTTCTTACAAACGTCATGAACGTGGCTATAATTCTTGATGCTTGAACATGTCAAAATTGCAGATTTTCTTGTCTAAAAATGACTTAATCATGCAGCATAGTTGTGCATCACGGCTACTTGCGCAAGTTATCAAGGCTGAGACCACTGGTCAATTATATAGGTTTTACTGACACCAACAACGATTGTATGACAATTAATCTTTGGTGTAAATTTGAGGGAAATCAATCTCACAATGGTCCAAAAAGATATATGTTCCCTTAATTTCCCCATGGTTATTATAAATTATTTTAATATACCAACTCTTATTTCAGGATTCGTTGTGCGACAGGCTCTGAAAAAGCTGTCGTGTGATGTCTGCAGTGCCAGCTTGGTAACAGATGCTGCATCTGCCATCAAGGACCAGAGCTACCACCTGCTGAAGTTAACAATGGAGGTCTGGTGATTCCATCAGAAGGCACAGTGATGGTAGTCAGGGCAGCAGAGTGGGTCATTCGTCAGACCTCATGTACCAGACGATCACAGCCCATCAAAGTGCTAGAGGTCGTGTACATTGTAAGGAAGAGGATAGGGTCAGAGGATGTGTTTGTGCTCAGAGAGCACATCGGAGAAACACAGTATGGCATAGACAGCCACCACCATATGCTGTTAACGTTGGTTGTGTCCTTGTTTTTTAAGTTAAGGCTGCACCAAATTGCCAAAATAACTAACCTTAGCTTACAGAGCAACAACATGCAACAGAAGCTCAATAAAACCGTCCTTTTCAAAGGGCATTAGCCAAGCTATGTTTTTTGGGTCATTTTTTTAAATCTCTGTCTTCCATGTGTATACCATCACAGTAGTGTAGGTGGGGATTTCAACATGCTACATCTATATATACTTGTGAAGGGGACTATTGCACCAATTTTAATAGCAAATAAATTTCACTTTTATAATGGATTAAAAATAGGAACCTTTGTGTAATTACTCCTGATATATAATCCGAATAGTCTACATGAAACTTCAAAGTGTTACCTTTAATTTGAAACCTGGATTATGCTTCTACACCAAGAGGTTGCCACACAATAAGCCTTTTTGGTCAGTATTTCATATTTTATTATAACAGTAATATTCATATTATAAAAGTATGTATGTAAATATAAATAAATAAGGACTGTGAAATAATTAATCACACCCAAATAAAAGTGTTATATATATATATATATATATATATATAATGAATGTTCTTCATTTAGATTGACCTTTAAACCATTAATGCTATTACTCCTTTTCATATCTATCTATCTATCTATCTAACTGTCTATTTATCCGTATTATATCATAGTGTTACTTTTGGAATAAGTCTGATCCATATCTGAACTATGGATCTTTGCAAATGTTCTTGCCATTACTTCTACTTTTTCCTCATTTGTTACTGCTGTTCTTTCTTCATGTTTTAGAACTGGATATGTTCTCTCTGGTCTATTTCCCTTCATTTTCTTAATCATTCCCCATACCTTAGCTATAGGAGTTGTTCTGCCCATTGAATCACAAAAATCTCTCCATTTTGTCTTCTTTGCCTTCTAAATAACTTTCCTTGCTTCTGCTTGATCTTTTTTACATTCAATATTTTTTTTTAAATTATGTGTTCTTTTCAAAACTCTAAAAGCTATCCTCCCTCTTCAAGTTTCTGCTCCGCTTAGAAAATCAAGGGATGTGACGTCACATCCTGTGATGTGCCCATATATGGGCAAAATGGCCGCCCTGTTCACAGTTCTGGATGGTCAGAGCTCTGGATGGTGAGAGCTGTGACCAGATCATAAAATTCATTAAATCGTTACAAATCAACGGTTTGCTCTATAATTCTGAAAATATTCACGTATGTCCAAGAGTGCTTTATCTAACTATGTGATTTTTTAAACGCCCATTGAAAAAAGCGTTTCAGAGAAAAAAAATATTAACCTTTATAGTCTTGCACATGTGAATTTCAAAGTCTTTTAAATAGTTCAAAATTGCCTGGATTTTTACCAAACTGAAGTACACATTAAGTCTGAATGTGCTTTACAAATAGTGGCCATTTTTATTGGGATTGAACAATATTTGTGGAAAGTACATTGATTTCTCCATTTTACAAACTTTTAAAAAATCAGAGTGTGCAACTTTCAGAAACCTCAATACATGCAGTGAGAGAATTGTTACACCTTATTCAAGGAATACATCCTGAAAATCTGAGATCGTTACACCACAAAATGGATTTTTGGTAATTTTTTGAAGTTTTGAAGGTTTTTTTCACACTTTTGGAAATAGACCCCGCCCACTTGTTTCAATCAGTACCATATTTAATTCCTGAGTTAAGGGTTATGACTGGAAGGGGATGAAGAAGGTTTTGTAAAAATCCGATCAGCCATTCTTGCGTAGTAGATTTCTTGACATCACAGCGCCCCCTAGTGATGGACGATCCTCAAACGCGGGTCACATGTGCAAAATCTTATTTGGACTATGTGTTATGAAGGACATGTCAAAATCTGTTATGGTTTTAGAATAATCAGCAGTTACATTTAGAGCTAGCTAGCAAACAATCACTTATTTTAGCGTTACTTTTCGAAAAACTCAAAATTCAAAAATCTGCCGTGTTAACTTTTTTTATTTGTCCATGACACGTTTATATATGAAGTTTTGCGCAGATCGCACAAAAAATGTAGGAGGAGTTTAACAAGAAAGGTTTAACCTTTGTAGCCATGTAGCGCGAAAAGTAGCTGGGAAACGAAAGGTGTGCCAATTCCCTTTTTGATGCAGAAACATCCAATAAACAAAGTGCTATCAAGTTTTTGAGTGTGGGACCAGTAGTTTGGTGGTTACAGGCCGAAACGCATTGTCCTTTGTTATAGCGCCCCCTAGTTGTTGAGGGATCTGAATTTCTGGGTTTGAGTAGAGGCACACATTCTGTACTTAGATACCTGATTCAATAGGTTCGTTATAAATCCGCTTGGGCTGCACAACGCGTTTTAATTCCGTAATAATAATAAGAACTAGAACTGCAAGCAGTTATTAACGGGTTCCAAGCCCGTCTACGCTCCGCCCCCTTTGAGCATGTTCCTGGACTACAGCGTTCAACACCCTCATCCCACAGCATCTGGTTGAAAAACTGGAACATCTGGGCTTCAGCACACCCCTCATCACTTCCTCAACTCCTGACCACTGTCGGTCCGGGTCTGACAGACCACCTCTGATGTCATCACCCTCAGCACGGGCTCCCCTCAGGGCTGTGTCCGCAGCCCCCTGCTGTTTACTCTGATGACACACGACTGCACCCCCAGGTTCACCCCCAATCACATCATGAAGTTCGCAGTTGACACAAACTCATCAACAGCTCAGCTGTGGAGGTGGTTAGCAGCACCAAATTCCTCGGGGTGCACATCACGGACAACCTCACCTGGTCTGTAAACACCACATCTGGTGAGGAGGGCTCAGAAGCGCTTGTACTTCCTGCGGAGGATGAGGAGAGCCCAACTGCCCCCGTCCATCCTCACAACCCTCTACACAAGTACCATAGAGAGCACTCTGACCATAGATATCCATAATTAAGGCTAGATGTCTTACGGCGGAGTCTCAAACGTCATCACCAGCGGCCATCTTGCCTCAGACAAGCTTTCTGGCATGCTCTGTGGTACCTAATGTAAGGTGAGTGATCAGCACGAACACAAATACTCTTATCTCATTGAATTCTTGACGGATTTACAAACAGTTTGGTTTCTTACAAACGTTATGAACGTGGCTATAATTCTTGATGCTTGAACATGTCGAAATTGCAGATTTTCTTGTCGAAAAATGACTTAATCATGCAGCATAGTTGTGCATCACGGCTACTTGCGCAAGTTATCAAGGCTGAGCCCACTGGTCAATTATATAGGTTTTACTGACACCAATAACGATTGTATGACAATTAATCTTTGGTGTAAATTTGAGGGAAATCAATCTCACAATGGTCCAAAAAGATATATGTTCCCTTAATTTCCCCATGGTTATTATACATTATTTTAATATACCAACTCTTATTTCAGGATTTGTTGTGCGACAGGCTCTGAAAAAGCTGTCCTGTGATGTCTGCCGTGCCAGCTTGGTAACAGATGCTGCATCTGCCATCAAGGACCAGAGCTACCACCTGCTGAAGTTAAAAAACAATGGAGGTCTGGTGATTCCATCAGAAGGCACAGTGATGGTAGTCAGGGCAGCAGAGTGGGTCATTCGTCAGACCTCATGTACCAGACGATCACAGCCCATCAAAGTGCTAGAGGTCGTGTACATTGTAAGGAAGAGGATAGGGTCAGAGGATGTGTTTGTGCTCAGAGAGCACATCGGAGAAACACAGTATGGCATAGACAGCCACCACCATATGCTGTTAACGTTGGTTGTGTCCTTGTTTTTTAAGTTAAGGCTGCACCAAATTGCCAAAATAACTAACCTTAGCTTACAGAGCAACAACATGCAACAGAAGCTCAATAAAACCGTCCTTTTCAAAGGGCATTAGCCAAGCTATGTTTTTTGGGTCATTTTTTAAATCTCTGTCTTCCATGTGTATACCATCACAGTAGTGTAGGTGGGGATTTCAACATGCTACATCTATATATACTTGTGAAGGGGACTATTGTACCAATTTTAATAGCAAATAAATTTCACTTTTATAATGGATTAGAAATAGGAACCTTTGTGTAATTACTCCTGATATATAATCCGAATAGTCTACATGAAACTTCAAAGTGTCACCTTTAATTTGAAACCTGGATTATGCTTCTACACCAAGAGGTTGCCACACAATAAGCCTTTTTTGTCAGTACTTCATATTTTATTATAACAGTAATATTCATATTATAAAAGTATGTATGTAAATATAAATAAATTAGGACTGTGAAATAATTAATCACACCCAAATAAAAGTGTTTTATATATATATATATATAATGAATGTTCTTCATTTAGATTGACCTTTAAACCATTAATGCTATTACTCCTTTTCATATCTATCTATCTATCTATCTATCTATCTATCTATCTATCTATCTATCTATCTATCTATCTATCTATCCATATTATATCATAGTGTTACTTTTGGAATAAGTCTGATCCATATCTGAACTATGGATCTTTGCAAATGTTCTTGCCATTACTTCTACTTTTTCCTCATTTGTTACTGCTGTTCCTTCTTCATGTTTTAGAACTGGATATGTTCTCTCTGGTCTATTTCCCTTCATTTTCTTAATCATTCCCCATACCTTAGCTATAGGAGTTGTTCTGCCCATTGAATCACAAAAATCTCTCCATTTTGTCTTCTTTGCCTTCTAAATAACTTTCCTTGCTTCTGCTTGATCTTTTTTACATTCAATATTTTTTTTTAAATTATGTGTTCTTTTCAAAACTCTAAAAGCTATCCTCCCTCTTCCAGTTTCTGCTCCGCTTAGAAAATCACGGGATGTGACGTCACATCCTGTGATGTGCCCATATATGGGCAAAATGGCCGCCCTGTTCACAGTTCTGGATGGTCAGAGCTCTGGATGGTGAAAGCTGTGACCAGATCATAAAATTCATTAAATCGGTAAAAATCAACGGTTTGCGCTAAAATTCTGAAAATATTCACATATGTCCAAGAGTGCTTTATCTAACTATGTGATTTTTTAAACGCCCATTGAAAAAAGCGTTTCAGAGAAAAAAAATATTAACCTTTATAGTCTTGCACATGTGAATTTCAAAGTCTTTTAAATAGTTCAAAATCGCCTGGATTTTTACCAAACTGAAGTACACATTAAGTCTGAATGTGCTTTACAAATAGTGGCCATTTTTATTGGGATTGAACAATATTTGTGGAAAATACATTGATTTCTCCATTTTACAAACTTTTAAAAAATCAGAGTGTGCAACTTTCAGAAACCTCAATACATGCAGTGAGAGAATTGTTACACCTTATTCAAGGAATACATCCTGAAAATCTGAGATCGTTACACCACAAAATGGATTTTTGGTAATTTTGTGAAGTTTTGAAGGTTTTTTTCACACTTTTGGAAATAGGCCCCGCCCACTTGTTTCAATCAGTACCATATTTAATTCCTGAGTTAAGGGTTATGACTGGAAGGGGATGAAGAAGGTTTTGTAAAAATCCGATCAGCCATTCTTGCGTAGTAGATTTCTTGACATCACAGCGCCCCCTAGTGATGGACGATCCTCAAACGCGGGTCACATGTGCATAATCTTATTTGGACTATGTGTTATGAAGGACATGTCAAAATCTGTTATGGTTTTAGAATAATCAGCAATTACATTTAGAGCTAGCTAGCTAACAATCACTTATTTTAGCGTTACTTTTCGAAAAAGTCAAAATTCAAAAATCTGCCGTGTTAACTTTTTTTATTTGTCCATGACACGCTTATATATGAAGTTTTGCGCAGATCGCACAAAAAATGTAGGCGGAGTTTAACAAGAAAGGTTTAACCTTTGTAGCCATGTAGCGCGAAAAGTAGCTGGGAAACGAAAGGTGTCCCAATTCCCTTTTTGATGCAGAAACATCCAATAAACAAAGTGCTATCAAGTTTTTGAGTGTGGGACCAGTAGTTTGGTGGTTACAGGCCGAAACGCATTGTCCTTTGTTATAGCGCCCCCTAGTTGTTGAGGGGTCTGAATTTCTGGGTTTGAGTAGAGGCACACATTCTGTACTTAGATACCTGATTCAATAGGTTCGTTATAAATCCGCTTGGGCTGCACAACGCGTTTTAATTCCGTAATAATAATAATAATAATAATAACTAGAACTGCAAGCAGTTATTAACGGGTTCCAAGCCCACCCACGCACCGCCCCCTTGAGCATGTTCCTGGACTTCAGTTAAGCGTTCAACACCATTATCCTACAGCATCTGGCGGAAACACTGAAACATCTGGGCTTCAGCACACCCCTTCGCAACTGCCTGCTAGACTTCCTCACCTCCTGACCTCATTTGGTCCGGGTCGGACAGAACACCTCTGATGTCATCACCCTCAGCACGGGCTCCCCTCAGGGCTGTGTCCTTAGCCCCCTGCTGTTCACCCTGATGACACACGCGTCCCCAGGTTCATCACCAATCACATCGTGAAGTTTGCAGACGACACGACGGTGGTGGCCTGATTAGAGACGACAACGACCAGGACCAGGACTGATCTGAACGTGGAGAAAACGAAGGAGATCATCGTGGACTTCAGGAAGAACCGGCCTCACCACGCTCCACTGCTCATCAACAGCTCAGCTGTGGAGGTGGTCAGCAGCACCAAATTCCTCGGGGTGCACATGACGCACAACCTCACCTGGTCTGTGAACACACTTGTCACTGGTGAAGAGGGCACAGAAGCGCTTGTACTTCCTGCAGAGGATGAGGAGAGCCCACCTGTCCCCGCACATTCTCACAACCTTCTACAGAAGTACCATAGAGAGCATTCTGACCAGCTGTCTCTCTGTGTGGTGTGGAGGCGGCAGCACCTCCGACTGGTGGAAAATGAGGAGAGTGGTGGGGACAGCAGAAGGGATCATAGGGGCTCCTCTTCCCTCCATTAAGGACATTTCATCCCAGCGCTGCATGTCCCCAGCCCATAGCATCAACAGAGACCCTCAAACCCCCACCATGAACTGTTCCCCATATATATATATATATATATATATATATATATATATATAAATAATGTTCTTCATTTACAGTGACCCTTTAAACCATTAATGCTATTACTCCTTTTCATCACAACTCATAATATATGAATTACATGTTTCCCGTAACTTATACCTTTTTATTCTAAGTTCAACCAAGATATTCTCTTCTTATCCTTGTAGCTTGTAGTGTTAAATAAGACTAAAATCATTTCATTTGAATCAAAGTATGCAGATGTTGATAGATATATCTATCTATCAGTGACGTGCGGTAGGGTTCATAGCTGGTGAAGCACTGACGTCAGTCAGATTTACAAATATATACACTCTACAGAGTAGACTCATTGCAAAGTGCTGAAGGAGACTGGTTGAGCCAAATCAATTAACCAAGAGACATGGAAAAAATATTGATTATTTGTTAAAAAAATAAATAAAACTAAATTATTTGTCATTTGATTGGTAGCAGTTTATGAGTTATGATGGATTTCTACATTTGTAACATTCAAAAACTATAACCTACATTACGCACATTTCGTTACAAAAACAAAACATGAATAATTATCGCTGTCTTACCTCTACTTAGAAATGAAGTCCAGCTGCGCTCTTTCTGAACAAAAATATCGGTCACTTTCCGGTAAAAGTTCTTTTTATCTTCTTCAGTTTTAAAAGTCTCTCAGTCTCAGTTGAGCTCACTGCCAGGGAGGAAAGCCTTCCTTGATCAGTCCTGTTCCGGCTGTATGTTTAGAGTCTTTTTAGTGCTTTACTTGTTTAGCAAAACTCACCAATAACACATCCATAACTTACTTTGACTCTACTATTTGGGGATCAGAGCGGTGCCCCTTGAGCGCCCCCTGCCTAGAGGCCAAGGAACTGCCGGCCTCACCTACAACCAGCTCTTTGGCTTTTATGATTGCCCAGCAGCACACGAAAACACACAGTTTAATGACCAAAACACAATTCGTAATCCACATATATTAAATTGTGGAAAATCAGTTCATAAGTGTTTGAACAATTGAATTTATGATCTAGAGACAGGAAGATGCATTCACGGAATGGAAGTCAGCGCAGTTAACATGGGATTGCGCAATCCCAGGGGAGGCCAAGATCGCTGCGGCCTCACCGGCTTCGCTATGAAGCGCCACCAAGGATTTACATGAAAAATAGCGAAAAGTCTGCGATTTTAAAGAAAATATGATCAAAAAAATAAGGAAATTTGATAAAAAAACAACTATTAGTGAATCACAATATATATTATGTTATCATTATTCTATATTTTATTTCTTTCCATGATTGCCTCCCCTGACTGCATGTCACTGCTATCTATAATTATAACCCATAAACTCTGCACAACATTCGCATATTTGCTCATTTTGCATCATTGCATCTCCAACTAGCATTACAAATGCTGTCAAACTCTGTTTCTAAATGCATTCTCGCACAAATGCCCTTTGCACAATCAATTCAGTACATACAAATGGTTTTAAAAATACTTACCTGGACACTGACTTTCTCATGCATTGTTCACACTTCAATTGTTTAATTTAAAATCACTGCTGCACCTTATACTTTAATTTAAATTGACTGTAATTTACAAGCTGTATTCTTGCACAAATTGCCCTCTGCACAATCAATTCTGCACATACAAATGTTTTTTTAAAAATACACACCTGTACACTGTGTGTACAGGTGTGTATTTTTGAAGTTCTCTCTCAGATTTCTGAAGTTCTCTCCAAATGTCCGTGTCATGTTGGACTGCACAGATGTTGCTCTGGAGACCCTCTCATCCCTCACCTTACAGTCTGAAACGTTCTCAGCCTACAAGAACCACACCACTCTGAAAGGGCTGATCAGAGTTGCTCCCTGTGGGTTGGTGACATTTATCTTAGCATTGTACAAAAGCTGCATCTCAGACAAAGAAATAACAAAGGTCAGAGGAATCCTTCCTCTGCTTGTGCTTGGAGATGAAGTCTTGGCAGATAAAGGATTCCTCATTCAAGACCTCCTTCAAGAAGTTGGAGCCAAACTCATCATTCCACCATTCAGGCATCCTGGCCAGTTCAGCAAGAAAGAGACAGAGGAGACCCAGACCATTGCTCGCCTGCGGATCATTGTAGAGCGAGCAATTGCTAGAGTAACGTGTTACCATATCTGGGATTCTCTGGTGCCTCTCACTTTAATAGGAACTGTCAATCAAATCTGGCACAACTGTTGTGTTTTGGCTAATTATCAAGGCACATTTTGTGTTGCTGACTAAGTTAAATTATTTCTGTATGTCAATTGTTGTAGTGCTATGTAAAAAGTTATCTAAATGACTAGACTATCAAAAAAGATATTTAATAAAACACACGAGCAGCATACTGTACCTTTTTTGTATTTTCGTGTTTAAGTGGAATTGCAAGGAAAACAAATCAAGTTCAATTTACAAAATCTAAAAAAAACCTTAACCATTTCATATCTTATAATTGCACACCATACACTGCTTTAAATTATCCTGCAAATTAATATGTATCAAATCTAAACAACAATAGTTGCAAAATACTTAAGATAACCTTAAGAAGAAGCAAACTTTAAAACAAGGGTTACAAGACAACTGCACTTCAAACTTTTTTGTGTGTAAATTTTGACACTGCCTTTTAAAGAAATTTGCACATCTGTGGATGTGTCATTAATACTATGTCTTATCAGGCGCGGGCAGAGGGGCAGATGGCCTCTGCTGACAACTGCGTGCAGTAATTGCGGAGCGCAATCAGCGCGCTCCGCCTCTTAGACAACCGATTTCAGGTGTGTTGGATTGTTAAAGGGAGAAAACCAACTTTTCTCTTTAATAAAGCTAATCAAAACATCACACATGAGCTGTCTTACTGTTAATCACCTTCACTCAATCCTGAGGATTTCCTCAGCTCAGAGTCTAACCGTGAACATTGATAAACTGTACAAAAATGACACACAACCAAGTGTCAGACTCTGCCTCAGATAAGTGAGCATCACAGGCCCACATGTGCTCTTTCTGCTCTCCTGTTTCCACTGTGAAAACAAAGCAGCAAACAAAATCATATTTTCTACAAAATCATATCCTGACTGGTTTTACATCTAAAAAAAGCACTCACCAGGATTATGCTTCAACAAAAAACTTTGTTGTCTTGCTTAACAAGTTACAGGACGTAACTCCCACATCTTGTGCCTGAAAAACACGCTAGCTCTGAGCAGCCAGGAAGAAGCAACACTTGGTTCTGCTGTGGTGCATTCAGAGTTCATGGGACAATTCAGTACTCAACAAAAAACGTGATTTTCTTCAATCAATTAAAAAAAAGATATTTATATTTATATATTTTTATATATATATATATATATATATATATATATATATATATATATCAATCATTTTAAAATTGATTGAACAAAAACATGTTTCTTCTTGAGTATTGAATTTTCCCATGCACTGTGAATGCACCACACCAGCGTTGCTCACAGCTTCTGCTTGATCTTTTTTATATTCAATTACATTTTTAAAATTATGTGTTCTTCTCAAAACTTAAAGCTATCCTGCCTCTTCAAGTTTCTGCTCCGCTTAGAAAAATGGTATGGGCCAGATATGGGCAAAATTGTCGCCCTGTTCACAGTTCTGGATGGCAAAGCTCTGGATGATGAGAGCTGCGAACTGATCACAAAATTCATAAATTTGTTATAAATCAACGGTTTGCTCTAAAATTCTGAAAATATTTACGTATGTCCAAGAGGGCTTTATCTAAGTCATTTCCAAATCTTAACCTTTCCAAATCATATTTATAAATTTGTAACTTTAATTCTTCAGAAACTTTTTTCCTTGTAAAAAACAAAATCTTTGTTTTATCTACAGAAATCTTGAATCCCCATCTAAAAGACCAATCTTCTATTTTATTAATGGCTTCTTGAACTTTTTTAACGATGAAACTTGGGGTTGAATTGCTCCATCATTAGCAAATAAAGAAACACCCATTTTATTTTCCACATCCTCAAACATATCATTAATCATAATAGAAAAAAATAATGGACTAACTATGCTTCCTTGAGGAATACCATTTTCAACATAAAGATTTTCTGATAATTGATTTCCTATTCTTACTTGTATAGATCTATTATTGAGAAAATCATTTATCCAATTAAACAATGAACCCCCAATTCCCATCTTCTTTAATTTTATCAAAAATCCTTCTTTCCACATCATGTCGTAAGCTTTTTCAATGTCAAAGAATACAGCTATCACCTTCTCTTTATTAACTTGTGCCTTTCTTATTTCATGTTCCAATAATAAAATAGGATCCATTGTGTTTACACCTTTCCTGAAACAAACTTTTTTTTTCTTTTTCAAAACGAACATTCAGAGCTGCAGCCAGCCGTTGTCCTAGTGGTCAAACCATTTTATGTTGGGGTGGGGGGAGTTATAATGGTCCCTTACCTGTAATACCTGTAATACCCATCTTTATAATTTTAATTAATAAACCTTCTTTCCACAATATATCATATGCATTTACAATATCAAAAAACACTTCTAAAATACTTTATTAATTTGAGCTTTTCTGATTTCAAATTCCAATTTCTCCCTCTTCAAGTTTCTGCTCCGCTTAGAAACAGCATGGGATGTGACGTCATTTCCTGTGATGTGCCCAAATATGGACAAAATGGCCGCCATGTTGTTGTCTGGAGAGTAAGAGCTCTGGATGATGAGAGCTGCGAACTGATCACAAAATTCATATATTTGTTATAAATCAACGGTTTGCTCTAAAATTCTGAAAATATTTACGTATGTCCAAGAGGGCTTTATCTAAGTCCTTGATTTTTAATATGGTCATTAATGAAACGGTTTCAGAGAAAAAAAACATTAAACTTTATAGTCCTATACATGTAAATTTAAATTTCTTGTAAATTGGTCTAATTCGCCTGGATTTTTACCAAACTGAAACACATGTTTATTCTGGCTGTGCTTTACAGATAGAGGCCATTTTTATTGGCATTGACCAATATTTGTGGAAAATACATTGATTTCTCCAGTTTACAAACTTTGAAAAAAACAGAGTGTGGCACTTTCAGAAACTGGAATACACACAGTGAGAGAATTGTTGCACCTTATTCAAGGAATACATCCTGAAAATCTGAGCTTGTTACACCACACAAGTGATTTTAGGTGAATTTTTGAAGTTTTCAAGTTTTTTTCCACACTTTTGGAAATAGGCCCCGCCCACTTGTTTCAATCATTACCATATTTAATACTTTAGTTCAGGGGTATGCCTGGAAGGCAATAAAGAAGGTTTTGTAAAAATCCGATCAGCCATTCTTGCGTAGTAGATTTCTTGACATCACAGCGCCCCCTAGTGATGGACGATCCTCAAACGTGGGTCACATGTGCAAAATCTTATTTGGACTATGTGTTATGAAGGACATGTCAAAATCTGTTATGGTTTTAGAACAATCAGCAATTACATTTAGAGCTAGCTAGCTAACAATCACTTATTTTAGCGTTACTTTTCGAAAAAGTCAAAATTCAAAAATCCGCCGCGTTAATTTTTTTTATTTGTCCATTACACGGTTATATATGGAGTTTTGCGCGGATTGCACAAAAAATGAAGGAGGAGTTTAACAAGAAAGGTTTAACCTTTGTAGCCATGTAGCGCGAAAACTAGCTGGGAAACGAAGGGTGTGCCAATTCCCTTTATTTTGCAGAATCATCCAATAAACAAAGTGATGTGAAGTTTTTGAGTGTGGGACCAGTAGTTTGGTGGTTATAGGCCGAAACGCATTGTCCTTTGTTATAGCGCCCCCTAGTTGTTGAGGGGTCTGAATTTCTGGGTTTCAGTAGAGGCGCACATTCTGTACTTAGATACCTGATTCAATAGGTTCGTTATAAATCCGCTTGGGCTGCACAACGCGTTTTAATTCCGTAATAATAATAATAATAATAACTAGAACTGCAAGCAGTTATTAACGGGTTCCAAGCCCGTCTACGCTCCGCCCCCTTTGAGCATGTTCCTGGACTACAGCGTTCAACACCCTCATCCCACAGCATCTGGTTGAAAAACTGGAACATCTGGGCTTCAGCACACCCCTCATCACTTCCTCAACTCCTGACCACTGTCGGTCCGGGTCTGACAGACCACCTCTGATGTCATCACCCTCAGCACGGGCTCCCCTCAGGGCTGTGTCCGCAGCCCCCTGCTGTTTACTCTGATGACACACGACTGCACCCCCAGGTTCACCCCCAATCACATCATGAAGTTCGCAGTTGACACAAACTCATCAACAGCTCAGCTGTGGAGGTGGTTAGCAGCACCAAATTCCTCGGGGTGCACATCACGGACAACCTCACCTGGTCTGTAAACACCACATCTGGTGAGGAGGGCTCAGAAGCGCTTGTACTTCCTGCGGAGGATGAGGAGAGCCCAACTGCCCCCGTCCATCCTCACAACCCTCTACACAAGTACCATAGAGAGCACTCTGACCATAGATATCCATAATTAAGGCTAGATGTCTTACGGCGGAGTCTCAAACGTCATCACCGGCGGCCATCTTGCCTCAGACAAGCTTTCTGGCATGCTCTGTGGTACCTAATATAAGGTGAGTGATCAGCACGAACACAAATACTCTTATCTCATTGAATTCTTGACGGATTTACAAACAGTTTGGTTTCTTACAAACGTCATGAACGTGGCTATAATTCTTGATGCTTGAACATGTCAAAATTGCAGATTTTCTTGTCTAAAAATGACTTAATCATGCAGCATAGTTGTGCATCACGGCTACTTGCGCAAGTTATCAAGGCTGAGACCACTGGTCAATTATATAGGTTTTACTGACACCAATAACGATTGTATGACAATTAATCTTTGGTGTAAATTTGAGGGAAATCAATCTCACAATGGTCCAAAAAGATATATGTTCCCTTAATTTCCCCATGGTTATTATACATTATTTTAATATACCAACTCTTATTTCAGGATTTGTTGTGTGACAGGCTCTGAAAAAGCTGTCCTGTGATGTCTGCCGTGCCAGCTTGGTAACAGATGCTGCATCTGCCATCAAGGACCAGAGCTACCACCTGCTGAAGTTAAAAAACAATGGAGGTCTGGTGATTCCATCAGAAGGCACAGTGATGGTAGTCAGGGCAGCAGAGTGGGTCATTCGTCAGACCTCATGTACCAGACGATCACAGCCCATCAAAGTGCTAGAGGTCGTGTACATTGTAAGGAAGAGGATAGGGTCAGAGGATGTGTTTGTGCTCAGAGAGCACATCGGAGAAACACAGTATGGCATAGACAGCCACCACCATATGCTGTTAACGTTGGTTGTGTCCTTGTTTTTTAAGTTAAGGCTGCACCAAATTGCCAAAATAACTAACCTTAGCTTACAGAGCAACAACATGCAACAGAAGCTCAATAAAACCGTCCTTTTCAAAGGGCATTAGCCAAGCTATGTTTTTTGGGTCATTTTTTAAATCTCTGTCTTCCATGTGTATACCATCACAGTAGTGTAGGTGGGGATTTCAACATGCTACATCTATATATACTTGTGAAGGGGACTATTGTACCAATTTTAATAGCAAATAAATTTCACTTTTATAATGGATTAGAAATAGGAACCTTTGTGTAATTACTCCTGATATATAATCCGAATAGTCTACATGAAACTTCAAAGTGTTACCTTTAATTTGAAACCTGGATTATGCTTCTACACCAAGAGGTTGCCACACAATAAGCCTTTTTTGTCAGTACTTCATATTTTATTATAACAGTAATATTCATATTATAAAAGTATGTATGTAAATATAAATAAATTAGGACTGTGAAATAATTAATCACACCCAAATAAAAGTGTTTATATATATATATAATGAATGTTCTTCATTTAGATTGACCTTTAAACCATTAATGCTATTACTCCTTTTCATATCTATCTATCTATCTATCTATCTATCTATCTATCTATCTATCCATATTATATCATAGTGTTACTTTTGGAATAAGTCTGATCCATATCTGAACTATGGATCTTTGCAAATGTTCTTGCCATTACTTCTACTTTTTCCTCATTTGTTACTGCTGTTCCTTCTTCATGTTTTAGAACTGGATATGTTCTCTCTGGTCTATTTCCCTTCATTTTCTTAATCATTCCCCATACCTTAGCTATAGGAGTTGTTCTGCCCATTGAATCACAAAAATCTCTCCATTTTGTCTTCTTTGCCTTCTAAATAACTTTCCTTGCTTCTGCTTGATCTTTTTTAGATTCAATATTTTTTTTTAAACTATGTGTTCTTTTCAAAACTCTAAAAGCTATCCTCCCTCTTCCAGTTTCTGCTCCGCTTAGAAAATCACGGGATGTGACGTCACATCCTGTGATGTGCCCATATATGGGCAAAATGGCCGCCCTGTTCACAGTTCTGGATGGTCAGAGCTCTGGATGGTGAAAGCTGTGACCAGATCATAAAATTCATTAAATCGGTAAAAATCAACGGTTTGCGCTAAAATTCTGAAAATATTCACATATGTCCAAGAGTGCTTTATCTAACTGTGTGATTTTTTAAACGCCCATTGAAAAAAGCGTTTCAGAGAAAAAAAATATTAACCTTTATAGTCTTGCACATGTGAATTTCAAAGTCTTTTAAATAGTTCAAAATCGCCTGGATTTTTACCAAACTGAAGTACACATTAAGTCTGAATGTGCGTTACAAATAGTGGCCATTTTTATTGGGATTGAACAATATTTGTGGAAAATACATTGATTTCTCCATTTTACAAACTTTTAAAAAATCAGTGTGCAACTTTCAGAAACCTCAATACATGCAGTGAGAGAATTGTTACACCTTATTCAAGGAATACATCCTAAAAATCTGACATCGTTACACCACAAAATGGATTTTTGGTAATTTTGTGAAGTTTTGAAGGTTTTTTTCACACTTTTGGAAATAGGCCCCGCCCACTTGTTTCAATCAGTACCATATTTAATTCCTGAGTTAAGGGTTATGACTGGAAGGGGATGAAGAAGGTTTTGTAAAAATCCGATCAGCCATTCTTGCGTAGTAGATTTCTTGACATCACAGCGCCCCCTAGTGATGGACGATCCTCAAACGCGGGTCACATGTGCAAAATCTTATTTGGACTATGTGTTATGAAGGACAGGTCAAAATCTGTTATGGTTTTAGAATAATCAGCAATTACATTTAGAGCTAGCTAGCTAACAATCACTTATTTTAGCGTTACTTTTCGAAAAAGTCAAAATTCAAAAATCTGCCGTGTTAACTTTTTTTATTTGTCCATGACACGCTTATATATGAAGTTTTGTGCAGATCGCACAAACAATGTAGGAGGAGTTTAACAAGAAAGGTTTAACCTTTGTAGCCATGTAGCGCGAAAAGTAGCTGGGAAACGAAAGGTGTGCCAATTCCCTTTTTGATGCAGAAACATCCAATAAACAAAGTGCTATCAAGTTTTTGAGTGTGGGACCAGTAGTTTGGTGGTTACAGGCCGAAACGCATTGTCCTTTGTTATAGCGCCCCCTAGTTGTTGAGGGGTCTGAATTTCTGGGTTTGAGTAGAGGCACACATTCTGTACTTAGATACCTGATTCAATAGGTTCGTTATAAATCCGCTTGGGCTGCACAACGCGTTTTAATTCCGTAATAATAATAATAATAATAACTAGAACTGCAAGCAGTTATTAACGGGTTCCAAGCCCGTCTACGCTCCGCCCCCTTTGAGCATGTTCCTGGACTACAGCGTTCAACACCCTCATCCCACAGCATCTGGTTGAAAAACTGGAACATCTGGGCTTCAGCACACCCCTCATCACTTCCTCAACTCCTGACCACTGTCGGTCCGGGTCTGACAGACCACCTCTGATGTCATCACCCTCAGCACGGGCTCCCCTCAGGGCTGTGTCCGCAGCCCCCTGCTGTTTACTCTGATGACACACGACTGCACCCCCAGGTTCACCCCCAATCACATCATGAAGTTCGCAGTTGACACAAACTCATCAACAGCTCAGCTGTGGAGGTGGTTAGCAGCACCAAATTCCTCGGGGTGCACATCACGGACAACCTCACCTGGTCTGTAAACACCACATCTGGTGAGGAGGGCTCAGAAGCGCTTGTACTTCCTGCGGAGGATGAGGAGAGCCCAACTGCCCCCGTCCATCCTCACAACCCTCTACACAAGTACCATAGAGAGCACTCTGACCATAGATATCCATAATTAAGGCTAGATGTCTTACGGCGGAGTCTCAAACGTCATCACCGGCGGCCATCTTGCCTCAGACAAGCTTTCTGGCATGCTCTGTGGTACCTAATGTAAGGTGAGTGATCAGCACGAACACAAATACTCTTATCTCATTGAATTCTTGACGGATTTACAAACAGTTTGGTTTCTTACAAACGTCATGAACGTGGCTATAATTCTTGATGCTTGAACATGTCAAAATTGCAGATTTTCTTGTCTAAAAATGACTTAATCATGCAGCATAGTTGTGCATCACGGCTACTTGCGCAAGTTATCAAGGCTGAGACCACTGGTCAATTATATAGGTTTTACTGACACCAATAACGATTGTATGACAATTAATCTTTGGTGTAAATTTGAGGGAAATCAATCTCACAATGGTCCAAAAAGATATATGTTCCCTTAATTTCCCCATGGTTATTATACATTATTTTAATATACCAACTCTTATTTCAGGATTTGTTGTGTGACAGGCTCTGAAAAAGCTGTCCTGTGATGTCTGCCGTGCCAGCTTGGTAACAGATGCTGCATCTGCCATCAAGGACCAGAGCTACCACCTGCTGAAGTTAAAAAACAATGGAGGTCTGGTGATTCCATCAGAAGGCACAGTGATGGTAGTCAGGGCAGCAGAGTGGGTCATTCGTCAGACCTCATGTACCAGACGATCACAGCCCATCAAAGTGCTAGAGGTCGTGTACATTGTAAGGAAGAGGATAGGGTCAGAGGATGTGTTTGTGCTCAGAGAGCACATCGGAGAAACACAGTATGGCATAGACAGCCACCACCATATGCTGTTAACGTTGGTTGTGTCCTTGTTTTTTAAGTTAAGGCTGCACCAAATTGCCAAAATAACTAACCTTAGCTTACAGAGCAACAACATGCAACAGAAGCTCAATAAAACCATCCTTTTCAAAGGGCATTAGCCAAGCTATGTTTTTTGGGTCATTTTTTAAATCTCTGTCTTCCATGTGTATACCATCACAGTAGTGTAGGTGGGGATTTCAACATGCTACATCTATATATACTTGTGAAGGGGACTATTGTACCAATTTTAATAGCAAATAAATTTCACTTTTATAATGGATTAGAAATAGGAACCTTTGTGTAATTACTCCTGATATATAATCCGAATAGTCTACATGAAACTTCAAAGTGTTACCTTTAATTTGAAACCTGGATTATGCTTCTACACCAAGAGGTTGCCACACAATAAGCCTTTTTTGTCAGTACTTCATATTTTATTATAACAGTAATATTCATATTATAAAAGTATGTATGTAAATATAAATAAATTAGGACTGTGAAATAATTAATCACACCCAAATAAAAGTGTTTATATATATATATATAATGAATGTTCTTCATTTAGATTGACCTTTAAACCATTAATGCTATTACTCCTTTTCATATCTATCTATCTATCTATCTATCTATCTATCTATCTATCTATCTATCTATCTATCTATCCATATTATATCATAGTGTTACTTTTGGAATAAGTCTGATCCATATCTGAACTATGGATCTTTGCAAATGTTCTTGCCATTACTTCTACTTTTTCCTCATTTGTTACTGCTGTTCCTTCTTCATGTTTTAGAACTGGATATGTTCTCTCTGGTCTATTTCCCTTCATTTTCTTAATCATTCCCCATACCTTAGCTATAGGAGTTGTTCTGCCCATTGAATCACAAAAATCTCTCCATTTTGTCTTCTTTGCCTTCTAAATAACTTTCCTTGCTTCTGCTTGATCTTTTTTACATTCAATATTTTTTTTAAATTATGTGTTCTTTTCAAAACTCTAAAAGCTATCCTCCCTCTTCCAGTTTCTGCTCCGCTTAGAAAATCACGGGATGTGACGTCACATCCTGTGATGTGCCCATATATGGGCAAAATGGCCGCCCTGTTCACAGTTCTGGATGGTCAGAGCTCTGGATGGTGAAAGCTGTGACCAGATCATAAAATTCATTAAATCGGTAAAAATCAACGGTTTGCGCTAAAATTCTGAAAATATTCACATATGTCCAAGAGTGCTTTATCTAACTATGTGATTTTTTAAACGCCCATTGAAAAAAGCGTTTCAGAGAAAAAAAATATTAACCTTTATAGTCTTGCACATGTGAATTTCAAAGTCTTTTAAATAGTTCAAAATCGCCTGGATTTTTACCAAACTGAAGTACACATTAAGTCTGAATGTGCTTTACAAATAGTGGCCATTTTTATTGGGATTGAACAATATTTGTGGAAAATACATTGATTTCTCCATTTTACAAACTTTTAAAAAATCAGAGTGTGCAACTTTCAGAAACCTCAATACATGCAGTGAGAGAATTGTTACACCTTATTCAAGGAATACATCCTGAAAATCTGAGATCGTTACACCACAAAATGGATTTTTGGTAATTTTGTGAAGTTTTGAAGGTTTTTTTCACACTTTTGGAAATAGGCCCCGCCCACTTGTTTCAATCAGTACCATATTTAATTCCTGAGTTAAGGGTTATGACTGGAAGGGGATGAAGAAGGTTTTGTAAAAATCCGATCAGCCATTCTTGCGTAGTAGATTTCTTGACATCACAGCGCCCCCTAGTGATGGACGATCCTCAAACGCGGGTCACATGTGCAAAATCTTATTTGGACTATGTGTTATGAAGGACAGGTCAAAATCTGTTATGGTTTTAGAATAATCAGCAATTACATTTAGAGCTAGCTAGCTAAAAATCACTTATTTTAGCGTTACTTTTCGAAAAAGTCAAAATTCAAAAATCTGCCGTGTTAACTTTTTTTATTTGTCCATGACACGCTTATATATGAAGTTTTGTGCAGATCGCACAAAAAATGTAGGAGGAGTTTAACAAGAAAGGTTTAACCTTTGTAGCCATGTAGCGCGAAAAGTAGCTGGGAAACGAAAGGTGTGCCAATTCCCTTTTTGATGCAGAAACATCCAATAAACAAAGTGCTATCAAGTTTTTGAGTGTGGGACCAGTAGTTTGGTGGTTACAGGCCGAAACGCATTGTCCTTTGTTATAGCGCCCCCTAGTTGTTGAGGGGTCTGAATTTCTGGGTTTGAGTAGAGGCACACATTCTGTACTTAGATACCTGATTCAATAGGTTCGTTATAAATCCGCTTGGGCTGCACAACGCGTTTTAATTCCGTAATAATAATAATAATAATAACTAGAACTGCAAGCAGTTATTAACGGGTTCCAAGCCCACCCACGCACCGCCCCCTTGAGCATGTTCCTGGACTTCAGTTCAGCGTTCAACACCATCAAAACTGGAACATCTGGGCTTCAGCACACCTGTTCGCAACTGCCTACTAGACTTCATCACCAACAGACCTCAGTTGGTCTGGGTCGGACAGAAAACCACTGATGTCATCACCCTCAGCACGGGCTTTCCTCAGGGCTGCGTCCTGAGCCCCCTGCTGTTCACCCTGATGACACACGACTGTGTCCCCAGGTTCACCACCAATCACATCGTGAAGTTTGCAGACGACACGACGGTGGTGGGCCTGATTAGAGACAACAACGACCAGGACCAGGACCAGGACTGATCCTGAACGTGGAGAAAACGAAGGAGATCATCATGGACTTCAGGAAGAAATGGCCTCGCCATGCTCCACTTCTCATTAACAGCTCAGCTGTGGAGGTGGCCAGCAGCAATAAATTCCTCGGGGTGCACATAACACACAACCTCAGCTGGTTTGTGAACACCATGTCACTGGAGAAGAGGGAACAGAAGCGCTTGCACTTACTGCGGAGGATGAGGAGAGCCCACCTGTCCCCGCCCATCCTCACGACCTTCTACAGCAGCACCATCTATCTGCTCCCCACTCCCTTCCAATTAAGCATGTCATAATATTTATTACTTTCTTGCATTTGTCTAAAAAAAGTAGATGCAATGCAGTTTTGCATTGCATTACATTGAAATGACTGTTGTCATTTCAGCTTTTAACTTTTTGCTCTCTCTTTTTTCTTCATAGTAGGTACACCTGGTCTGACGTTCTGTTAACTGTGACATCATCCAGAGAAGACAGATCACCCGCTATTACTATCTAATGTAGAACAGATTACTGGATCAATGTGTGCTTCTGTGCATGTTTGTCTCTCTTGTTGTGTCTCTGCTCTGTATTCTTTAACCCCCAGTCGGTCGAGGCAGATGACCGTTCATACTGAGCCCGGTTCTGCTGGAGGTTTTTCCTTCCCGCTAATGGGTGGGTTTTTTTTTCGACTGTCGCTTCATGCTTGCTCAGTATGAGGGATTGCTGCAAAGCCATGGACAATGCAGACGTCTCTCCCTGTAGCTCTATGCTTCTCCAGGAGTGAATGCTGCTTGTCGGGATTTTGAAGCAATCAACTGGTTCCCTTATATAGGAAATTTTTGACCAATCTGTATAATATGATTGATTTTGACTTTGTAAAGTGCCTCGAGATGACATGTTTCATGAATTGGCGCTATATAAATACAATTGAATTGAATTGAATAGAGTCCATCTGTTAAACCTTTTCTGCGTCGCACAAAGACACGATGGTTGGAACCAAAGATCTCAACTTTGGACTCATCAGACCAAAGCACAGATTTCCACTGGTCTAATGTCCATTCCTTGTGTTCTTTAGCCCAAACAATTCTCTTCTACTTGTTGCCTGTCCTTAGCAGTGGTTTCCTAGCAGCTGTTTTACCATGAAGGCCTGATTCACACAGTCTCCTAACAGTTGTTCTAGAGATGTGTCTGCTGCTAGAACTCTGTGTGGCATTGACCTGGTCTCTAATCTGAGCTGCTGTCAACCTGCGATTTCTGAGGCTGGTGACTAGGATGAATTTATCCTCCACAGCAGAGGTGACTCTTGGTCTTCCTTTCCTGGGGCGGTCCTCGTGTGAGCCAGTTTCTTTGTAGCGCTTGATGGTTTTTGCGACTGCACTTGGGGACACTTTCAAAGTTTTCCCAATTTTTCGGACTGAATGACCTTCAGTTCTTAAAGTAATTATGGCCACTTGTTTTTCTTTACTTAGCTGCTTTTTTCTTGCCATAATACAAATTCTAACAGTTTATTCAGTAGGACTATAAGCTGTGTATCCACTTGACTTCTGCACAACACAACTGATGGTCCCAACCCCATATAAGAGGCAAGACATCCCACTTATTAAACCTGACAGGGGACACCTGTGAAGGGAAAACCATTTCAGGTGACTATCTCTTGAAGCTCATTAAGAGAATGCCAAGAGTGTACGAAGCAGTAATCAAAGCAAAAGGTGGCTACTTTGAAGAACCTAGAATATAAGACATATTTTCAGTTGTTTCACACTTTTTTAAGTATATAATTCCACATGTGTTAATTCATAGTTTTGATGCCTTTAGTGTGAATCTACAATTGTCATAGTTATGAAAATTAAGAAAACTCTTTGAAGGAGAAGGTGTGTCTAAACCACCTCCTCCATTACCATCTGGTACGCTGGTGCCACCGCCAAAGACAAGAGCAGACTGCAGCGTGTCATCCGGTCTGCAGAGAAGGTGATTGGCTGCAATTTTCCATCTCTCCAGGACCTGTAAGCCTCTAGGACTCTGAGGCGTGCAGGGAAGATTGTGGCCGATTTTGTGACACCCCAGTCACAAAATATTTCAGACACTTCCTTCTGGCAGGAGGCAGCGGTCCATCAGGACCAAAACCTCACGACACAAAAACAGCTTTTTCCCATCCGCTACCAGCCTTATTAACACGGCCCAGAGGCCCCGTGACACTTGACTCTGCCTCTCTCCCCTGTTCAGGTCCTACAAGCTACACCAACGTAGCATCTCCAGACCTTCTGCGTTACATTAACGCACAGTCTACCGTGTATATAGCTTTCTGTGTGTATATATATATATATATATATATATATATATATATATATATATATATATATATATATATATATATATATATATATACACACAGCGTTCACTGAGCGAGAGGCGGGTTACACCCTGGACAGGTCGGCAATCTGTCACAGGGCAACACAGAGACAGACAGGACAAACAACCATTCTTGCACACACTCACACCTAAGGACAATTTAGAGAAGCCAATTAAACTAACAGTCATGTTTTTGAACTGTGGGAGGAAGCCAGCGTACCCAGAGTGAACCTACGCATGCACAGGTAGAACATTCAAACTTCATGCAGAAAGACCCAGAGGATTTGAAAGACCCGGGAGGATTTGAAAGACCCAGGAGGATTTGAAAGACCCAGGTGATTGAACCCAGAAGGCAACAACACTTCTCACTGCTTCACTGTGCAGCCTCTGTTTATGACAGTATCATGTAAATCTTAGGCACAAATAAAGTGTTACCAAAACAAAAGTAATTTGTATAGTAAGTATAACAACCACTGACTTTAAAGTTACCTGTGAAACGTTTTCACACAGCCAAACTGCTTGTTGTTGCAACCAAATGCTATGGGGTTCTGTGTGAGAACGGAGTAGCAAGATGGCGGCCAGTGACCTCCCCTAGTGACTGGCCGCCATCTTGCTACTCCCTACTCTCACACTTTTGCAAATAGGCCCTGCCCACTTGTTTCAATTGTGTTCATAAACAGACACAATAAAAAATGCAAAAAGCATCATGCTAACCTTTAGAATTAGGCTTATTGGATTTTACTACTTAATAACTCTCTGTCACAGCCTCTAACCTGCTGGTGATACACTTGGGCCTGGTGTCTCCTTGCTGGCTTCTCCATGTTGGTCACTGCTGCAGGGTTCTGTCTGGTCCTGGTCTGGCCCTGGTTTTTGCCTCTTTAAGAAGAACTGTGAGATATTCTCTTTTCTCTTCATTTGGGCTCTACACAAAATAAGGCAGCCTGGTATTTAGACTCCATGACTGTATGGCAAAGACAACACTATTTTAAATATTATTTAAACTATAGTTTTTAGTTTTCTGTAGCTAGCTAAAATAATACTAAATTAAAAATAGATTAATTAAATTAATTAATATAACTAGTTAGGTTATAATTCAAAGCTTTCATATGACATAGCCTATTTACATTTCAGTCATTATAAACAACAATGGTTTTTCACATATTCTTACCACACACATTTCAAGCAAGAGCTGGGAGATATATCCTGGCCAAATTAATAAAACATTACAGGGCAGCATGTGCACTCAAACATATGTTAAAAGAATCTGTCTAAAACACGATCTATCAGCACTAGCATGGCTAATATAATAAACGAGGCACTACGGACGGAGCGGTGCACAACCATTTTTTTTTTCTTTTTAGAAATGTATGACAAGTGCCGCCTCTCATTAGGAAGGTAACACAGCGGTTACCGCTGAGCTGTAAAATGTTGTAAATACCTGCAAAACTCCTCAACGGTGTACTCTAAAGCCGCGGGTGTGTTTTGGATCAAGCAGGAACCACATGTCAGCTTAACCAATGAACAGCGTCAGTGCGCAGCATGTAGGCTGCTACTGCATGGGCTGCCTTCAGGGACAGTCGGAAATTACAGTTTTCCTGGCAAATCTTTGCCGATCTCATAAGTATTATATGTTAAAATTACCATTTCCAGTGGGGTGGCAGTAGGGGGTGGCAAGGGCTCTGTTGGGGGTGGCAAATGCCACCCCTGCCACCCCTCTGGCTCCGCAACTAGCTACATTCAATGTAAAGCTTATGTATATAAGTGTGTGTGTGTGTAAAAAATCCATATATAATCAAATACTGCCATCTACTGGAAATTTTAAATCCCTACATGGGCACATTTCGGAAATGTTATTCTCTTTAAATTCATAAATAAATTCTTTAAAAATCAACAGTTTGCTCTAAAATTCTTCCAATATTATATATATATTCAATTTATTTATTTATATAGCGCCAAATCATGAAACATGTCATCTCAAGGCACTTTACAAAATCAAGTTCAATCATATTATACAGATTGGGTCAGATTATACAGATTGAATAAAATGTCCTATATAAGGAAACCAGTTGATTGCATCAAAGTCCCGACAAGCATATATATATATATAACATATATATATATATATATATATATATATATATATATATATATATATATATATATATATATATATTTAAGCTATATACACAGACACCGATCTATAGACAACAGCAATTATCAACAAAAAGAAATCAACAAAAAACCTAATCACCCTCAGCACGGGCTTCCCCCCCCCACTCCCCACAAATCATGTCTATCCAGTAATTTAGGACCATTTTGTTTGTTTTTGGTGTTTAATGTACTTTTCTCTACTTCCATCGCTGTACCCATTAGCACATATTGTGTTTATGCCGGAAAACTGTAACTGTAAAGCATGAGGATGATCTATCATAAAATCTTACTTATGGAAGGTAATTCCCCAGGATCTGGTTCCTAGTGTCCTTTTATTTGCGCACCCATAAGCGGAGTAAAAGTCGGGCTTCCTGGGACGTAGCTCTGGAAGTTTGCTTACTTTCAATACAAAATCGAAATTATTTATTAAGTTAGACAATAATTTAATTCAATCAATTGGTCCCATGTAGCCCCTAAAGGGGTGACGTTTTCAGTCAGTTGATTTATCTGGAAATCGGGTGAGAATTCACCGGATTCAGAGTGTCTGAAAACATAAAGTACATTTTCCTGTAATGACTTGTATTCTGTCTGGCTGCAGCTTGGTCTGACCTAAGATGGCCGCTCTGTCGGCACGCCTCTCAACCGAGGACGCGGCGTCTACGTATTCATGTCTGTGTTCTCTATGGTCTGACCTAAGATGGCAGCTTGGTCTGACCTAAGATGGCTGCTTTGACGTCACTTCCTGTGATGTGCCCAAATATGGGCAAAATGGCCGCCCTGTTCAAAGCTCTGCAGTCAGAGCTCTGGATGATGAAAGCTGTGAACTGATCACAAACTTCATAAATTCGTTAATAATCAACGGTTGGCTCTAAAATTCTGAAAATATTCATGGATCTCAAAGAGTGCTTTATCTAACCACAGGATTTTTTTATGGTCATTAAAAAAATGGATTCAGAGAAATAAAATATTAAACTTTATAGTCTTGTACCATTTATTTTCAAAGTCTTGTAAATTGGTCAAACTCGCCTGGATTTTTACCAAACTGAAATCCATGTTTATTCTGCATGTGCTTTACAAATAGAGGCCATATTTTGGGGGGTTGAACAATATTTGTGGAAAATACATTGATTTCTCCATTTTACAAACTTTTAAAAATTCAGAGTGTAGCACTTCAAAAAAAAACAATACATGCAGTGAGAGAATTGTTACACCTTATTCACAGAATACATCCTGAAAATCTGGGATCAAAAAATTGATTTTAAAGCATTTTTTATTCTTTACTTTATTGTTTTTATTATTCTCCAGGTTTTTTAACACTTTTGGAAATAGGCCCCGCCCACTTGTTTTAATAATTACCATATTTAATACCTGAGTTCAGGGGTATAACTGGAAGGGGATGAAGAAGGTTTTGTAAAAATCCGATCAGCCATTCTTGCGTAGTAGATTTCTTGACATCACAGCGCCCCCTAGTGATGGACGATCCTCAAACGCGGGTCACATGTGCAAAATCTTATTTGGACTATGGGTTATGAAGGACATGTCAAAATCTGTTATGGTTTTAGAATAATCAGCAATTACATTTAGAGCTAGCTAGCTAACAATCACTTATTTTAGCGTTACTTTTCGAAAAAGTCAAAATTCAAAAATCCGGCGCGTTCACTTTTTTTATTTGTCCATTACGCTGTTATATGTGGAGTTTTGCGCGGATTGCATAAAAAATGTAGGAGGAGTTAAACAAGAAAGGTTTAACCTTTGTAGCCATGTAGCGCGAAAACTAGCTGGGAAACGAAGGGTGTGCCAATTCCCTTTATTTTGCAGAATCATCCAATAAACAAAGTGATGTGAAGTTTTTGAGTGTGGGACCAGTAGTTTGGTGGTTATAGGCCAAAACGCATTGTCCTTTGTTATAGCGCCCCCTAGTTGTTGAGGGGTCTGAATTTCTGGGTTTGAGTAGCGGTGCACATTCTGTACTTGGATACCTGATTCAATAGGTTCGTTACAAATCCGCATGGGCCGCCCAACGCGTTTTAGCGGAGAATAATAATTACCCGTAATAATAATAATAATAATAATAATAACTAGAACTGCAAGCAGTTATTAACGGGTTCCAAGCCCGTCTACGCTCCGCCCCCTTTGAGCATGTTCCTGGACTACAGCGTTCAACACCCTCATCCCACAGCATCTGGTTGAAAAACTGGAACATCTGGGCTTCAGCACACGCCACATCACTTCCTCACCTCCTGACCACTGTCGGTCCGGGTCTGACAGACCACCTCTGATGTCATCACCCTCAGCACGGGCTCCCCTCAGGGCTGTGTCCGCAGCCCCCTGCTGTTTACTCTGATGACACACGACTGCACCCCCAGGTTCACCCCCAATCACATCATGAAGTTCGCAGTTGACACAAACTCATCAACAGCTCAGCTGTGGAGGTGGTTAGCAGCACCAAATTCCTCGGGGTGCACATCACGGACAACCTCACCTGGTCTGTAAACACCACATCTGGTGAGGAGGGCACAGAAGCGCTTGTACTTCCTGCGGCGGATGAGGAGAGCCCAACAGCCCCCGCCCATCCTCACAACCCTCTACACAAGTACCATAGAGAGCATTCTGACCATAGATATCCATAATAAAGGCTAGATGTCTTACGGCGGAGTCTCAAACGTCATCACCGGCGGCCATTTTGCCTCAGGCAAGCTTTCTGGCGTGCTCTGTGGTACCTAATCTAAGGTGAGTGATCAGCACGAACACAAATACTCTTATCTCATTGAATTCTTGACGGATTTACAAACAGTTTGGTTTCTTACAAACGTTATGAACGTGGCTATAATTCTTGATGCTTGAACATGTCGAAATTGCAGATTTTCTTGTCGAAAAATGACTTAATCATGCAGCATAGTTGTGCATCACGGCTACTTGCGCAAGTTATCAAGCCTGAGACCACTGGTCAATTATATAGGTTTTACTGACACCAATAACGATTGTATGACAATTAATCTTTGGTGTAAATTTGAGGGAAATCAATCTCACAATGGTCCAAAAAGATAAATGTTCCCTTAATTTCCCCATGGTTATTATAAATTATTTTAATATACCAACTCTTATTTCAGGATTTGTTGTGCGACGGGCTCTGAAAAAGCTGTCCTGTGATGTCTGCCGTGCCAGCTTGGTAACAGATGCTGCATCTGCCATCAAGGACCAGAGCTACCACCTGCTGAAGTTAAAAAACAATGGAGGTCTGGTGATTCCATCACAAGGCACAGTGATGGTAGTCAGGGCAGCAGAGTGGGTCATTCGTCAGACCTCATGTACCAGACGATCACAGGCCATCAAAGTGCTAGAGGTCGTGTACATTGTAAGGAAGTGGATAGGGTCAGAGGATGTGTTTGTGCTCAGAGAGCACATCGGAGAAACACAGTATGGCATAGACAGCCACCACCATACGCTGTTAACGTTGGTTGTGTCCTTGTTTTTTAAGTTAAGGCTGCACCAAATTGCCAAAATAACTAACCTTAGCTTACAGAGCAACAACATGCAACAGAAGCTCAATAAAACCGTCCTTTTCAAAGGGCATTAGCCAAGCTATGTTTTTTGGGTCATTTTTTAAATCTCTGTCTTCCATGTGTATACCATCACAGTAGTGTAGGTGGGGATTTCAACATGCTACATCTATATATACTTGTGAAGGGGACTATTGTACCAATTTTAATAGCAAATAAATTTCACTTTTATAATGGATTAAAAATAGGAACCTTTGTGTAATTACTCCTGATATATAATCCGAATAGTCTACATGAAACTTCAAAGTGTTACCTTTAATTTGAAACCTGGATTATGCTTCTACACCAAGAGGTTTCCACACAATAAGCCTTTTTTGTCAGCATTTCATATTTTATTATAACAGTAATATTCATATTATAAAAGTATGTATGTAAATATAGATAAATTAGGACTGTGAAATAATTAATCACACCCAAATAAAAGTGTTTATATATATATATAATGAATATTCTTCATTTAGATTGACCTTTAAACCATTAATGCTATTACTCCTTTTCATATCTATCTATCTATCTATCTATCTATCTATCTATCTATCTATCTATCTATCTATCTGTCTATTTATCCATATTATATCATAGTGTTACTTTTGGAATAAGTCTGATCCATATCTGAACTATGGATCTTTGCAAATGTTCTTGCCATTACTTCTACTTTTTCCTCATTTGTTACTGCTGTTCATTCTTCATGTTTTAGAACTGGATATGTTCTCTCTGGTCTATTTCCCTTCATTTTCTTAATCATTCCCCATACCTTAGCCATAGGAGTTGTTCTGCCCATTGAATCACAAAAATCTCTCCATTTTGTCTTCTTTGCCTTCTAAATAACTTTCCTTGCTTCTGTTTGATCTTTTTTACATTCAATATTTTTTTTTAAATTATATGTTCTTTTCAAAACTCTAAAAGCTATCCTCCCTCTTCAAGTTTCTGCTCTGCTTAGAAAATCACGGGATGTGACGTCACATCCTGTGATGTGCCCATATATGGGCAAAATGGCCGCCCTGTTCACAGTTCTGGATGGTCAGAGCTCTGGATGGTGAAAGCTGTGACCAGATCATAAAATTCATTAAATCGGTAAAAATCAACGGTTTGCTCTAAAATTCTGAAAATATTCACGTATGTCCAAGAGTGCTTTATCTAACTTTGTGATTTTTTAAACGCCCATTGAAAAAAGCGTTTCAGAGAAAAAAAATATTAACCTTTATAGTCTTGCACATGTGAATTTCAAAGTCTTTTAAATAGTTCAAAATCGCCTGGATTTTTACCAAACTGAAGTACACATTAAGTCTGAATGTGCTTTACAAATAGTGGCCATTTTTATTGGGATTGAACAATATTTGTGGAAAATACATTTATTTCTCCATTTTACAAACTTTTAAAAAATCAGAGTGTGCAACTTTCAGAAACCTCAATACATGCAGTGAGAGAATTGTTACACCTTATTCAAGGAATACATCCTGAAAATCTGAGATCGTTACACCGCAAAATGGATTTTTGGTAATTTTTTGAAGTTTTGAAGGTTTTTTTCACACTTTTGGAAATAGGCCCCGCCCACTTGTTTCAATCAGTACCATATTTAATTCCTGAGTTAAGGGTTATGACTGGAAGGGGATGAAGAAGGTTTTGTAAAAATCCGATCAGCCATTCTTGCGTAGTAGATTTCTTGACATCACAGCGCCCCCTAGTGATGGACGATCCTCAAACGCGGGTCACATGTGCAAAATCTTATTTGGACTATGGGTTATGAAGGACATGTCAAAATCTGTTATGGTTTTAGAATAATCAGCAATTACATTTAGAGCTAGCTAGCTAACAATCACTTATTTTAGCGTTACTTTTCGAAAAAGTAAAAATTCAAAAATCCGCTGCGTTAACTTTTTTTATTTGTCCATGACACGCTTATATATGAAGTTTTGCGCAGATCGCACAAAAAATGTAGGTGGAGTTTAACAAGAAAGGTTTAACCTTTGTAGCCATGTAGCGCGAAAAGTAGCTGGGAAACGAAAGGTGTGCCAATTCCCTTTTTGATGCAGAAACATCCAGTAATCAAAGTGCTATCAAGTTTTTGAGTGTGGGACCAGTAGTTTGGTGGTTACAGGCCGAAACGCATTGTCCTTTGTTATAGCGCCCCCTAGTTGTTGAGGGGTCTGAATTTCTGGGTTTGAGTAGAGGCACACATTCTGTACTTTGATACCTGATTCAATAGGTTCGTTATAAATCTGCTTGGGCTGCACAACGCGTTTTAATTCCGTAATAATAATAATAATAACTAGAACTGCAAGCAGTTATTAACGGGTTCCAAGCCCACCAACGCACCGCCCCCTTGAGCATGTTCCTGGACTTCAGTTCAGCGTTCAACACCATTAAAACTGGAACATCTGGGCTTCAGCACACCTGTTCGCAACTGCCTACTAGACTTCATCACCAACAGACCTCAGTTGGTCTGGGTCGGACAGAAAACCACTGATGTCATCACCCTCAGCACGGGCTTTTCTCAGGGCTGCGTCCTGAGCCCCCTGCTGTTCACCCTGATGACACACGACTGTGTCCCCAGGTTCACCACCAATCACATCGTGAAGTTTGCAGACGACACGACGGTGGTGGGCCTGATTAGAGACAACAACGACCAGGACCAGGACCAGGACTGATCCTGAACGTGGAGAAAACGAAGGAGATCATCATGGACTTCAGGAAGAAATGGCCTCGCCATGCTCCACTTCTCATTAACAGCTCAGCTGTGGAGGTGGCCAGCAGCAATAAATTCCTCGGGGTGCACATAACACACAACCTCAGCTGGTTTGTGAACACCATGTCACTGGAGAAGAGGGAACAGAAGCGCTTGCACTTACTGCGGAGGATGAGGAGAGCCCACCTGTCCCCGCCCATCCTCACGACCTTCTACAGCAGCACCATCTATCTGCTCCCCACTCCCTTCCAATTAAGCATGTCATAATATTTATTACTTTCTTGCATTTGTCTAAAAAAAGTAGATGCAATGCAGTTTTGCATTGCATTACATTGAAATGACTGTTGTCATTTCAGCTTTTAACTTTTTGCTCTCTCTTTTTTCTTCATAGTAGGTACACCTGATCTGACGTTCTGTTAACTGTGACATCATCCAGAGAAGACAGATCACCCGCTATTACTATCTAATGTAGAACAGATTACTGGATCAATGTGTGCTTCTGTGCATGTTTGTCTCTCTTGTTGTGTCTCTGCTCTGTATTCTTTAACCCCCAGTCGGTCGAGGCAGATGACCGTTCATACTGAGCCCGGTTCTGCTGGAGGTTTTTCCTTCCCGCTAATGGGTGGGTTTTTTTTTCGACTGTCGCTTCATGCTTGCTCAGTATGAGGGATTGCTGCAAAGCCATGGACAATGCAGACGTCTCTCCCTGTAGCTCTATGCTTCTCCAGGAGTGAATGCTGCTTGTCGGGACTTTGAAGCAATCAACTGGTTCCCTTATATAGGAAATTTTTGACCAATCTGTATAATATGATTGATTTTGACTTTGTAAAGTGCCTCGAGATGACATGTTTCATAAATTGGCGCTATATAAATACAATTGAATTGAATTGAATAGAGTCCATCTGTTAAACCTTTTCTGCGTCGCACAAAGACACGATGGTTGGAACCAAAGATCTCAACTTTGGACTCATCAGACCAAAGCACAGATTTCCACTGGTCTAATGTCCATTCCTTGTGTTCTTTAGCCCAAACAATTCTCTTCTACTTGTTGCCTGTCCTTAGCAGTGGTTTCCTAGCAGCTGTTTTACCATGAAGGCCTGATTCACACAGTCTCCTAACAGTTGTTCTAGAGATGTGTCTGCTGCTAGAACTCTGTGTGGCATTGACCTGGTCTCTAATCTGAGCTGCTGTCAACCTGCGATTTCTGAGGCTGGTGACTAGGATGAATTTATCCTCCACAGCAGAGGTGACTCTTGGTCTTCCTTTCCTGGGGCGGTCCTCGTGTGAGCCAGTTTCTTTGTAGCGCTTGATGGTTTTTGCGACTGCACTTGGGGACACTTTAAAAGTTTTCCCAATTTTTCGGACTGAATGACCTTCAGTTCTTAAAGTAATTATGGCCACTTGTTTTTCTTTACTTAGCTGCTTTTTTCTTGCCATAATACAAATTCTAACAGTTTATTCAGTAGGACTATAAGCTGTGTATCCACTTGACTTCTGCACAACACAACTGATGGTCCCAACCCCATATAAGAGGCAAGACATCCCACTTATTAAACCTGACAGGGGACACCTGTGAAGGGAAAACCATTTCAGGTGACTATCTCTTGAAGCTCATTAAGAGAATGCCAAGAGTGTACGAAGCAGTAATCAAAGCAAAAGGTGGCTACTTTGAAGAACCTAGAATATAAGACATATTTTCAGTTGTTTCACACTTTTTTGTTAAGTATATAATTCCACATGTGTTAATTCATAGTTTTGATGCCTTTAGTGTGAATCTACAATTGTCATAGTTATGAAAATTAAGAAAACTCTTTGAAGGAGAAGGTGTGTCTAAACCACCTCCTCCATTACCATCTGGTACGCTGGTGCCACCGCCAAAGACAAGAGCAGACTGCAGCGTGTCATCCGGTCTGCAGAGAAGGTGATTGGCTGCAATTTTCCATCTCTCCAGGACCTGTAAGCCTCTAGGACTCTGAGGCGTGCAGGGAAGATTGTGGCCGATTTTGTGACACCCCAGTCACAAAATATTTCAGACACTTCCCTCTGGCAGGAGGCAGCGGTCCATCAGGACCAAAACCTCACGACACAAAAACAGTTTTTTCCCATCCGCTACCAGCCTTATTAACACGGCCCAGAGGCCCCGTGACACTTGACTCTGCCTCTCTCCCCTGTTCAGGTCCTACAAGCTACACCAACGTAGCATCTCCAGACCTTCTGCGTTACATTAACGCACAGTCTACCGTGTATATAGCTTTCTGTGTATATATATATATATATATATATATATATATATATATATATATATATATATATATATATATATATATATATATATATATATTTAAGCTATATACACAGACACCGATCTACAGACAACAGCAATTATCAACAAAAAGAAATCAACAAAAAACCTAATCACCCTCAGCACGGGCTTCCCCCCCCACTCCCCACAAATCATGTCTATCCAGTAATTTAGGACCATTTTGTTTGTTTTTGGTGTTTAATGTACTTTTCTCTACTTCCATCGCTGTACCCATTAGCACATATTGTGTTTATGCCGGAAAACTGTAACTGTAAAGCATGAGGATGATCTATCATAAAATCTTACTTATGGAAGGTAATTCCCCAGGATCTGGTTCCTAGTGTCCTTTTATTTGCGCACCCATAAGCGGAGTAAAAGTCGGGCTTCCTGGGACGTAGCTCTGGAAGTTTGCTTACTTTCAATACAAAATCGAAATTATTTATTAAGTTAGACAATAATTTAATTCAATCAATTGGTCCCATGTAGCCCCTAAAGGGGTGACGTTTTCAGTCAGTTGATTTATCTGGAAATCGGGTGAGAATTCACCGGATTCAGAGTGTCTGAAAACATAAAGTACATTTTCCTGTAATGACTTGTATTCTGTCTGACTGCAGCTTGGTCTGACCTAAGATGGCCGCTCTGTCGGCACGCCTCTCAACCGAGGACGCGGCGTCTACGTATTCATGTCTGTGTTCTCTATGGTCTGACCTAAGATGGCAGCTTGGTCTGACCTAAGATGGCTGCTTTGACGTCACTTCCTGTGATGTGCCCAAATATGGGCAAAATGGCCGCCCTGTTCAAAGCTCTGCAGTCAGAGCTCTGGATGATGAAAGCTGTGAACTGATCACAAACTTCATAAATTCGTTAATAATCAACGGTTGGCTCTAAAATTCTGGAAATATTCATGGATCTCAAAGAGTGCTTTATCTAACCACAGGATTTTTTTTATGGTCATTAAAAAAATGTATTCAGAGAAATAAAATATTAAACTTTATAGTCTTGTACCATTTATTTTCAAAGTCTTGTAAATTGGTCAAACTCGCCTGGATTTTTACCAAACTGAAATCCATGTTTATTCTGCATGTGCTTTACAAATAGAGGCCATATTTTGGGGGGTTGAACAATATTTGTGGAAAATACATTGATTTCTCCATTTTACAAACTTTTAAAAATTCAGAGTGTAGCACTTCAAAAAAAAACAATACATGCAGTGAGAGAATTGTTACACCTTATTCACAGAATACATCCTGAAAATCTGGGATCAAAAAATTGATTTTAAAGCATTTTTTATTCTTTACTTTATTGTTTTTATTATTCTCCAGGTTTTTTAACACTTTTGGAAATAGGCCCCACCCACTTGTTTTAATAATTACCATATTTAATACCTGAGTTCAGGGGTATGACTGGAAGGGGATGAAGAAGGTTTTGTAAAAATCCGATCAGCCATTCTTGCGTAGTAGATTTCTTGACATCACAGCGCCCCCTAGTGATGGACAATCCTCAAACGCGGGTCACATGTGCAAAATCTTATTTGGACTATGGGTTATGAAGGACATGTCAAAATCTGTTATGGTTTTAGAATAATCAGCAATTACATTTAGAGCTAGCTAGCTAACAATCACTTATTTTAGCGTTACTTTTCGAAAAAGTCAAAATTCAAAAATCCGGCGCGTTCACTTTTTTTATTTGTCCATTACGCTGTTATATGTGGAGTTTTGTGCGGATTGCATAAAAAATGTAGGAGGAGTTAAACAAGAAAGGTTTAACCTTTGTAGCCATGTAGCGCGAAAACTAGCTGGGAAACGAAGGGTGTGCCAATTCCCTTTATTTTGCAGAATCATCCAATAAACAAAGTGATGTGAAGTTTTTGAGTGTGGGACCAGTAGTTTGGTGGTTATAGGCCAAAACGCATTGTCCTTTGTTATAGCGCCCCCTAGTTGTTGAGGGGTCTGAATTTCTGGGTTTGAGTAGCGGTGCACATTCTGTACTTGGATACCTGATTCAATAGGTTCGTTACAAATCCGCATGGGCCGCCCAACGCGTTTTAGCGGAGAATAATAATTACCCGTAATAATAATAATAATAATAATAATAATAATAAATAATTTAAAAACACTAGAAAAACAATAGGGTTCTCTGCTCACAGAGCAGACGAACGGCATAGCCGTTCGCCTGCGCTGCGGGCTTGGAACCCTAATAATAATAATAATAATAATAATAACTAGAACTGCAAGCAGTTATTAACGGGTTCCAAGCCCACCCACGCCCCGCCCCCTTGAGCATGTTCCTGGACTTCAGTTCAGCGTTCAACACCATTATCTTACAGCATCTGATGGAAAAACTGAAACATCTGGGCTTCAGCACACCCCTTCGCAACTGCCTGCTAGACTTCCTCACCTCCTGACCTCATTTGGTCTGGGTCGGACAGAACACCTCTGATGTCATCACCCTCAGCACGGGCTCCCCTCAAGGCTGTGTCTTGAGCCCCCTGCTGTTCACCCTTATGACACACGACTGCGTCCCCAGACAACAGCCTGATCCTGAACGTGGAAAAGACGAAGGAGATCATGTTCGACTTCAGGATGAACCGGCCTTGCCACGCTCCACTGCTCATCAACAGCTCAGCTGTGGAGGTGGTCACCAGCACCAAATTCCTCAGGGTGCACATCACAGACAACCTCAGCTGGTCTGTGAACATCATGTCACTGGTCAAGAGGGCACAGAAGCACTTGTACTTCCTGCGGAGGATGAGGAGAGGCCACCTGTCCCCACCCATTCTCATGACCTTCTACAGACGCACCATAGAGAGCATTTTGACAAGCTGTCCCTCTGTGTGGTGTGGAGGCTGCAGCGCCTCCGACTGGAGGAACGTGAGGAGAGTGGTGAGGACAGCAGAAGGGATCATCGGGGCTCCTCTTCCCTCCATTAAGGACATTTTATCCCAGCGCTGCATGTCCTGAGCCCATAACATCATCAGAGACCCCTCACACCCCCACCATGGACTGTTCTCCCTGCTGCCCACTGGGAAAAGGTTCCACAGCATTCGCTGCAGGTCCACCAGGTTTGGAACAGCTTTTTCCCCGTTGCCATCAGACTGTTGAACTCTAAACAGCAACAGTAAAAGTGCATATGTATACATATATACCATGGGTTAAAGCAAAAATAATCAGTTTGACTGAAAAAATGTTCAAGTCAGCCCATATATTCCCAGGGCGTGGACATCATGCCACATCAGTTACCTCACTTGCTTATTGTGCAAAGTCAACATTAACCAAATCTGGTAGGTCTAAAATATCCTTTGACCATTCCTGTATCTCTCCCACCTTTCAGCTTGAGGCTGCAGCACCTCTGACTGGAGGCATGTGAGGAGAGTTGTGAGGACAGCAAGAGATCATTGGGGCTCCTCTTCCCTCCATTAAGGACATTTCATCCTAGCGCTGCGTGTCCCGAGCCCATAACATCATCAGAGACTGACACACACACACACACACACACACACACACACACCTCAATCCGATGATTGGCATTTTATTTTTTTTGGTTTACCTGTTACCCGTGTGACAAAGCCTTTGGTAAATACATTTTGTAAGGAAATGTTATTGTGCACAGAATATCAATGGAGGACAAATTTGTGTATTTGTTTCACCACAATTTTATTGAAAACAAAAAATGTAAAGAAGCATCAACTGGACGGAGATGTAATTCAGAAATTCATTTTCCTGTATATCTTTGAATCTCAAGACAACTAAATTATATACATACTTATACACTCACACACAGATACACACTTAATCCTCACAGATAACTTTGTGTCTTATAAATATTTAATAAGTGCTTTAACTTCCTGAGACCCAAGCTTTTATTTGGAGTTTGTTTTTTTAATTTCCAAGTTCCATGCGGATTAGTAGGACCTAATAAGTGTAATAAATAAACCCTGTCATGATAAAACAAATAGTTTTTGAAAAAAATTATGTCATCATATGAGGGCAATTACATAATCTTTGCATTTGATTGTTTTATTTGCAATTTGGGATTACAAGACCCCAATTACTATATACAAAAAATGTCAGCTTTCTACATTGAGTAATTCTCTAAAAAAGCTATGTGCCCATATGAGGACACTGGGTCTATATTCCCAAATGACACAATAAAGACACGGTTGGGTGAAACATATAAAATCAGTTGGGGCATACAACAAAAAACTAATAAGAAGGGAGTATTTCAGGCAACTAGGATGGCTACCCAACTGTATAGCAAAGTAATGAAAAACCTCTGCAAAAAAGCAATCTGCATATCTAAAACACCCCTACTGGTCATCACTGAAACTTTCAGAGATGCAAACAGGTGTGTACCTCAGACCCTGAACATGGTTCTGCAACAAGCAATCTGTCCTTCCTGAACTGGCCTTCGTGAAATGCTGCAAAGCAGTTGTGTTCACTCTGCAAGCACAGGAACAAATAGTATTTTTGGAATACAGTAACAAATCTCGTTCAACTTTCTCTTCATTAGACAGTAAACGAAAAGAGTGTGCTTAAAAACACATCTTACTCTGATCTGATCTTGGATATGGGCCATCGGTAACTTTCTGTGGACCATTTTCAACCATGTACTGCCTAAATGTGTCCACTGTTTTGTGCGGTAAAGGCCATTCAGATGGATCTTCTGAATAAAGCCTTGTCTCAGCACTCTCCTCTGCAGCTCTCCCTCTTCACCATCTAACAGTGGGAATGTAGCAACCAAATGGGGGTTTACAGCTAGCTTCTAGCTTAATGCAAAACCAATGTTGCTGTGCTGACATAGTGGAAAATATAAGGTAGCATGTACAATAAATGACCAGAATCCAGAAAACATAACTTATGCAGTAACTCATGCATAAATAATACGCAATAAAGATGTTGTTTTACCATTAGCTGTTCATGTTAGCTGTGCTGTCAGACATGTAGGCTGCTTTACATTTGTTGGGTGACATGGAAGCTGTAATTACAGGGTCACTTCTCTCTCTCTAAAGGTCTGTGCTAAGGCTATCCATATTTCTACTTTTTAAAATCCAAAACGTGAATGTAATTTCAACAGCAGCAAAACCTTACTGCATAATAGTTGTCTTATCTGATGCCATCACTAGGCTGATTTAGAAAGGCTGCATTAAGTTGCATTGGTTATAATGATAATGTTAATGTTTGTCAATTTGCAACTGTTTATTATGTGTTAACATTGTTAATAATATACCATCTAATTATTATTATGGTAGGCTTACAGTGGCTGATATACTTTAAAATAAACCTTTATTATTTAAAGACCATACATGATGATGTCTGGCACTTATTTATTTATTTTAATCCGGGGGGGGGGGGGCGCCAAAACTGATGCTGCATACCCCTCTTATACTGGGTAGTTGCGCCCCTGCCTGTACCCATTAGCACATATTGTGTTAAAGCATGAGGATTATCTATCATAAAATCTTACTTATTGAAGGTAATTCCCCAGGATCTGGTTCCTGGTGTCCTTTTATATGCGCACCCATAAGCGGAGTAAAAGTCTGGCTCCTTGGGACGTAGCTCTGGAAGTTTGCTTACTTTCAATACAAAACCGAAATTATTTATTAAGTTAGACAATCATTTAATTCAATCAATTGGTCCCATGTAGCCCCTAAAGGGGTGACATTTTCAGTCAGTTGATTTAGCTGGAAATCGGGTTAGAATTCACCGGATTTAGAGTGTCTGAAACATAAAGTACAGTTTCCTGAATTGACTTGTATTCTCTCTGAGCGCAGCTTTTTCTGACCTAAGATGGCCGCTGTGACATCACTTCCGGTGATGTGCCCAAATATGGGCAAAATGGCCGCCCTGTTCACAGCTGTGGAGTCAGAGCTCTGGATGAGAGCTGTGAACTGATCACAAACTTCATAAATTTGTTAATAATCAACGGTTTGCTCTAAAATTCTGAAAATATTCATGGATCTCAAGGAGTGCTTTATCTAACCACAGGATTTTTTTTATGGTCATTAAAAAAATGGATTCAGAGAAATAAAATATTAAACTTTATAGTCTTGTACCATTTATTTTCAAAGTCTTGTAAATTGGTCAAACTCGCCTGGATTTTTACCAAACTGAAATCCATGTTTATTCTGCATGTGCTTTACAAATAGAGGCCATATTTTGGGGGGTTGAACAATATTTGTGGAAAATACATTGATTTCTCCATTTTACAAACTTTTAAAAATTCAGAGTGTAGCACTTCAAAAAAAACCAATACATGCAGTGAGAGAATTGTTACACCTTATTCACGGAATACATCCTCAAAGTCTGGGATCAAAAAATTGATTTTAAAGCATTTTTTATTCTTTACTTTATTGCTTTTATTATTCTCCAGGTTTTTTAACACTTTTGGAAATAGGCCCCGCCCACTTGTTTTAATCATTACCATATTTAATACCTGAGTTCAGGGGTATGACTGGAAGGGGATGAAGAAGGTTTTGTAAAAATCCGATCAGCCATTCTTGCGTAGTAGATTTCTTGACATTACAGCGCCCCCTAGTGATGGACGATCCTCAAACGCGGGTCACATGTGCAAAATCTTATTTGGACTATGGGTTATGAAGGACATGTCAAAATCTGTTATGGTTTTAGAATAATCAGCAATTACATTTAGAGCTAGCTAGCTAACAATCACTTATTTTAGCGTTACTTTTCGAAAAAGTCAAAATTCAAAAATCCGGCATGTTCACTTTTTTTATTTGTCCATTACGCGGTTATATATGGAGTTTTGCACGGATTGCATAAAAAATGTAGGAGGAGTTTAACAAGAAAGGTTTAACCTTTGTAGCCATGTAGCGCGAAAACTAGCTGGGAAACGAAGGGTGTGCCAATTCCCTTTATTTTGCAGAATCATCCAATAAACAAAGTGATGTGAAGTTTTTGAGTGTGGGACCAGTAGTTTGGTGGTTATAGGCCAAAACGCATTGTCCTTTGTTATAGCGCCCCCTAGTTGTTGAGGGGTCTGAATTTCTGGGTTTGAGTAGCGGTGCACATTCTGTACTTGGATACCTGATTCAATAGGTTCGTTACAAATCCGCATGGGCCGCCCAACGCGTTTTAGCGGAGAATAATAATTACCCGTAATAATAATAATAATAATAATAATAACTAGAACTGCAAGCAGTTATTAACGGGTTCCAAGCCCGTCTACGCTGCGTCCCCTTTGAGCATGTTCCTGGACTACAGCGTTCAACACCCTCATCCCACAGCATCTGGGCTTCAGCACACCCCTCATCACTTCCTCACCTCCTGACCACTGTTGGTCCGGGTCTGACAGACCACCTCTGATGTCATTACCCTCAGCACGGGCTCCCCTCAGGGCTGTGTCCGCAGCCCCCTGCTGTTTACTCTGATGACACACAACTGCACCCCCAGGTTCACCCCCAATCACATCATGAAGTTCGCAGTTGACACAAACTCATCAACAGCTCAGCTGTGGAGGTGGTTAGCAGCACCAAATTCCTCGGGGTGCACATCACGGACAACCTCACCTGGTCTGTAAACACCACATCTGGTGAGGAGGTTACAGAAGCGCTTGTATTTCCTGCGGAGGATGAGGAGAGCCCAACTGCCCCCGCCCATCCTCACAACCCTCTACACAAGTACCATAGAGAGCATTCTGACCATAGATATCCATAATAAAGGCTAGATGTCTTACGGCGGAGTCTCAAACGTCATCACCGGCGGCCATCTTGCCTCAGACAAGCTTTCTGGCGTGCTCTGTGGTACCTAATGTAAGGTGAGTGATCAGCACGAACACAAATACTCTTATCTCATTGAATTCTTGACGGATTTACAAACAGTTTGGTTTCTTACAAACGTTATGAACGTGGCTATAATTCTTGATGCTTGAACATGTCGAAATTGCAGATCTTCTTGTCGAAAAATGAATTAATCATGCAGCATAGTTGTGCATCACGGCTACTTGCGCAAGTTATCAAGCCTGAGACCACTGGTCAATTATATAGGTTTTACTGACACCAATAACGATTGTATGACAATTCATCTTTGGTGTAAATTTGAGGGAAATCAATCTCACAATGGTCCAAAAAGATAAATGTTCCCTTAATTTCCCCATGGTTATTATAAATAATTTTAATATACCAACTCTTATTTCAGGATTTGTTGTGCGACGGGCTCTGAAAAAGCTGTCCTGTGATGTCTGCCGTGCCAGCTTGGTAACAGATGCTGCATCTGCCATCAAGGACCAGAGCTACCACCTGCTGAAGTTAAAAAACAATGGAGGTCTGGTGATTCCATCAGAAGGCACAGTGATGGTAGTCAGGGCAGCAGAGTGGGTCATTCGTCAGACCTCATGTACCAGACGATCACAGGCCATCAAAGTGCTAGAGGTCGTGTACATTGTAAGGAAGAGGATAGGGTCAGAGGATGTGTTTGTGCTCAGAGAGCACATCGGAGAAACACAGTATGGCATAGACAGCCACCACCATACGCTGTTAACGTTGGTTGTGTCCTTGTTTTTTAAGTTAAGGCTGCACCAAATTGCCAAAATAACTAACCTTAGCTTACAGAGCAACAACATGCAACAGAAGCTCAATAAAACCGTCTTTTTCAAAGGGCATTAGCCAAGCTATGTTTTTTGGGTCATTTTTTAAATCTCTGTCTTCCATGTGTATACCATCACAGTAGTGTAGGTGGGGATTTCAACATGCTACATCTATATATACTTGTGAAGGGGACTATTGTACCAATTTTAATAGCAAATAAATTTCACTTTTATAATGGATTAAAAATAGGAACCTTTGTGTAATTACTCCTGATATATAATCCGAATAGTCTACATGAAACTTCAAAGTGTTACCTTTAATTTGAAACCTGGATTATGCTTCTACACCAAGAGGTTTCCACACAATAAGCCTTTTTTGTCAGCATTTCATATTTTATTATAACAGTAATATTCATATTATAAAAGTATGTATGTAAATATAGATAAATTAGGACTGTGAAATAATTAATCACACCCAAATAAAAGTGTTTATATATATATATAATGAATATTCTTCATTTAGATTGACCTTTAAACCATTAATGCTATTACTCCTTTTCATATCTATCTATCTATCTATCTATCTATCTATCTATCTATCTATCTATCTATCTATCTATCTATCTATCTATTTATCCATATTATATCATCGTGTTACTTTTGGAATAAGTCTGATCCATATCTGAACTATGGATCTTTGCAAATGTTCTTGCCATTACTTCTACTTTTTCCTCATTTGTTACTGCTGTTCCTTCTTCATGTTTTAGAACTGGATATGTTCTCTCTGGTCTATTTCCCTTCATTTTCTTAATCATTCCCCATACCTTAGCCATAGGAGTTGTTCTGCCCATTGAATCACAAAAATCTCTCCATTTTGTCTTCTTTGCCTTCTAAATAACTTTCCTTGCTTCTGTTTGATCTTTTTTACATTCAATATTTTTTTTTAAATTATATGTTCTTTTCAAAACTCTAAAAGCTATCCTCCCTCTTCAAGTTTCTGCTCTGCTTAGAAAATCACGGGATGTGACGTCACATCCTGTGATGTGCCCATATATGGGCAAAATGGCCGCCCTGTTCACAGTTCTGGATGGTCAGAGCTCTGGATGGTGAAAGCTGTGACCAGATCATAAAATTCATTAAATCGGTAAAAATCAACGGTTTGCTCTAAAATTCTGAAAATATTCACGTAAGTCCAAGAGTGCTTTATCTAACTTTGTGATTTTTTAAACGCCCATTGAAAAAAGCGTTTCAGAGAAAAAAAATATTAACCTTTATAGTCTTGCACATGTGAATTTCAAAGTCTTTTAAATAGTTCAAAATCGCCTGGATTTTTACCAAACTGAAGTACACATTAAGTCTGAATGTGCTTTACAAATAGTGGCCATTTTTATTGGGATTGAACAATATTTGTGGAAAATACATTTATTTCTCCATTTTACAAACTTTTAAAAAATCAGAGTGTGCAACTTTCAGAAACCTCAATACATGCAGTGAGAGAATTGTTACACCTTATTCAAGGAATACATCCTGAAAATCTGAGATCGTTACACCGCAAAATGGATTTTTGGTAATTTTTTGAAGTTTTGAAGGTTTTTTTCACACTTTTGGAAATAGGCCCCGCCCACTTGTTTCAATCAGTACCATATTTAATTCCTGAGTTAAGGGTTATGACTGGAAGGGGATGAAGAAGGTTTTGTAAAAATCCGATCAGCCATTCTTGCGTAGTAGATTTCTTGACATCACAGCGCCCCCTAGTGATGGACGATCCTCAAACGCGGGTCACATGTGCAAAATCTTATTTGGACTATGGGTTATGAAGGACATGTCAAAATCTGTTATGGTTTTAGAATAATCAGCAATTACATTTAGAGCTAGCTAGCTAACAATCACTTATTTTAGCGTTACTTTTCGAAAAAGTCAAAATTCAAAAATCCGGCGCGTTAACTTTTTTTATTTGTCCATGACACGCTTATATATGAAGTTTTGCGCAGATCGCACAAAAAATGTAGGTGGAGTTTAACAAGAAAGGTTTAACCTTTGTAGCCATGTAGCGCGAAAAGTAGCTGGGAAACGAAAGGTGTGCCAATTCCCTTTTTGATGCAGAAACATCCAGTAATCAAAGTGCTATCAAGTTTTTGAGTGTGGGACCAGTAGTTTGGTGGTTACAGGCCGAAACGCATTGTCCTTTGTTATAGCGCCCCCTAGTTGTTGAGGGGTCTGAATTTCTGGGTTTGAGTAGAGGCACACATTCTGTACTTTGATACCTGATTCAATAGGTTCGTTATAAATCTGCTTGGGCTGCACAACGCGTTTTAATTCCGTAATAATAATAATAATAATAATAATAATAATAAATAATTTAAAAACACTAGAAAAACAATAGGGTTCTCTGCTCACAGAGCAGACGAACGGCATAGCCGTTCGCCTGCGCTGCGGGCTTGGAACCCTAATAAACTAGAACTGCAAGCAGTTATTAACGGGTTCCAAGCCCACCCACGCCCCGCCCCCTTGAGCATGTTCCTGGACTTCAGTTCAGCGTTCAACACCATTATCTTACAGCATCTGATGGAAAAACTGAAACATCTGGGCTTCAGCACACCCCTTCGCAACTGCCTGCTAGACTTCCTCACCTCCTGACCTCATTTGGTCCGGGTCGGACAGAACACCTCTGATGTCATCACCCTCAGCACGGGCTCCCCTCAAGGCTGTGTCTTGAGCCCCCTGCTGTTCACCCTTATGACACACGACTGCGTCCCCAGACAACAGCCTGATCCTGAACGTGGAAAAGACGAAGGAGATCATGTTCGACTTCAGGATGAACCGGCCTTGCCACGCTCCACTGCTCATCAACAGCTCAGCTGTGGAGGTGGTCACCAGCACCAAATTCCTCAGGGTGCACATCACAGACAACCTCAGCTGGTCTGTGAACATCATGTCACTGGTCAAGAGGGCACAGAAGCACTTGTACTTCCTGCGGAGGATGAGGAAGGCCACCTGTCCCCACCCATTCTCATGACCTTCTACAGACGTACCATAGAGAGCATTTTGACAAGCTGTCCCTCTGTGTGGTGTGGAGGCTGCAGCGCCTCCGACTGGAGGAACGTGAGGAGAGTGGTGAGGACAGCAGAAGGGATCATCGGGGCTCCTCTTCCCTCCATTAAGGACATTTTATCCCAGCGCTGCATGTCCTGAGCCCATAACATCATCAGAGACCCCTCAGACCCCCAACATGGACTGTTCTCCCTGCTGCCCACTGGGAAAAGGTTCCACAGCATTCGCTGCAGGTCCACCAGGTTCTGAAACAGCTTTTTCCCCGTTGCCATCAGACTGTTGAACTCTAAACAGCAACAGTAAAAGTGCATATGTATACATATATACCATGGGTTAAAGCAAAAATAATCAGTTTGACTGAAAAAATGTTCAAGTCAGCCCATATATTCCCAGGGCGTGGACATCATGCCACATCAGTTACCTCACTTGCTTATTGTGCAAAGTCAACATTAACCAAATCTGGTAGGTCTAAAATATCCTTTGACCATTCCTGTATCTCTCCCACCTTTCAGCTTGAGGCTGCAGCGCCTCTGACTGGAGGCATGTGAGGAGAGTTGTGAGGACAGCAAGAGATCATCGGGGCTCCTCTTCCCTCCATTAAGGACATTTCATCCTAGCGCTGCGTGTCCCGAGCCCATAACATCATCAGAGACTGACACACACACACACACACACACACACACACACACACACACACACACACACACACACACACACACACACACACCTCAATCCGATGATTGGCATTTTATTTTTTTTGGTTTACCTGTTACCCGTGTGACAAAGCCTTTGGTAAATACATTTTGTAAGGAAATGTTATTGTGCACAGAATATCAATGGAGGACAAATTTGTGTATTTGTTTCACCACAATTTTATTGAAAACAAAAAAATGTAAAGAAGCATCAACTGGACGGAGATGTAATTCAGAAATTCATTTTCCTGTATATCTTTGAATCTCAAGACAACTAAATTATATACATACTTATACACTCACACACAGATACACACTTAGTCCTCACAGATAACTTTGTGTCTTATAAATATTTAATAAGTGCTTTAACTTCCTGAGACCCAAGCTTTTATTTGGAGTTTGTTTTTTTAATTTCCAAGTTCCATGCGGATTAGTAGGACCTAATAAGTGTAATAAATAAACCCTGTCATGATAAAACAAATAGTTTTTGAAAAAAATTATGTCATCATATGAGGGCAATTACATAATCTTTGCATTTGATTGTTTTATTTGCAATTTGGGATTACAAGACCCCAATTACTATATACAAAAAATGTCAGCTTTCTACATTGAGTAATTCTCTAAAAAAGCTATGTGCCCATATGAGGACACTGGGTCTATATTCCCAAATGACACAATAAAGACACGGTTGGGTGAAACCTATAAAATCAGTTGGGGCATACAACAAAAAACTAATAAGAAGGGAGTATTTCAGGCAACTAGGATGGCTACCCAACTGTATAGCAAAGTAATGAAAAACCTCTGCAAAAAAGCAATCTGCATATCTAAAACACCCCTACTGGTCATCACTGAAACTTTCAGAGATGCAAACAGGTGTGTACCTCAGACCCTGAACATGGTTCTGCAACAAGCAATCTGTCCTTCCTGAACTGGCCTTCGTGAAATGCTGCAAAGCAGTTGTGTTCACTCTGCAAGCACAGGAACAAATAGTATTTTTGGAATACAGTAACAAATCTCGTTCAACTTTCTCTTCATTAGACAGTAAACGAAAAGAGTGTGCTTAAAAACACATCTTACTCTGATCTGATCTTGGATATGGGCCATCGGTAACTTTCTGTGGACCATTTTCAACCATGTACTGCCTAAATGTGTCCACTGTTTTGTGCGGTAAAGGCCATTCAGATGGATCTTCTGAATAAAGCCTTGTCTCAACACTCTCCTCTGCAGCTCTCCCTCTTCACCATCTAACAGTGGGAATGTAGCAACCAAATGGGGGTTTACAGCTAGCTTCTAGCTTAATGCAAAACCAATGTTGCTGCGCTGACATAGTGGAAAATATAAGGTAGCATGTACAATAAATGACCAGAATCCAGAAAACATAACTTATGCAGTAACTCATGCATAAATAATACGCAATAAAGATGTTGTTTTACCATTAGCTGTTCATGTTAGCTGTGCTGTCAGACATGTAGGCTGCTTTACATTTGTTGGGTGACATGGAAGCTGTAATTACAGGGTCACTTCTCTCTCTCTAAAGGTCTGTGCTAAGGCTATCCATATTTCTACTTTTTAAAATCCAAAACGTGAATGTAATTTCAACAGCAGCAAAACCTTACTGCATAATAGTTGTCTTATCTGATGCCATCACTAGGCTGATTTAGAAAGGCTGCATTAAGTTGCATTGGTTATAATGATAATGTTAATGTTTGTCAATTTGCAACTGTTTATTATGTGTTAACATTGTTAATAATATACCATCTAATTATTATTATGGTAGGCTTACAGTGGCTGATATACTTTAAAATAAACCTTTATTATTTAAAGACCATACATGATGATGTCTGGCACTTATTTATTTATTTTAATCCGGGGGGGGGGGGCGCCAAAACTGATGCTGCATACCCCTCTTATACTGGGTAGTTGCGCCCCTGCCTGTACCCATTAGCACATATTGTGTTAAAGCATGAGGATTATCTATCATAAAATCTTACTTATTGAAGGTAATTCCCCAGGATCTGGTTCCTGGTGTCCTTTTATATGCGCACCCATAAGCGGAGTAAAAGTCTGGCTCCTTGGGACGTAGCTCTGGAAGTTTGCTTACTTTCAATACAAAACCGAAATTATTTATTAAGTTAGACAATCATTTAATTCAATCAATTGGTCCCATGTAGCCCCTAAAGGGGTGACATTTTCAGTCAGTTGATTTAGCTGGAAATCGGGTTAGAATTCACCGGATTTAGAGTGTCTGAAACATAAAGTACATTTTCCTGAATTGACTTGTATTCTCTCTGAGCGCAGCTTTTTCTGACCTAAGATGGCCGCTGTGACATCACTTCCTGTGATGTGCCCAAATATGGGCAAAATGGCCGCCCTGTTCAAAGGTCTGCAGTCAGAGCTCTGGATGATGAAAGCTGTGAACTGATCACAAACTTCATAAATTCGTTAATAATCAACGGTTGGCTCTAAAATTCTGAAAATATTTATGGATCTCAAAGAGTGCTTTATCTAACCACAGGATTTTTTTTATGGTCATTAAAAAAATGGATTCAGAGAAATAAAATATTAAACTTTATAGTCTTGTACCATTTATTTTCAAAGTCTTGTAAATTGGTCAAACTCGCCTGGATTTTTACCAAACTGAAATCCATGTTTATTCTGCATGTGCTTTACAAATAGAGGCCATATTTTGGGGGGTTGAACAATATTTGTGGAAAATACATTGATTTCTCCATTTTACAAACTTTTAAAAATTCAGAGTGTAGCACTTCAAAAAAAACCAATACATGCAGTGAGAGAATTGTTACACCTTATTCACGGAATACATCCTGAAAATCTGGGATCAAAAAATTGATTTTAAAGCATTTTTTATTCTTTACTTTATTGCTTTTATTATTCTCCAGGTTTTTTAACACTTTTGGAAATAGGCCCCGCCCACTTGTTTTAATAATTACCATATTTAATACCTGAGTTCAGGGGTATGACTGGAAGGGGATGAAGAAGGTTTTGTAAAAATCCGATCAGCCATTCTTGCGTAGTAGATTTCTTGACATTACAGCGCCCCCTAGTGATGGACGATCCTCAAACGCGGGTCACATGTGCAAAATCTTATTTGGACTATGGGTTATGAAGGACATGTCAAAATCTGTTATGGTTTTAGAATAATCAGCAATTACATTTAGAGCTAGCTAGCTAACAATCACTTATTTTAGCGTTACTTTTCGAAAAAGTCAAAATTCAAAAATCCGGCACATTCACTTTTTTTATTTGTCCATTACGCGGTTATATATGGAGTTTTGCGCGGATTGCATAAAAAATGTAGGAGGAGTTAAACAAGAAAGGTTTAACCTTTGTAGCCATGTAGCGCGAAAACTAGCTGGGAAACGAAGGGTGTGCCAATTCCCTTTATTTTGCAGAATCATCCAATAAACAAAGTGATGTGAAGTTTTTGAGTGTGGGACCAGTAGTTTGGTGGTTATAGGCCAAAACGCATTGTCCTTTGTTATAGCGCCCCCTAGTTGTTGAGGGGTCTGAATTTCTGGGTTTGAGTAGCGGTGCACATTCTGTACTTGGATACCTGATTCAATAGGTTCGTTACAAATCCGCTTGGGCCGCCCAACGCGTTTTAGCGGAGAATAATAATTACCCGTAATAATAATAATAATAATAATAATAAATAATTTAAAAACACTAGAAAAACAATAGGGTTCTCTGCTCACAGAGCAGACGAACGGCATAGCCGTTCGCCTGCGCTGCGGGCTTGGAACCCTAATAATTTAAAAACACTAGAAAAACAATAGGGTTCTCTGCTCACAGAGCAGACGAACGGCATAGCCGTTCGCCTGCGCTGCGGGCTTGGAACCCTAATAATAATAATAATAAATAATTTAAAAACACTAGAAAAACAATAGGGTTCTCTGCTCACAGAGCAGACGAACGGCATAGCCGTTCGCCTGCGCTGCGGGCTTGGAACCCTAATAATAATAATAATAATAATAAATAATTTAAAAACACACGAAAAACAATAGGGTTCTCTGCTCACAGAGCAGACGAACGGCATAGCCGTTCGCCTGCGCTGCGGGCTTGGAACCCTAATAAATAATTTAAAAACACACGAAAAACAATAGGGTTCTCTGCTCACAGAGCAGACGAACGGCATAGCCGTTCGCCTGCGCTGCGGGCTTGGAACCCTAATAATAATAATAATAATAATAAATAATTTAAAAACAGACGAAAAACAATAGGGTTCTCTGCTCACAGAGCAGACGAACAGCATAGCCGTTCGCCTGCGCTGCGGGCTTGGAACCCTAATAACTAGAACTGCAAGCAGTTATTAACGGGTTCCAAGCCCACCCACGCACCGCCCCCTTGAGCATGTTCCTGGACTTCAGTTCAGCGTTCAACACCATCAAAACTGGAACATCTGGGCTTCAGCACACCTGTTCGCAACTGCCTACTAGACTTCATCACCAACAGACCTCAGTTGGTCTGGGTCGGACAGAAAACCTCTGATGTCATCACCCTCAGCACGGGCTTTCCTCAGGGCTGCGTCCTGAGCCCCCTGCTGTTCAGCCTGATGACACACGACTGTGTCCCCAGGTTCACCACCAATCACATCGTGAAGTTTGCAGACGACACGACGGTGGTGGGCCTGATTAGAGACAACAACGACCAGGACCAGGACCAGGACTGATCCTGAACGTGGAGAAAACTTAGGAGATCATCATGGACTTCAGGAAGAAATGGCCTCGCCATGCTCCACTTCTCATTAACAGCTCAGCTGTGGAGGTGGCCAGCAGCAATAAATTCCTCGGGGTGCACATAACACACAACCTCAGCTGGTTTGTGAACACCATGTCACTGGAGAAGAGGGAACAGAAGCGCTTGCACTTACTGCGGAGGATGAGGAGAGCCCACCTGTCCCCGCCCATCCTCACGACCTTCTACAGCAGCACCATCTATCTGCTCCCCACTCCCTTCCAATTAAGCATGTCATAATATTTATTACTTTCTTGCATTTGTCTAAAAAAAGTAGATGCAATGCAGTTTTGCATTGCATTACATTGAAATGACTGTTGTCATTTCAGCTTTTAACTTTTTGTTCTCTCTCTTTTTTCTTCATAGTAGGTACACCTGGTCTGACGTTCTGTTAACTGTGACATCATCCAGAGAAGACAGATCACCCGCTATTACTATTTAATGCAGAACAGATTACTGGATCAATGTGTGCTTCTGTGCTTGTTTGTCTCTCTTGTTGTGTCTCTGCTCTGTCTTCTTTAACCCCCAGTCGGTCGAGGCAGATGACCGTTCATACTGAGCCCGGTTCTGCTGGAGGTTTTTCCTTCCCGCTAATGGGTGGGGTTTTTTTTTCGACTGTCGCTTCATGCTTGCTCAGTATGAGGGATTGCTGCAAAGCCATGGACAATGCAGACGTCTCTCCCTGTAGCTCTATGCTTCTCCAGGAGTAAATGCTGCTTGTCGGGACTTTGAAGCAATCAACTGGTTCCCTTATATAGGAAATTTTTGACCAATCTGTATAATATGATTGATTTTGACTTTGTAAAGTGCCTCGAGATGACATGTTTCATGAATTGGCGCTATATAAATACAATTGAATTGAATTGAATAGAGTCCATCTGTTAAACCTTTTCTGCGTCGCACAAAGACACGATGGTTGGAACCAAAGATCTCAACTTTGGACTCATCAGACCAAAGCACAGATTTCCACTGGTCTAATGTCCATTCCTTGTGTTCTTTAGCCCAAACAATTCTCTTCTACTTGTTGCCTGTCCTTATCAGTGGTTTCCTAGCAGCTGTTTTACCATGAAGGCCTGATTCACACAGTCTCCTAACAGTTGTTCTAGAGATGTGTCTGCTGCTAGAACTCTGTGTGGCATTGACCTGGTCTCTAATCTGAGCTGCTGTCAACCTGCGATTTCTCAGGCTGGTGACTAGGATGAATTTATCCTCCACAGCAGAGGTGACTCTTGGTCTTCCTTTCCTGGGGCGGTCCTCGTGTGAGCCAGTTTCTTTGTAGCGCTTGATGGTTTTTGCGACTGCACTTGGGGACACTTTCAAAGTTTTCCCAATTTTTCGGACTGAATGACCTTCAGTTCTTAAAGTAATTATGGCCACTCGTTTTTCTTTACTTAGCTGCTTTTTTCTTGCCATAATACAAATTCTAACAGTTTATTCAGTAGGACTATCAGCTGTGTATCCACTTGACTTCTGCACAACACAACTGATGGTCCCAACCCCATTTAAGAGGCAAGACATCCCACTTATTAAACCTGACAGGGGACACCTGTGAAGGGAAAACCATTTCAGGTGACTATCTTTTGAAGCTCATTAAGAGAATGCCAAGAGTGTACGAAGCAGTAATCAAAGCAAAAGGTGGCTACTTTGAAGAACCTAGAATATAAGACATATTATCAGTTGTTTCACACTTTTTTGTTAAGTATATAATTCCACATGTGTTAATTCATAGTTTTGATGCCTTTAGTGTGAATCTACAATTGTCATAGTTATGAAAATTAAGAAAACTCTTTGAAGGAGAAGGTGTGTCTAAACCACCTCCTCCATTACCATCTGGTACGCTGGTGCCACCGCCAAAGACAAGAGCAGACTGCAGCGTGTCATCCGGTCTGCAGAGAAGGTGACTGGCTGCAATTTTCCATCTCTCCAGGACCTGTAAGCCTCCAGGACTCTGAGGCGTGCAGGGAAGATTGTGGCCGATTTTATGACACCCCAGTCACAAAATATTTCAGACACTTCCTTCTGGCAGGAGGCAGCGGTCCATCAGGACCAAAACCTCACGACACAAAAACATTTTTTTCCCATCCGCTACCAGCCTTATTAACACGGCCCAGAGGCCCCGTGACACTTGACTCTGCCTCTCTCCCCTGTTCAGGTCCTACAAGCTACACCAACGTAGCATCTCCAGACCTTCTGCGTTACATTAACGCACAGTGTACCGTGTATATAGCTTTCTGTGTCTATATATATATATATATATATATATATATATATATATATATATATATATATATACACAGCGTTCACTGAGCGAGAGGCGGGTTACACCCTGGACAGGTCGGCAATCTGTCACAGGGCAACACAGAGACAGACAGGACAAACAACCATTCTTGCACACACTCACACCTAAGGACAATTTAGAGAAGCCAATTAAACTAACAGTCATGTTTTTGAACTGTGGGAGGAAGCCGGCGTACCCGGAGTGAACCTACGCATGCACAGGTAGAACATTCAAACTCCATGCAGAAAGACCCAGAGGATTTGAAAGATCCGGGAGGATTTGAAAGACCCAGGAGGATTTGAAAGACCCAGGAGGATTTGAAAGACCCGGGAGGATTTGAAAGACCCGGGAGGATTTGAAAGACCCAGGTGATTGAACCCAGAAGGCAACAACACTTCTCACTGCTTCACTGTGCAGCCTCTGTTTATGACAGTATCATGTAAATCTTAGGCACAAATAAAGTGTTACCTAAACAAAAGTAATTTGTATAGTAAGTATAACATCCACTGACTGTAAAGTTACCTGTGAAACGTTTTCACACAGCCAAACTGCTTGTTGTTGCAACCAAATGCTATGGGGTTCTGTGTGAGAACGGAGTAGCAAGATGGCGGCCAGTGACCTCTCCTAGTGACTGGCCGCCATCTTGCTACTCCCTACTCTCACACTTTTGCAAATAGGCCCTGCCCACTTGTTTCAATTGTGTTCATAAACAGACACAATAAAAAATGCAAAAAGCATCATGCTAACCTTTAGAATTAGGCTTATTGGATTTTACTACTTAATAACTCTCTGTCACAGCCTCTAACCTGCTGGTGATACACTTGGGCCTGGTGTCTCCTGGCTGTCTTCTCCAGGTTGGTCACTGCTGCAGGGTTCTGTCTGGTCCTGGTCTGGCCCTGGTTTTTGCCTCTTTAAGAAGAACTGTGAGATATTCTCTTTTCTCTTCATTTGGGCTCTACACAAAATAAGGCAGCCTGGTATTTAGACTCCATGACTGTATGGCAAAGACAACACTATTTTAAATATTATTTAAACAATAGTTTTTAGTTTTCTGTAGCTAGCTAAAATAATACTAAATTAAAAATAGATTAATTAAATTAATTAATATAACTAGTTAGGTTATAATTCAAAGCTTTCATATGACATAGCCTATTTACATTTCAGTCATTATAAACTTAACAATGGTTTTTCACATATTCTTACCACACACATTTCAAGCAAGAGCTGGGAGATATATCCTGGCCAAATTAATAAAACATTACAGGGCAGCATGTGCACTGAAACATATGTTAAAAGAATCTGTCTAAAACACGATCTATCAGCACTAGCATGGCTAATATAATAAACGAGGCACTACGGACGGAGCGGTGCACAACCATTTTTTTTTTCTTTTTAGAAATGTATGACAAGTGCCGCCTCTCATTAGGAAGGTAACACAGCGGTTACCGCTGAGCGGTAAAATGTTGTAAATACCTGCAAAACTCCTCAACGGTGTACGCTAAAGCCGCGGGTGTGTTTTGGATCAAGCAGGAACCACATGTCAGTTTAACCAATGAACAGCGTCAGTGCGCAGCATGTAGGCTGCTACTGCATGGGCTGCCTTCAGGGACATTCGGAAATTACAGTTTTCCTGGCAAATCTTTGCCGATCTCATAAGTATTATATGTTAAAATTACCATTTCCAGTGGGGTGGCAGTAGGGGGTGGCAAGGGCTCTGTTGGGGGTGGCAAATGCCACCCCTGCCCCCCTCTGGCTCCGCAACTAGCTACATTCAATGTAAAGCTTATGTATATAAGTGTGTGTGTGTAAAAAATCCATATATAATCAAATACTGCCATCTACTGGAAATTCTAAATCCCTACATGGGCACATTTCGGAAATGTTATTCTCTTTAAATTCATAAATAAATTCTTTAAAAATCAACAGTTTGCTCTAAAATTCTTCCAATATTATATATATATATATATATATATATATATATATATATATATATATATATATATATTAAGCTATATACACAGACACCGATCTACAGACAACAGCAATTATCAACAAAAAGAAATCAACATAAAACCTAATCACCCTCAGCACGGGCTTCCCCCCCCCTCCCCGCAAATCATGTCTATCCAGTAATTTAGGACCATTTTGTTTGTTTTTGGTGTTTAATGTACTTTTCTCTACTTCCATCGCTGTACCCATTAGCACATATTGTGTTTATGCCGGAAACACTGTAACTGTAAAGCATGAGGATTATCTATCATAAAATCTTACTTATGGAAGGTAATTCCCCAGGATCTGGTTCCTGGTGTCTTTTTATATGCGCACCCATAAGCGGAGTAAAAGTCTGGCTTCCTGGGACGTAGCTCTGGAAGTTTGCTTACTTTCAATACAAAACCGAAATTATTTATTAAGTTAGATAATCGTTTAATTCAATCAATTGGTCCCATGTAGCCCCTAAAGGGGTGACGTTTTCAGTCAGTTGATTTAGCTGGAAATCGGGTGAGAATTCACCGGATTCAGAGTGTCTGAAACATAAAGTACATTTTCCTGAATTGACTTGTATTCTCTATGGTCTGACCTAAGATGGCAGCTTGGTCTGACCTAAGATGGCTGCTTTGACGTCACTTCCTGTGATGTGCCCAAATATGGGCAAAATGGCCACCCTGTTCAAAGCTCTGCAGTCAGAGCTCTGGATGATGAAAGCTGTGAACTGATCACAAACTTCATAAATTCGTTAATAATCAATGGTTGGCTCTAAAATTCTGAAAATATTCATGGATCTCAAAGAGTTCTTTATCTAACCACAGGATTTTTTTTATGGTCATTAAAAAAATGGATTCAGAGAAATAAAATATTAAACTTTATAGTCTTGTACCATATATTTTCAAAGTCTTGTAAATTGGTCAAACTCGCCTGGATTTTTACCAAACTGAAATCCATGTTTATTCTGCATGTGCTTTACAAATAGAGGCCATATTTTGGGGGGTTGAACAATATTTGTGGAAAATACATTGATTTCTCCATTTTACAAACTTTTAAAAATTCAGAGTGTAGCACTTCAAAAAAAAACAATACATGCAGTGAGAGAATTGTTACACCTTATTCAAGGAATACATCCTGAAAATCTGGGATCAAAAAATTGATTTTAAAGCATTTTTTATTCTTTACTTTATTGTTTTTATTATTCTCCAGGTTTTTTAACACTTTTGGAAATAGGCCCCGCCCACTTGTTTTAATCATTACCATATTTAACACCTGAGTTCAGGGGTATGAGTGGAAGGGGATGAACAAGGTTTTGTAAAAATCTGATCAGCCATTCTTGCGTAGTAGATTTCTTGACATCACAGCGCCCCCTAGTGATGGACGATCCTCAAACGCGGGTCACATGTGCAAAATCTTATTTGGACTATGGGTTATGAAGGACATGTCAAAATCTGTTATGGTTTTAGAATAATCAGCAATTACATTTAGAGCTAGCTAGCTAACAATCACTTATTTTAGCGTTACTTTTCGAAATAGTCAAAATTCAAAAATCCGGCGCGTTAACTTTTTTTATTTGTCCATTACGCGGTTATATATGGAGTTTTGCACGGATTGCATAAAAAATGTAGGAGGAGTTTAACAAGAAAGGTTTAACCTTTGTAGCCATGTAGCGCGAAAACTAGCTGGGAAACGAAGGGTGTGCCAATTCCCTTTCTTTTGCAGAATCATCCAATAAACAAAGTGATGTGAAGTTTTTGAGTGTGGGACCAGTAGTTTGGTGGTTATAGGCCAAAACGCATTGTCCTTTGTTATAGCGCCCCCTAGTTGTTGAGGGGTCTGAATTTCTGGGTTTGAGTAGCGGTGCACATTCTGTACTTGGATACCTGATTCAATAGGTTCATTACAAATCCGCATGGGCCGCCCAACGCGTTTTAGCGGAGAATAATAATTACCCGTAATAATAATAATAATAATAAATAATTTAAAAACAGACGGAAAAACAATAGGGTTCTCTGCTCACAGAGCAGACGAACGGCATAGCCGTTCGCCTGCGCTGCGGGCTTGGAACCCTAATAATAAATAATTTAAAAACACACGAAAAACAATAGGGTTCTCTGCTCACAGAGCAGACGAACGGCATTGCCGTTCGCCTTCGCTGCGGGCTTGGAACCCTAACTAGAACTGCAAGCAGTTATTAACGGGTTCCAAGCTCCCCCACGCCCCGCCCCCTTGAGCATGTTCCTGGACTTCAGTTCAGCGTTCAACACCATTATCCTACAGCATCTTGTGAAAAAACTGGAACATCTGGGCTTCAGCACACCCCTTCGCAACTGGCTGCTAGACTCCCTCACCTCCTGACCTCTGTCGGTCCGGGTCGGACAGAACACCTCTGATGTCAAAATACAGTTTTGAAATGTAATTTGACTCTGTTGCGCCCCCAGTTTAATCCGTCGGCTGGATCACCTCGCTGCATCAACCGATCTGCACCAGATTTTTTTGTGAGTCATGGGGGAGTGCGCCCGAACGCGTTCGTGTGTATCGCCTGGTGGACGGGTGGGGAAAAAGCGCAACAGCTTCTGCGGTGGCTGGCAGCGGGCGGTGCGCGTACCCCAGCGGTGGCCAATAGGCCAGAGTGGCGCTTGGCTGCGTGGGCCGGTCGACGCCGCTTGCGGCTTTAATTAGGCCCGAGCAGCGAAGCGCTGAGAAGGCCTATTGTTTCTGTAGTGTTAATTAGACCCGAGCAGCTAAGCGCTGCGAAGGCTTATTGTTTCTGTAGTGTTAATTATTATTATTAATCTGCCACCCCAAAGAGGGGCAAAAACTCACCAAACTTGGCGGATGCATGAAGATTGTTTAAAAATATTATATTTTAAGGTCGTCACAAAAATCAAAAGAAAAATGCCTCAACGGCGCCACCTAGCAATTTTCAAAGGACCCTTTGCTATTCACTTACTTCATCGTTGAGACATGAGCTTTGGTACAGTGGTAGAGCTCAACAAGACGCTCAGAATTTACAATTAATGTCATAGTGCAAATATCACAGGAAGTCGGCCATTTTAGATTGAAGGTCTGATTTTAACCCCATTTTTGACGTTTACAGCATTGGTATTTGATCGAACTCCTCCTAGGGATTTCGAGCGAGCGGCTTGAAACTCGGTCAGTCTGATCATAAGGCATGGCCAATTAAAATTTATCAAAACGGTGAGTTTTTGAGCATGTTGAAGGGGTGTTAGCAGGGGTCAAAGTTCACCTACTCGCCATGAAACACAAAACTGTTATATCTCCTACACAGAAACACACAGAGGCACCAAACTTTCTGTGATTGATCATCATCGGGTCTTCTACAATATCCAATGGTCAAATGATATCACTTAGGCCACGCCCCCTGACAACAGGAAGTGTCATGTTTTGCTGTAAACGGTCGCTATGTTACCCCTCTGAGCTAATCAAAATGAAACTGTGTCCAGAGACAGAAGAAATGTTGGTGTGTTGTGGATTCCAGCCCCAAGTGTATTCGATGGAGCAGGGGAGCGTGGCGAAGTCACCTCAAACGCCGCTGCCATTCGTTTGGCTCTGAATTCCACAGTTTTGGGCAGAGCTGCTTAAAACTCACCTGGATGCATCCTTATCCACCCCCCGACAGGAATCCATAAACTTTGGTGGGCGTGACCTAATTTCTCTATAGCGCCACCTAGAATATTTTAAATGATCAGCCCCAAGCAATGCTTTAAGCTATTCAATTCAATTTTATTTATATAGCACCAATTCATTAAACATGTAATCTCAAGGCACTTTACAAAGTCAAAATCAATCAAATTATACAGATTGGGACAGATTATACAGATAAATAAATAAATAAATAAATTCCTACGTAAGTGAACCAGTTGATTGCATCAAAGTCTTGACAAGCAGCATTCCCTCCTGAAGAAGTGTAGAACCACAGGGAGAGTCGTCTGCATTGTCCATGGCTTTGCAGCAATCCCTTATACTGAGCAAGCATGAAGCGATAGCGGGGAAAAAAACTCCCCATTAACAGGAAGGAAAAACCTCCAGCAGAACCGGGCTCAGTATGAACGTCATCTGCCTCGACCGACTGGGGGTTACAGAAGACAGAGCAGAGATACAACAAGACAGACAAAAAAAGCACAGAAGCACACATTGATCCAGTAATCTGTTCTACATTAGATGGTAGTAGCGGGTGATCTGTCTTCCCTGGATGATGCCACAGCTAACAGAACGCCAGACCAGGTGTACCTACTATGAAGAAAAAAGAGAGAGAACAAAAAGTTAAAAGCTGCAATGACAACAGTCATGCAAAACTGGAGAACAGTAGACTGGAGAACAGTAGAACTCAGTAGAGTGAGAAATATAGGCCCTGATGTCCTCCAGTAGCCTAAGCCTATAGCAGCATAACTATAGAGGTAGCTCGGGGTAACATGAGCCACTCTAACTATAAGCTTTGTCAAAAAGGAAAGTCCCAAGAGCCAGTTTCTAGTGGAGGAGTTCAAGTATCTCGGGGTCTTGTTCAGGAATGAGGGGAAGATGGAGCGGGAGATCGACAGGCGGTGCAGCGTCTGCTGTGAAGCGGGCGCTGTACCAGTCCGTTGTGGTGAAGAGAGAGCTGAGCCAAAAGGCGAAGCTCTCGATTTACCGGTCGATCTACGTTGCTACCCTCATCTATGGTCATGAGCTTTGGGTCATGACCGAAAGAACGAGATCCCGGATACAAGCGGCCGAAATGAGTTTTCTCCGTAGTGTGTCTGGGCTCTCCCTTAGAGATAGGGTGAGGACCTCAGTCATCCGGGGAGGACTCCGAGTAGAGCCACTGCTCCTTCACGTCGAGAGGAGCCAGTTGAGGTGGCTCGGGCATCTGGTCAGGATGCCTCCCTGGTGAGGTGTTTCGGGCACGTCCCACCGGGAGGAGGCCCAGGGGAAGACCCAGGACACGCTAGAGAGACTATGTTTCTCAGCTGGCCTGGGAACGCCTTGGGATTCCCCCGGAGGAGCTGGCCCAAGTGGCTGGGGAGAGGGAGGTCTGGGCCTCCCTACTGAAGCTGCTACCCCCGCGACCCGACCCCGGATAAGCGGAAGACGGTGGATAGATGGATGGAAAAAGGAAAGTTTTAAGATTAGTCTTAAAAGTAGACAGGGTGTCTGCCTCACGGACCAAAACTGGGAGTTGGTTCCACAGGAGAGGAGCCTGATAGCTAAAGGATCTGCCTCCCATTCTGGTTTTAGAGACTTTAGGAACCACCAGAAGACCTGCAGTCTGAGAGTGAAGTGCTCTGTTAGGAATTACGAAAGTTGGTACACAACATACGCATGTGGAATATTGCTAAAGTGTTACTGATAAGTTTTTTTAATTAAGAATAATTTTCATTTAATCATGTTTATGTGGAGGAATCCATCTTGGTCAATAATATTACTGTCACCTCCTATTTTGTGACGTCACTGCGCGGGACCCGCTGTTACAAGTTCCAAGGCTCTGTTGTTTGTCACTACGCGCTATTTTCCAAGATGGCGACGACTAGTGCTCTGTACGAAGCAGAGAGTGATGGAGTAATTAGTGACAGCGATGGGAGTTCCGTGGAGTTATCATCATCTGATAGCGATATGGATTTTCTAGAAGAGTTTCTTGACAGAAACCGGACTTTTGACGGAATCCAGCCGTACCAGTTTGAGCCGAGACCAAAACGGTACGATGTGAGTTGAATCTGTCTGCTGCGGCACCACAGCCGTCTCCTTATTTTTGTGTTATTCTTCTCAGTTTGTTCTTCTTGCCGATGTAATATCTCAGTGTCAATGTCAATTAAAATTAGTTGCAGTTTTTTGGGCTTGTTTCGGCTCTAAACTACGTGAAACTGCCGCACTACAGCCGACAGCAGAAATATCCCTCCGCCTCATAACGCAACGCAGCTCATACTGCCATAGGAGCAGAGTGAGTAAAGTTATAAAGTGAAACGCTGCCTGTATTTTCTCCTATGGCAGTATGAGATTCAATTCTTTATGAGGCGGAGGGAACAACGTAAGCCGAGGGAAAAGAAAAAAAAAAAACAGTCCGGAGGACGTGGTGGGGGAAAAACAACAACAATGCTGTTACCGCGCGTTAAAAAATGCGCCGTAATGGTCAAACAAAGTTTATGCGTTAATATCACGTTAAAAGTGACAGCCCTACTTCTAACCTATATTGTTTTGGCCTGCAGACAGTGCTCAACAACAAAAAAAAAACCTAGTGGTGAAGTTTTGCTTATTGCGCCAATACGGAGATCCGCTTGAGCTGCAGCGGAGGGCAGAGGCTTTGTTCCCCTCGCTTCTGAAGCCCTGACTTAGGCGGATGCACGGGGAAAAACATTGTAAGACAGTTGTGGTGGTCTGCACATTAGGCTAAAGACTAAAACACACAGACCAGCTTTGCCCAGACGATGGACAAGATTATAAGGCACATCACATGTGGTATCCCTCCGCCCCTCTGGTCGGTAACCAAATATCCCCGCAAATTCTAAATTATATTAAAAAAAAAATAACCTACCGCAAATCCTCGCTTTCATATCATGTTCAAAACATTCTTCTTCGAAATGGTCGCTGCATATGACGCGTTTTCTCTCTGGCCAGAAGTTAGATGGCAAATCCTCTCTCTTCAAGTTGGCAATCCAGCGACGGACCCGTGGTGGCTCATGAATCGGAAAGTTGAAATAAGCTATGTTTTTTCCACTTTTACCAGTTGTGTTGGAACATCCAATGGCCATGCACGTGGCATTGTTGCTTCAACAATAGCTCTCGCAAATGTCAGTGGTGAAGTCCTCTGGAAATCCAAAAAAACTGTTGATCGCAGCTGTGTCAAACTGCTCCTATTGACTTTGCTTGGAAAGTGCGGAGAAATGCTGTCGGCTCTCCGCTTTTCCATGTCACAGGATGTGATGTCAGGGGGCCCTTACTGCCCATATTTGGACAATAATGGCCGCCCCCATAATGATCCCCTGATTTTTCCTTGTTGACCGGACTTCTCCTTTAACTTGTGGTGGGAACTTATGACAATGTGTTGTGGGAAAGACTGATTCTAAATTCCTTATTTTGCTTATATTTGCTGTATTCTGAGTATTATTTTGTTTCACACACTGCTGAGATGCTGGGAACGTTTTTTGTTTTGGAAACATGTTTTGGAAACCGGACGAACAGCTCACATGGGAGAGAGAACTGGCAACTCTTGCTCCCATCTGATACTTTGTTTATGGGTATAAAAAGGAGGGAACCGCCCTGAGTCGATGAAGTCCGCCGTGGTAGGATCCCCGGCCGCGTGGATTGTGCTCTTACCGGACTGACCGACTTCCCAGTTCTGTGCCATGGTAAGGGGTGGAACATCACGCTTGTCTGAAAGCAATGTTGCTTTAAGTGCTTGCTACTTTACTATATTCTGTGGGGTAGCAGAAATAGTGTTTGTTAATGCTTGCTACTTTGCTATATTCTGTGGGGAATAATGAAGGACATAGTTATTCCAGCAGAAATAGTGTAATTCCTGTATCTCTCCCACCTTCCAGCTTCAGAGCCTTGGCGCCATCCTGGACAGCCCTCTCCATAATCTCCTTCACTTTCCACATCAATAACATCACCTGGTTAGCTTTCATATTTGCAGCATCAAGCAAGTTCTTCCTTCGCACTTTTGCCAAACTGGTCCACAGTCCACTAACCTTTCCACTTTACAATTTCAAAACCCTCCATAAACTGCAGCTAATTCAAAAGACAGCAGCTTGCATCATTACATCATCTTCTTCACACCTGCACATTAACTCCACTGTCACATTCAATATAAATAAATCTTATGATCATACAAGGCCAACAACAGCCATGGACAAAGAGGGACACATAACCAACACTATCATGACAGCATACATTTTAATTTGACACAGATCGCACATTACAATAATCAGTCTCTGCTTTGCCCGTTATTGCTCACCAATTAATTATCACAACTCATGAGTTTATAAAAAGGGATTAACTTTTTTGAAGTTTATAAAAACGGTTATATTTTAGCCCAGTGACATGTCCAGGATGGACTCTGTGTCCCCACCTCTCACTCATTGGTTGCTGGAGATGGTCAACAGCTCCTCCACGATCCTGTGTTACGTCAAGCCGCGTTTTCCAATCAGATACGGCATGACGTAACACCTGTACGGAAAAGCAGGTATAGAAAATCCATGGATGGGAGGTTAAATTTTTAAAAAGTTTAGCAAAATTGCTTAAAGTTTATCAGAAAAAAACGGAGCTTGCTTTTAAAGATGAACATTTTTCATTAGAAAAATGTTATTAAACTTCTGCGTTAAGTTAAATATTGTTTAAGGTAAGCTTGGCTGGTTTAGCTCGTCTGTCTGGCAGGTGTTTTTGGGTTGGAGCTTTTTCACATGTTTCTGGTGCGACTCGCTTCTACAGTGTCGCTTCACATCGCGCTCCACTCCGTGTAAAAATAACAAACAACTACAAAAACTCTCTGAGAATCGCCTTTCTCTGGTCTCACACAGTTACAACCCGTTCTCCAGTCCATGTTGTAGCTGCAGTTTATTTGTTTTATTTTTGATGTAGTTTCTTTAATAATCTGTATGCATCAAAATCCTTGTCATTTTATTTAACGAGTGTCCTGGTTCAGCTGCTCATGAGGTGGACGCTGCTGCATAATGACCGACAGCCGCTCTGACTGCAGCTCTGCCTTCTTTGTTACAGAAAGTGCAGGTGGAATAATATTTATGATTTTTTTTTTTACTTTTTCCAAATCAGACCCAGTCAAACCGGGACATCGTTTCACATTCCGACTCTTCTTCTTCTTAAAAAAAAAAAAAAAAGCATGTCATGCTAAATTAGCCAGAGCTAGCACGTTACTCTTCTTCGTGTTATAAATAAAGACATTATAGAGAATCACGAGGATAATTCTTGTGTTTTCCGTTCCGCTCATTACGAACAAATGGAGATTAAGGTCTTTTTAAATTAGCAGCAAATATCAACTAGCATAGCGCTATTAGCTTCCAGGACAACATTATTGCTACCGCCGAGTCAATGCAACTACGGTTAATTTTAAACATAATGCTTGTTTTCATTTCACTCACCATCTTTTGATAGTGCTATGAGTGTTATTACAGCATTAATATGGAACATTAATGGCGATTTAACGGTGCTTGTGTAACATTAGGATTAAACTCAAGGTAATGTAAACACTGTCCACACAAAGTGCCCCGACACGTCATTTCCGGTCGATGTTTTTAACTTGCTTGTTTAACCCTAAATTACCAATTCGAGCCTTAATCATTTCCTGGAGAAATAATTGCATTAATAAAATCAAGTTTCCTAAGTGCATTGATTTTCACTGAGCATTTAATTATTTAAAATGTTATTTTCTCAAATAATGTTTTGTTTAATTTGCATTGTGAATGGGTTGAAACACATGACAAATATTGTTCTAAATTAGTTAAGCTAATTTGATCTCATTCCACATCCTTTAAGATGAACTTTAGTTCTCTAACTTAGATCTTCAGTGAACCAGGATTCACTGAATCATGCTGATGATGGTTTTCAAGCATTTTATTTTTGTTTACTTTGTGTGTACATAGTTCCTTAGCCTTTTCTATCTTAATTTTGCTAAGTGGTTTTAGTTAGCAGCCTAGTAAAGAGGATTTGTTGATTGAAATTTGTTGATTGAAATGTTTAATTCAGTTAAACAACATTCTACAGTGGTGTTTTCTGGATGCTAATTTTATTTCTGTTAATAAATTCTTTAACTTGAAGAGAAGTTGTCACTCCTTTATTCTACATGTCTGTAGTGTTTGCTGTTAAAAGAATGCCAGTGCTCCAGTTATTCCTTTAAACTATTGTCCTAATACCAGCTGTTTTGGCTGATATTACCCGGACACAATACCTAACAAACCGAGAGTTATTTATTAAACATTAAACAACTTAAAACACAGCGTAAAGGTACAACATCATGAAAACATCGACAGTCACTGATTGTGAGAGCAGTAACAAACATTAAATCGGTAAAAGTCTGCAGCCTGGTCTCATCAGCCAAAGGACAGAATTTAACAAGTTTTCTGATCCATCTAATACCTAAAGATTTTTTTCAGAACTATTAAGGTTATGTGGGTCTATGTATCAAAAAATATCAGATTAAGATAAAGGATTCTTAAAAATCCATCTTTAAAAAGTAAAGTATCTTCAGAAGAATATTTAGACACCAATATTTTTGACAATAAAACTAATTAAATTATTACAGTGTGTTGAAGATAATTTATCATCACTTAAAAAATAATGGCAACGTATTCCTGTTAATGGGTGTCCTGATAACATGCACATGGAAGCTTGGGTGATCCGGAAAATACCCGGAGAGGAATGCCACCGTCTGAGGGGACATGTTATTCAAAAAGAAAGGCTGTCTCAAATCACTCTTTAATCAAATCTAGAGCAATAATTTACTAATAATAGCCATAATAATTTGATTCTCAATACATTAGTTCTTATATTTGTAACTCAAGCTACAATAACGGCTCTGTAAAATGTCAAAGAATACGGACTAAAGCAGCGGATCAAAATGATAAGGGGCAGATTGAGGACATGTAAAGTTGTACCAAAGTCACAGAAATAAAGGCTTTTTAACCAATTTAGACGCAAATTCGTTAACATGGAACGGATCTAATGTAGTCTAGACTTGGTAAATGCAGAGGAATAGCCATTTAGTCTAGTGCAGAATTGGATGGCAACTTCAGTCTCGTTACATTTATATACTTTCTGTTGGTCTGTCTGCTTACCTGGGCAAGTCGCTCCTCCAGACATATAAACTGCCAACATAGCAGCAGGCGAGGAGCAGGCAAGACAGCACGGAAAGCCAACACAGTCCTTCCGGAACCCCCTCTATCTGCTCTCTCACAATGCCTTTCTCCTCTGTCATAATGGCTCACAACGGGGAAGCAGCACTAAGCGGCGCCGGGTGACAGCTGGACCATCTGACATGCACCCAACATCAGCAGCAAACCTGAAGAATTTGTCAATTCGCTGCTATACCTGTTAGTTCAAGCGTTATCTGTTCGGCGCTTGCAAACTACGTCATCATCTTCTTCTTCTTGTCTTGCTTCTTTTGGCGGTTGGGAAACAATTTAATGGTGCATTACCGCCACCAACTGATTAAGAGTGTGGATCAGTGCCTGAGTGCCACTGATCTCTATTTATTCACTGGATTGCTGATTGGCCCAAAAAACTGAAGTCACTGGCCGCCATCTTGCTACTCCCACTCGCAGAATCACAACGTAAACATGCCGACGTGTGCAGCATTTGGCTGCAACAACCATAGACAATAAGAGTAGATCCCGCATTGACTGTCGCGGCGCAGGAATTACGGCCGCCATCTTGGGGCGGTGTACCTGCTACCCTAACCTGCTGATTCAAGCTGAACACACTAATGATGCCTAAGCACTGTGCGGCGTATTTTTGTTTAAATCGACGGACTATTGACGTCAGGGCTCGAAGGATAACTTTTCACAAGTAAGATTCAAATATATTGTTTATATTAGAATGTGATTTTTCTAATATTAGATAGAGAGATACAGGTCTGGCTCTTGGACCATAACAAATCAAAGGGAAGCCCCGCATGGGATAACTTAAAATTGGATTTATTTAACAAAAATCATAACTGGTAAAAGAGGAGAGGGAAAGAGAGAAGTAGGTGGCAGAGAGAGAGAAAGAATGAGCTGAGCTCCTCCGAGCTGGTCTGATCTGAGCTGCTCCCAGCTGGGGTTGATCATCTGGTGCTTGGGCTGAAGTGTTTGGGCTTGCGCTGTCAGGTGAGGAAGCTTGCTGACGTCAGTCTGGCCAGCTGCCTCCACTTCCAATCAGCACAAATTAGAAGCTCTACACAGGGACTATTGTTACGGCCTAGGGCCGTAACAATATATATATATATATATATATATATATATATATATATATATATATATATATATATATATATATATATGTGTGTGTGTGTGTGTGTGTGTGTGTGTGTGTGTGTGTGTGTGTGTGTGTGTGTGTGTGTGTGTGTATGAGTGGCTGTGTTTTGCAGCATACATAAATTCTGTCAGAATATTCAATTACTTTTAACCACACTAAGAACATTTAAATGCACTGAACCATTTCTTTATAATAGCTTTAGAGTTTTCAGAAAAAAAAACAACGTGAAAATTAGTTCAATAATCAGCGAGTATAGTTGACTAAAACTGTTTCTGCACACTTCCGCCCAGTGTAACACATTACACTGGGCGGAGTTGTCGACCGTCCCAAGATGGCGCCCCTAAATCTCGTCAGCGCCTATAGGCGAGAGCGGTCGATGCGGGGTCTACTCTTTATATCTGGCCGTTTCTCAATATGCGTTCTTGAGCTATCTCGTGTGCTCGTGTGCTCGTGACACGTCATCAGCCTCAGCCCGAGCACTGTTCCACTTCCGAGAACGCCAAATCGAGAACGCGCCGAATTCCCCGGATGTTGTTCTCGCCCGCCCTCTTTATCGAGCATGCATCAGAGCAGACTTGTGCGTTCTTCAGACTGACCGCTTGCCCAGAATGCACCGCGGCAAGATAATTTTTAGGCTTTTTAGAAATTAAAAATGTTGTTTTGAAAAAAAAAATTCAATAAGATTTATTGTGGTGTAGTATATAAATAGTTTTGAATGTTAAAGAAATGCTAAAGAACTGTGCGTCTCATGACGTCACAAGTACGCTTCTGTTCCAATACACCATACGTGCTGCGTGCTCACGTTCTTGTCAAGTCCGATCTTCCTGTGTTCTCGCCAAGACCGGACTTGACGAGAACGCGAGTCCGTACTCGCGTTCTCGTGAATTGAGAAACGGCCTCTGTCTATGGCAACAACCATAGACATTGGCCGTTTCTCAATATGCGTTCTTGAGCGGTCTCGTGTGCTTGTGACACGTCATCAGCCTCAGCCCGAGCACTGTTCCGATTGCCGAGAACGCCAAACCGAGAACGCGACGAATCCCCGGATGTTGTTCCCGCCCGCCCTCTTTATCGAGCATGCATCAGAGCAGACTTGTGCGTTCTTCAGACTGACCACTTTCCCAGAATGCACCGCGGCAAGATAATTTTTAGGCTTTTTAGAAATTAAAGATGTTGTTTTAAAAAATTTTTCAATAAGATTTATTGTGGTGTAGTGTATAAATAGTTTTGAATGTTAAAGAAATGCTAAAGAACTGTGCGTCTCATGACGTCACAAGTACACTTCTGTTCCAATACACCATACGTGCTGCGTGCTTGCGTTCTTGTCAAGTACGATCTTCCTGTGTTCTCGCCAAGACCGGACTTGACGAGAACGCGAGTCCGTACTCATTATATTGTCTAAGTAGACGCGTCGCTGGGCGGGTTCTACCTATGCTGCATCTTGATGCGCCTTGATGTCTCTAACATCAGTGTTAACCTAGGACCTTAAAGTCAGTATCTGACACATACTGCTACAGACCTGAATGTAAGACATGACAATATCATGTCAACGTTAAGAGAATATCTTAACGTTGATGCACAGTTAAAATCTGTGGTCTAGTCCATCTTTTTAAAAGTGAGACAGGTGTTTTAAGGATTTTAATCTATGCCTTAATTACAATTTACTTAGATTGCTGCACACTTTACTCATTGGCTACTGGTTCACATTCAGATTGATTTTAAAATAATTTTATTTGTTTTTAAATATATTCATTGCCTTGCTATCCAGGATCTGTCAGACCTGCTTCATATCCATGCTCCCTCTGCTTACTCAGGTCGGCAGATCAGTTTTTATAAGTCATCCAAAAAGCAAAGAGTGAAAAAGGGTAACTGCATTTTCTCTGTCGTTGCACAAACGTCTGGATTAAAGTGACTTTACATATCAGGCAGGCCATTTCACTTCCTGTGTTTAACGTTCTCTTAAAACAGATCTTTTTTTTGGCCTTTAACCCAGTTTGAGATGTTAGCTTTTGAGGTTTTTGTGGATCTAAATTAAATTTTAGATTTTGCTGGCTTTAACTTTTTATTCTGTTTTGAATTGTATAAATAATGTTGAGTTGAGAATATTGTTAGTTTTTAAAAAGGGGGAAATATGGTTGTTTTCTAAACAGAAGTTTTTCAAACACAGCTCAACAGCATAATCTTTTTTTCCTGACTTTAACAATAAAATATTGTAATTGATTGTAAAAGGCACAATCTGAATGATCACATTCACATCCAGGCAATGAAAACACTACAGATTATCATTAATCTTTGGGTTTGTTTATCAGTGTAGGTCTATAACCTCATTAGTGAGTGAGGCTGAATTTCATCAAGCCTAAATGGTCTGACATTTTCCGCTCAGCTGCAACACTTGAAACACACAGGGCTTTCACGCTGCGTCTTTACACATAATACAACTGCTGATGTTGTCCCTCTTTTCAGCTCCATGCACTTTTAGCCTGTTACAGTTTATAACCATTGTCATATCTCTATAGTTATGCTGCTATAGGCATAGGTTGCTGGATGACATCAGGGTCTATTTTTCTCACTCTGCTGAGTTCTCCTACTGTTTTCCAATTTGCATTGCTTGTTGACGTTATTTCTTCTTTTACCTCTTCGTTCTCTGTCATTTTTATTTCTTCATAGTAGGTACACCTGGTTTGTATCTATTAGCTATGACATCATCCAGGGAATACAGATCATCTGCTATTACAATATCATGTAGAAAGGATTCCTGGATCAATGTGTTCTTCTATGCTTTTTTTGTCTCTTGTTGTGTCTCTGCTCTGTCTCAACCCTAGTTGGTCGAGGCAGATGACCGTTCATACTGAGCCCGGTTCTACTGGAGGTATTTCCTTCCAGTTAGAGGGAAGTTTTCCTCTCCACTGTTAGTATGAGAAATTGCTGCAAAGCCATGGACAATGTCCCTGTGGCTCTATGCTCTTTCAGGAGGAGTGAATGCTGCAGTCTATTGGGGCTCCTTAGGAAACTTTTTGACCAATCTGTATAATTTGATTGAATTTGACTTTGTAAAGTGCCTTGAGATGACATGTATCATGAATTGGCGCTATATACTGTAAATAACATTTAATTGAACTGAATTAATTACCTTTATTAGTGATTGAATAGGTAGTGTGATTTAGTTGATCCTTGTATCCAAAACCAAATTTCTCCCAAGGGACACTAATAAAGATACTTTGACTTTGACACACGTTTTCAATCATTCTGTTACATTTTATCTGAGTGTCTTTTAATCATGCGAGCAGCAACTTGTGGTCTTGTCTTATTGGTAATTTTTTAACCTGGACACAAACCAAACATTTATCACAGGATCTGCCCGATCCAAATAAAATGAATCGATTAACACACTTACCATAACACAGGGCAGCTCCCCATCAGTTACCACCGGTTGTGACAACAAACTTCCACTTCTACTTCTTCTGTTTTAAAAGTGGTGTGCTCTTATTCTTCCTTGTGTTCTAACAGCAGCGGACATCCAAAAGGATCTTTACTGCCGATATAGTGGTGTGCTCTGTTCTTCATCTTTATGTTAACAGCAGCGCAACCAGCTACTTTCGAGCTGTTTCTGCACGCAACATGCTCACGTGCTCTTTCTACCGTAATATCCTCCGGAATATTGCCAAAATTAGAGACATTCTGTCCAGGGGGGATGCTGAAAAACTAGTCCATGTATTTGTTACTTCAAGGCGGGACTATTGTAATTCTTTACTATCAGGAAGTCCACAAAATGCAGTTCAAAGTCTTCAGCTGATCCAAAATGCTGCAGCAAGAGTTCTGATGAAAATCAACAAGAAGGATCATATTTCTCCAATTTTAGCTTCCCTTCATTTGCTTCCTGTTAAATCAAGAATAGAATTTAAAATTCTTCTTCTAACGTATAAAGCCCTTAATAATCAAGCTCCATCATATATCAGAGCTCTGATTACCCCGTATGTTCCTAACAGAGCACTCTCAGACTCCCAGACTGCAGGTCTGCTGGTGGTTCCTAGAGTCTCTAAAACTAGAATGGGAGGCAGATCCTTTAACTATCAGGCTCCTCTCCTGTGGAACCAACTCCCGGTTTTGGTCCGTGAGGCAGACACCCCGTCTACTTTTAAGACTAGACTTAAAACTTTCCTTTTTGACAAAGCTTATAGTTAGAGTGGCTCATGTTACCCTGAGCTATCTCTATAGTTATGCTGCTATAGGCTTAGGCTACTGGAGGACATCAGGACCTATTTTTCTCACTCTACTGAGTTCTACTGTTCTCCAGTTTTGCATTGCTTGTCGTCATTTCAGCTTTTAACTTTTTGTTCTCTCTCTTTTTTTCTTCATAGTAGGTACACCTGGTCTGGCGTTATGTTAGCTGTGACATCATCCAGGGAAAACGGATCACCCGCTATTACCATCTAATGTAGAACAGATTACTGGATCAATGTGTGCTTCTGTGCTTTTTTTTGTCTCTCTTGTTGTGTCCTTGCTACATGTGTGGGCAGATCCTTGCGTTGTATATAGTTGTGTTTGTTTTAATAAAGCTCTTTCTCTGCATAAACATGTTCCTGGCAAATGTTCATTTCCTGTATAAATTCATTCATGTCCTTGATGGTAGCCTAATAATAGTGTAGTAGTGTAGGATAACATGAATATACAGCATAATATGAATAAATAAATATATATATAACAAACATTTTTATATATATATTTACAACATTCCACACAAAATAATATAAATATATACGCATATAAGTCAATATATATATATATATATATATATATATATATATATATATATATATATATATATATATATATATATATATATATGCCAACCAATCACGAGTAAGAACATTCAAGCCTGGCCTGGCCACGTGTGGTTTTGCTGCCAATCACGAGCGATTTTACTTGTTTGAAAATAGTGGTTTCAGCCAATACTGAGTAGGTTATTCAAGCCAGACCTGGCCAGCCGTGCGGGTTCGCTGCATTCATATGCTAATTAGGGCCACTAGTACAGCTGATCGCTCTCCACATACGTCATTGTCCGGTTCCGACAATTTGTGGCACTGACAAACGGCGACAAGCGCGACAAAATTAACGACAAATTGTCGTTAACTGCCGAAAATGAGGGAGATCTGCGGTAGTTTACGGGGACGAAAATCTCACTTTTCATGCAGTGCTGTCTTCTCTAACCCCCAGTCGGTCGAGGCAGATTCACACTGAGCCTGGTTCTGGTTCTGCTGGAGGTTTTCCTTCCCGTTAAAGGGGAGTTTTTCTTTCCGCTGTCAGAAAGAGGGACATTTTTTACCAATCTGTATAATCTGACCCAACCTGTATAATATGATTGAATTTGACTTTGTAAAGTGCCTTGAGATGAAATGTTTCATGCATTGGTGCTATATAAATAAAGTTGAATTGAATTATTAAATGGTGAGGAATTTACACATTCAGTGTATACAGACTGTGCATCATCATTTTAGGGTCTCATCCCTGTCACTCACACTCTCCCCTTCGTCAGGTGAGTGCATTAGTTTTCCTGATTCACTTGGAATTGCCTGACTGGAGAGCAGGGGACTTTGGACAGTCTTTTCTCTGGTGCCCAATCTCCAAACAGCCCAGACACCTCTTCTCTTTCATGCAGGAAGAAGTGTTGAGTGCCAACTATGGCCACACACTCTGCAGGGGGCCATACTTTTGACTGGGGCAGACTGGGGTCTGATGTTGACAGGGTAAGGCTGATTAGTATGTTCCAGTACCCTCACCAGCATACTAAGCACTCTTTCTAGTGCATTTGACTCCGAGACGTTTGCTTCATTTGGTTTAGCTGGGCTGGGTATCTTGTCTTGTCTGTATACTAGTGTACTCTGCGTTACATTCTGGGGCCTCACTGGAAGTCACAATAGTAGCTACACAAAGGGCCAGTGCTTTAGGCATGTTTTGGTTGACTTTTTAGTAAAGTGCTCCCTCTGGTGTTCATCGTTAGCTTCCTTCACTTCAGTGAGACACCATTTGCTTATGGGCTTACATTTGAATACACAAGCAAGGTTTGGTTCAGGACAATTTCTGAGAAACATCACGGCTATTTCTTGGTCCATATTATCCATTTTATCACCTTGGAGCTTTAGTTGCCTGCCTGCTACCTCAGCAGCTGTCTTTAACCTGATCCAGTAGTCTACAGGTGACTCTTTAACTGTGGATTGGGTGGCATAAAAATCAGCTAATGGTAAACGAGTCAGGGGTCTCACTAAAGTAGCATCTCAGAATACGGTATATTGTCTTTGGGGTTACTGGACTGCTGCTTGATGAGCTACATTTCAGCCACACTTTCACAATACTTTTTGCTCTGCCAAGGAGGTGGTTTAAGACTTCCTCCACTTGTTCACTAGGTGGCAGGTACGCGTCAACTGTGTCAATCCACTCTTGGATGGAGTACTTGTCTGTACCATCACCACGATACATGAGGGGGGGGGTCTTTAATGTTATGTCTTACTAACAGACTTACTTTGGAGAGGTCAGCAGTTGCATTGAATGTTTCAGCTCTACATGGGTTAATAGGAGGAGGCTGTGAGCCAAGAGGTGATTGGCATGCTATAAGATGGCTGGCTGAGTGTAACAGCTCATTTTTGCCATCAACATCATATAATCCAGACAACTTTTTTGGGATGGCACCTGGGATATCATGTCTGCCATAACAAAAACAATGGTACGGCAATATAGTTACTTAATGGAGATAACATTTTTCAGTTCACAAAATGTTTTGTCTTACTATTGTACCCACTTAATTCACAGTCTTATATCTACTAAAAAACACCTTCCAAAATGGCAACCACAGCAGAATTGGATGGTACCCTCTAATCCACCAACCGGGACTCCGGGCGTCACAAACACTCAGCAGAACCTCGGATGATCGGCTGACCAAAGGATCTGGCTCATGGCACCAGTCTTATGTAGTGTGTTTGTAATGGTGTTTGCCAGAACACAGAGACGAGACGCAAGATGTAGTACTGCTCGTTTAATGCCCTTTAAAACAGCAAGGGGGATCGGTTAGTGGACACAACATAAGGCACAAATGCAGCTCCCAGTGTGGCTGCTCGACTCAACTGTGTTAACACAAATCTTTTTATAATGCTAACAACCAAAGTAATATATATTTAAAGTTTTGATAATTTTAACGTTAAACTATGAAATGGTAAAAAACAATATCAATGTGCACAAAAGCAGACATTTAAACAGTAAATAAAAACAGAATAATAAAAACGAAATCAGCATTAAAACAATGCAGCTCCAATTATTTTATGACAAAATATGTGAATATTTTTTTTTTAAAACAGCAAGAGGCATTCAGTTAGTGGACAGACCATAAGGCACAAATGTGACAAAAACACACGTTAGAATTGGAGCCAATAATTACGTTATTAATTGCCAATACAACCAAAACTGCTTTACATTATCTCACAATATAATTTCTTTGTTAGCTTCGTGTATTAGTATTTTTATACAGACTAGCATAACTTTTACAGCTGCTTGCTTAAACCTTTTTCTCCTACTGTTCTTCAATTTGCATTGGTTTGTTGTAATTTTGACTTTCAACTTTATGTTCTCAGAACAGACCAGGTTTACATACTATGAACATACCAAAACTGGGAGTTGGTACCACAGGAGAGGAGCCTGATAACTAAAATTCTACTTTTAGAGACTCTCGGAACCACCAGCAGATCTGCAGTCTGAGAGCGAAGTGCTCTGTTAGGACCATTGGGGGTAATCAAATCTTTGATATATGATGGAGCTTGATTATTAAGGGCTTTATACATAAGGAGAATTTTAAATTCTATTCTTGATTTAACAGGAAGCCAATGAAGGGAAGCTAAAATTGGAGAAATATAATCCCTCTTGTTGATTTTCATCAGAACTATTGCTGCAGCATTTTGGATCAGCTTAAGACTTTGAACTGCATTTTTTGGACTTATTACAATAACCCAGCCTTGAAGTAACAAATGCATGGACTAGTTTTTCAGCATCCCTCCTAGACAGAATATTGCTAATTTTGGCAATATTCCAGAGATGAAAAAAAGAAACCCTGGAAGCCTGTTTAATATGGGAATAAGATATGATTTGATTGAATTTGACTTTGTAAAGTGTCTTGAGATGACATGTGTTGCAAATTGGCTCCATATATATAAAATTGAATTGAATACTGTTATTAGTGTTGCCATCTGGGTCTAGATTTTTTTTCAATGTTTATTTCTTTACATTTACCTTTATAGTTTATTCTTGTGTTCATTTTTACTTGGAGTCTTGTTCTGATATTCTCAATTAGATTTTGTCAGTGCTTCTCTGTTAAGTTATAGTCATGGTTCTGTTCCCAGTCTCAGCCGGCCACCCGAATAGTTGTTTTCAACTATCCATCCATCCATCCATCCATCCATCCATCCATCCATCCATCCATCCATCCATCCATCCATCCATCCATCCATCCATCCATCCATCCATCCATCCATCCATCCATCCATCTATCCATCCATCCATCCATCCATCCATCCATCCATCCATCCATCCATTCTCTTCCGCTTATCTGGGGGCGGGTCGCGGGGGTAGCAGCTTCAGTAGGTAGGCCCAGATGTCCCTCTCCCCAGCCACTTGGGCCAGCTCCTCTGGCAGAATCCCAAGGTTTTTCCCAGGCCAGCCGAAAAACATAGTCCCTCCACCGTGTCCTGGGTCTCCCTCTGGGTCTCCTCCCGGTGGGACGACGTGCCCAGAACACCTCACCAGAGAGGCGTCCAGGAGGCATCCTAACCCGCCCGAACCTGATCCACCTCAACTGACTCCTCTCGATTTGGAGGAGCAGAGGCTCTACTCTGAGTCCTCCCCGGATGACTGAGGTCCTCACCCTATCTCTAAAGGAGAGCCCAGACACACTACGGAGAAAACTTATTTCGGCCACTTGTATCCGGGATCTCGTTCTTTCGGTCATGACCCAAAGCTCATGACCATAGATGAGGGTAGGAACGTAGATCAACCAGTAAATTGAGAGCTTTGCCTTTTGGCCCTTGTAACTATTTAAAGTTAAAAGGGTTACCTCAGTTTTATTAGCGTGCTTTTAAATCATGTGCCCTGCTTAACTTAATTAAAGAAGAAATGTGTAACTCAGCACTGGCTTTTACAGGACCCTTTAATCCTAAATGGTGTTATTTAGGTTAGATATGTGCTGGATCAGGGTAAGGCCATAGAAAGGGTTGAAACATGAATGGAAATGAATGTCTGTATGTGTCCTGAAGAGTGAGGTGAGTTTTCACAAAGGGCTTGTTTGTCTCTCTCACAGCAGTATAGAAAAAATTTTCATGAAATTTGGGCTTTGGGTGTGACAACTGGCTGCAGGGTAACTCAGTAGTTGAAGCTGGCTGAAACTTCCTGTTCAAACTGTCCAGGAGACAGAAGGGAGACGAAGCAGAACTCAGAGTTGAGAAGACAAAACCAGTGGGCAGTCAGGCGACAATCCGGGTGGGAGGAAATCAGCTGGAAAACAAGGTCAGAAAAATAACACTCAGCTCTGGGTGCAAAACTTAACTAAGGTTGGTGGTTAGGTGTTTGATTATTTTTCCTTCCTACTAAGTAAGAGTAATAGCATTTGAAAGACTATGCTTTAGATGAGGGCTAATTCTGATTGACTACATCCTAAATTTTAAATACAAATGCTGATTTTATTCCAAAATCAGAGAGGTTGACTGGGAAACAGGTCAAATCTTAAACAAGTTGTATTCTACCCAGAATTTAGAACTAGCCTGAGAAGCACGTGAGAGTTACAGGACAAACTCCTTAACTCCTGTGCCACTGTCTTCCGGGTAATGTGAAAACCAGGATATGACATCTGCTCCCATCACATGCAATGATGTCTGGGCTTCAGGAAAACAAAAAGAAATTGTCTCATCTGGTGTACCACACAATGCATCTCTTTTTTATCTGCTCCTTTGCATAAATATGGTTTAGACATTTGCTTAGATATGATATTCAAATCTCACCCTTCATTCAAATTCACATCTACATTGGGAAAGATGGGGTTGAAGCATGATTTTAATGGATGCTGGTTGGAAAATGTCCCGTTGCATAATGTATGTTTTCTTTAGAAGTTCAACATGTGCTCTACCTATGTGAACATGCAATACCGTCAATCCTGTTGTAAGTACAGGTTATGAAACTACAGGGTTTGGGTCACATCTGCAGTTGATGAAGCAGGAAGAGAGTTGCTTGAAAAATATTGTCCATTAAGCCTAAAAATAATAATTTTTAATAATAATAAGTAGAACAATGTGCTGACTTTTTCACTAGTGTTTACAGTTAAAAAATAATATTGACTTAAGGCTAAAATAAAAACAAGACAGTTTAACTACCAGCATAACTGAAATAATGCATAATATTAATTAAGTTCTTCTATGTGGGGAGAAGAAGGGCTTTTTGATCCTTTTATTTTAGGAGAACCTCAGTTTGTGTCTTCTCAATATGTGCTGAAGAAGAGGCTCATATGTTCACCATAAATCTTATACTGGAATGGCTCCTAATTGTTCTCAGCACTTTAAAATTTCAGAGAAATAGGACCAGCACAAACACTGCCACAAACATAGTCTCTACATGAGCAGTACGGACGAGTCTGACTGGAAATAATGGGCAGTCCCCAAATAGGGATATTTCATACAGTGCAGTTCATCTGACACCTTTGAAATCTGTCTCTTACTAATAACAGGAAAAATAACTCTCTAATGCTGTCTTAGTTGATTATTATTTTGATTCCTCTTGCATGAGGAATAACAGATTACTGTTTTCCAATCATGATTACAGGCACTAGCGAAACAAACATACTTTTCCAACTAAATGCATTCAAAATCGGCAAAAGTAGTTTTTCACCGTCATTTAATATGGAGAGAATTAATAGTGATATTGTAGTAAATAGTTACAATTTATTCACAACTTTTAATAAAACTATTCTTAAACTCATTATGTGTGAATCAGGCATCCAGTTATCAATAGAACAACATATTGAGATATCTCTTCTTTGTCTTTCAGTTAAACAGTTGCATGTCCTCTGTATCTACATTTTTAGATGGAAGTCTACACGGTCACAGTAGCCACTGGGACATCAGAGTATTCAGGCACCAACAACTACATATTTGTGACCTTGATAGGAGAGAAAGGAGAGAGTGAACGCACCCTGCTGGACAACCCTGGACTAGACTTCTGTCGAGGAGCAGTAAGTGTGTGAAAATGAATGGGGGCAGGCTGTCTCATCAATAGGCCAGTCCATCTTTCCATTTTCTTTGTAACCTTGATACACTGTTATTGATACAGAAATATACCTTTTCAGTTAGTTATGAATTATCCAGGCGATTATAGAGATACATTGTTTTCCTTATATTCAATGACTTTGGTAAGAGGAATATAGTTTCACATTGATCACAGTTCCTCTTCAGCCTAATCAAGTACTTTGGTTTCAGTAGGACATAAGTTAAGCCACGAAGCAAAGAAAACTAGGTTGTCTTGAATGTGATTATCTTCTATTCTGCTGTACAGTATAATCCATCTGTATACAGAAAATTGATCTTTGTCCCAAAGAGCAACACTAAAGTATATGATCAAGTATAGATTCAGCTATATTACATTTACATGTTAGTGATTCCTTGTACACAAGAGTTATAAGTTCTTCATGCAGCCATTTGCTAAAAAGGTCATCTCAACCTGACAAAAATACACATGGTAGGTAGCAAATTTATAAAAAACATTTTGAGCCTAAATACATTTGCACAACTATGCTCGCTGTGCGAGCGTAAATATATTCCGCATCAACATAAATAAGATTTGCGTGAAAGATTTCTTTGCTTGGACTCTTGGGCAGAATTTCTCTGCTCACGTGAGCAGAGTTTCTCTGCTTTCATGCGAGCAGCTATCTTGCACCCAGATCTTTTTGACAGTAGGTGGGTGAATCTAATTGGCTGTCAGAAGAAAAACAACAACAACTACTGCATTGTAGACCAGGAGGAGGTAAATTACATACATCCTACAAAGCATAATATTCTGTGCATATTGGATGTAACACAGTTTATAATTTCCTTAGCTCCACATTCTGTTAAAATTTAACTTACCTTACAGTGCTGCTGCTATCTACTGGTACATGTAGTTGTAAACTTGTCATTTGTCTTGTTTATGTCAGCAAAACAGGCACAGCTACATCATGCTCATAGGCAGGTGGTTGCCTTGTAAAGAGAGCTCTGCAATTAAGCTAAATCATCTTCACACAACCACAAGTATGCTGTAAACACTGTGTAAGAAAATTGTGTCATTCCATTAAGATTTAGATTTTGAATGGCTGTAGTGTTACAATAAAAACCAAAACATAATATCAAAATGACCACTGATTAACGGACACATTTACAAACCATATTTTTTCGTAATGTGACTATATAGGTCATACAGAACTTTTTTTTTTTGAGGGAACCCATTTTCTAACATTTAGCGAACCGACAATCCCTGCTTAGGTGACATAAGTTATGGATGTTTCATATTACATTTATACTGTTCATTAGGGATGAGTTTTATAAGAACTGCAAATTTCTTAACTTATACTGCTATCTGGTGTAGTGGGGCCTATACGGTTAAGATAAGTCTCAAGAAACATGTCATGTTATTAAAATAAATAACATGACTAATGAATTAGAACACTGTTTGTGGTGATGGGCCTGGGGCTAATCACCATCATGTTTATTATCAGGCAGTACTCTCTCTGTTCTCTGTTGCCTACGTACACACACACAGAGGCTTGAAACGGAGAGCGGCCTGCAGCATCGGGTATGCTGTTGTCCAGCCACGTCTCCACGAAGATCACTACCGAGCCTGCCTGACCTTGTTTAGCCTGAAGTCTGCCTGTGTACCTTACGTGGATCTGTTTCCCGACTCTGCACTTAGATTCTGTTTTGGACTTTCCTGATCACCCGTTTTTGTTTTACTAAGGACTGTTTATCCACTACGAGCTCTGTCTTGTCCTGCCTATTATTCTGTCTGCCTGCAACCCTGTTCCCTATCCTCAATAAATCCTCTTAAATCGTAACATTGTTCTGGTTTGAAATCTGGGTCCATCCGTTCCGTTCATAACACGCAGCAGTTAGTGTCAAGCAGGTAATGGGCAGAGGCTGGAACCGGCAAGCAGACAAATCCTTGGGGCAGGCAAAGTTTGTGGTTGCTAGAAACAGGTAGTTCAGGTTATGTCCAGAAAACAGAAGGCAGTGTAGCTGTCCGATAAGGGCTACGCAAGGCAGGGAAATCCATAACTAGTCCGTTCATAGTAGGTACACCTGGTCTGGCGTTCTGTTGTATAATATGATTGAATTTGACTTTGTAAAGTGCCTTGAGATGACATGTTTCATGCATTGGCGCTATATAAATAAAATTTAATTGAATTCAATAGAATCTGGTTGTGTTCATGAACAGAGAATCAGGCAGGGAAAACTGTTGGACATCCACTGGCTAAAGGCTTTTAATAATCTGGCATTGTCTGTCTGCTAAAGTCCAGACAATGCAGACAATAGGCAGACGAAAAGGTGAAGGAAATGAGTTTGTTTGTGTATGGCAAGCCAGTAGAATAAAATTTTGTAAAACGCGTTGTGTAACGTAATGCTTCATACTGTGCCTTTAAAACTGCCGTAAATAACAGGTGGTGGTGTTTTATCACTATAATTATTGTACAATGATGATTTGAGGCTTTGTTTACAGCAATGTGCATTTGCTGTACATTGCTGTAAACATGTGCTGTTTCTAAGTTTGTTTTAGCTTTGTGGCTTCTGAAGTGTTTACCTTATAGGGGAGGTGCAAACAGTGCATTGCCTGGGTGGGATCAGTGGAGATGCATCTGGCCCTTCTTTGGACTTGTTCTGCATGAATTGAGTCTAGATCCTGCCGAAGGCATCCCACAATCCCCGGCGCTATTCTCACCACTCATGCTAAATCCTTCCTTTCCTGAAACTGTGCAGCTCTTATACTGTTATGCTGAGACATAAAACACTCTCTATGGTAGCTCTATAGACGTTCTTTAGCAGTTTAGTGGAAAGTCCAGACCTTTTGAGTTTCCTGAGGATGAATAGCTGTGTTTGGGCCTTCTTCACCAGGTGGGAGATGTTCACAGTCCAGGAGAGGTCAGAGGAGATGTGAATACCCAGGAACCTAATGCTGTCCACACGCTCCACCACCTCCCCCTGTGTTAAGTGTTCAGTCCTCAAGGACCTCCTGTAGTCTATCATTACCTCCTTGGTTTTACTGGTGTTCAGGATCAGGTTGTTCCTGGAGCACCACTGTGTGAGATTGCTGAAGTGGAACTCATCATTGTTGGAGATGAGACACACTACAGTTGTGTCATCCGCAGTCTTCACCACTGTGTTTGTGGGGTGGACAGTAGAACAGTCCTGGGTGAAAAGGGTGAAGAGAGCAGGGCTGAGGACACAACCTGCGGCGTTCCTGTGTTGAGGATCAGTGAAGCAGATGTGCGTTTCCCTATCCTTACCACCTGGGGCCTGTTGGTGAGGAAGTCACTGATCCAGGAGCAGAGAGGTATGAATAATCCCTTGTTGTGGAGCTTCAGAGCCAACATGTCTGGGAGCACAGTGTTGAATGCTGAGCTGAAGTCCATGAAGAACATCCTAACATTATTACTGGGCTGCTGCAGACGAGTCAGATCTGAGTCCATTGCTAACGAGACAGCGTCCTTTGTGGAGCGATTCTCCCTGTAGGCAAACTGCAGGATGTCCAGGCCAGCAGGGACGTACTTTAGGAGGATCCTCTCAAAGCACTTCATGATGACAAGGGTCAGGGCAATGGGATGATAACCATTGAGGCAGGTGATGATTGGTTTCTTGGGGACAGGCACGATAATTGATGATTCAGACAGGCAGGAATCGTGGAGGTTCTGCTCCAACAGACCACAACATAGAACATCGCTGATGCCTCGACTCAGTTAAAGAAGGTCTTCAGGAGCTTTCTTTGCACTCCAAAATACCTCAGTCTGCTGAGCAGGTAGAGTCTGTTCTGACACTCCCTGTAAAGAGCATCAGTGTTATGACTCCAGTCCAGTTTATTGTTTTAATTTTCAGGTGAACACACAGGTACACAGTTGATCCACAGGTGGCTGTGGATCAACTGTCTGTACTCTGACTCACCCTGGTCTGTAATGAGACTGACTATGGTAGAGTCATCAGAGAATAGCTACTGACCTTTAGCTGTTGAGATCTTTGGGGTGTGCCATCTTAGGCACTGGTACCACACAGGAGGTTTTCCACAGCTGTGGTACTCTCCCCTGCTTTAGATCAATCTGGAAGATGTGCCTCCAGTAGCCTGGAGCTGATGCCATCTGGACCTGCAGCCTTCCTCACTTTGGTCTTCCGCAGAAGATTCCTCCCATGAAGACCTTTATAACCAATATCATTCAAATGTATAGAGAAGTTTAACTAAACACAAATGGAAACCAAAGAGAAATTGTCCACACAATATTTTTTGTTAAAAAACTACTTCGAAATGTATTTAGGACCTTGAAAAGTTTCCTTATTTCTTCTCTTTCCTTTTTTATAGCAGAGAGATGTTACCCATCCATTGATTACATTAAATCGAAATGCAGCTTTGTCCAAACGAAATAGCAATAGTAAGATTTAAAAATGTCTCCTCAAATTGTAATAATGCGCAATGTCCCTGACGGAAGTTATCAATTTGCAATTTGCAAGTTTATGGCTATTTTCTTTTTTTCTTTCAATTCTTCATCAGGTGGATAAATACAGCGTGACCAGCAATGCACCTTTAGGATCTGTCCTATTGATTCGGCTGGAAAAAGAAAAGTACTTTGTTGAAGACAACTGGTTCTGTCGATATATCACAGTAGAACCTCTGGGTGGAAAAAAACTTCTGACATTCCCATGTTACCGTTGGCTAATAGGAAATGCCAAGGTGGAAGTAAGAGAAGGAACAGGTAAGAGGAATTTCAGGTTTTCACAATAAACTACCTATGTTGTTAACTTTTGGTGATGAGTCACCTTTTTGAACAAGATGACACAACATGTTTGAATGCCCTCTTATATCCACTGAAAGGCATACACCTGACACTGATCCTGAATTTTCGGATGTCAAAAACCCGACATTATTGGATGCCGTGTTGTTGTTATTATTTGATGTTGGGTGACCAATAATGTATGTATTGAATGATCCAATAGTTTCTTGCAAAACCTCACCTACTTCAAAGGTGTATTGAAAGGAACAATACACCTTTGAAGTAGGTGAAGACACTTAAAATACATGGGAACAACAGGTCAGGTTTCAGATTGATCTGCATTACCAAAAGTGAAAATCCAACAGGTGTAACAGGATCTTGGGCTTAGAAAAAAAGAAAAGACTGCATTTCTAAATGGGACTCAAAGCACTAAAAAGCAAAATGAGTTATTTTTGATCGTCTAATGATCATAGCTCATTGATCAAACTGAAGGACTTTCTACTAAAGCTTAATTCATACATCTCAGTCTGCTCTGTTGTGTCGTGTAACCATTTGTACCAGCCTTCTAAGGTCCACTGAGATTCTCTCTGGAGTTTTACATGCAGCCTAGATTTTTGCGACTCGGAATGCACCATTGGTGAAATTCCCAGTCAATAGAAATTGATGAAGTTAAATGCTGTTTTTTTTTTTTGTTTGGAAATCAAGCAGTGACGTGCGGTAGGGTTCATAGCTGGTGAGGCACTGATGTCATCAGAGTCAGATTTACAAATATATACACTCTACAAAGTAGACTCATTGCAAAGTGTTGAAGGAGACTGAGTCAAATCAATTAACCAAGAGACATGGAAAAAATATTGATTCTTTGTTAAAAAAATAAATAAAACTAAATTATTTGTCATTTGATTGGTAACGGTTTATGAGTTATGATGGATTTCTGCATTTGTAACACATTCAAAAACTATAACCCACACTATGCACATTTCATTACAAAAACAAAACATGAGTTATTATCGCTGTCTTACCTCTACTTAGAAATTAAGTCCATGCGCCGCTCTTTCTGCACAAAAATATCGTCATTTTCCGGTAAAAGTTCTCTTTATCTTCTTCAGTTTTAAAACTCTCTCAGTCTCAATGGAGATCACTGCCAGGGAGGAAAGCCTTCCTTGATCAGTCCTGTTCCGGCTGTATGTTTTAAGTCTTTTTAGTGCTTTACTTGTTTAGCATAACTCGCTAATAATACATCCATAACTTGCTGTCACTCAACTATTTGGGGATCACGAGCGGTGCTCCTTGAGCGCCCCCTGCCTAGAGGCCAAGGAACTGCCGGCCTCACCTACAACCCGTTCTTTGGCTTTTATGATCGCCCTGCAGCACGAAAACACACAGTTTAATGACCAAAACACAATTCGTAATCCACATATATTAAATTGTGGAAAATCAGTTCATAAGTGTTTGAACAATTGAATTTATGATCTAAAGACAGGAAGATGCATTCACAGAATGGAAGCCAGCGCTGTTAACATGGGATTGCGCAATCCCAGGGGAGGCCATGCTCGCTGCGGCCTCACCGGCTTCGCTATGAAGCGCCGCCAAGGATTTACGTGAGAAATAGTGAAAAGTCTTCGATTTTAAAGAGAATATGATAAAAAATAAGGAAATTAGATAAAAAAAGAACTTTTATTACAAATGACTGAGTGAATCACAATATATATTATGTTATCAGTATTATATATTTTCTTTCTTTCCATGGTGACAAGTGAGGTATGGCCTCACTTGCCTCCCCTGACTTGCACGTCACTGAAATCAAGACATTCATATGTTGTGCAATTATACACAAGCTCTTAAGCTGATATCAGGACAATAGTTGAAAGGGATGATTCGAGCACTGGTGATCTTTTAACAGCAATCTCTGCACACACATAGAATAAGGAGTGACAACTTCTCTTCAAGTTCAAGAATTTATTAACAGAAATAAAATTAACATCCAGAGAACATCACTATATAATGCTGTTTCTCCGAATTAACATTATATTTCAATCAAAAAATCCTATCTACTAGGCTAGTGAAACTTAACTAAACTACTAAGCAAAATTAAGATAAAAAGAAGCTAAGCTAAGGAACTATGTATGCAAAAAGACAACATAGAAGTGGTGATCATCCGAATAATTCAGTGAATCCTGGTTCACTGCAGATCTGACTTAAAGAACATGAAATGGAATTAAATTAGCTTAACTAGTTTAGAACAACATTTGGCATGTGTTTCAACCCATTCACAATGCGAATCCTGAGTTAAACAAAACATTATTTGATGAAATAACATTTTATTTAAGTTAAAGAACCAAAGTTCAACTTAAAGACATGAAATGAGCTTAAATTAGCTTCACTAATTCAGAACAACATTTGGCATACTTTTCAACCCATTCATAATGCAAATCCTGAGTTAAACAAAACATAATTTGAGGAAATAACATTTTAAAGAATGATTTGCTCAGTAAAATCATTAACTTTAGGGATGCTCCATTTTATTAATGTAATTACACCTCCGGGAAGCTAGGGGTCGGTGTAGCGATCAGTCGCCAAAATCGGCTAATCCTAAAGTTAAACAAAATGGCTTTAAATCGACATTAATATTCCATATTAATGCAGTAATAACGCTCATAACACCATCGAAGGATGGCGGAGCAAAATGAAACAAACTTTATGCTTGAAACAAGCCTTTTTCGTGCCTATCCGGGTACTGGAAGTTACCAGAAGCTACATAGCATTTTGGCTAGTGGATATTCGGTGCTAATTTTAAAAGCTTCGGTTTTATTTTAGCGATAATGATTGGGCCGGATAACGCAAACATCAATATCCCATCAATGTATAAAACCCTCGTGGAGATAACATTTGTTATAACCATAAAAAACACACTCGAATTACATCAGAATTGACATGACCCGAAGAATGCTAGCGGGAGCTTCGTCGATTAGCTCCCTGTGTTTAAAAACACAATGTACGCATTACACAAGCTTTCCAAACAAACCATGTAACTCTCCCTGCTCATCCTTTGTCAAACCTGCCGGTGCCTCGGTGTGAGTTCGGTTCACTTTGGCCATCCAAGGAAGAGCAGTGAAAAGTAGGGGATACGTTGGTCTTTTCAGCAGTGGGTTAGCCTGCGGCTCTGCGGCCTAGCCGATACATGGTCGGGGTGCCGGTCCAAGGTCCTGCATGCAGTCTCTGACTCGGTTGCAGTCGAGTCCCCGGTATGCAGCCCGCGATTTCAGTCCTGATTTTGTCCTTAGCTTGGGAAAGTGGCTTTTCAGCTCCGTTTGGAGTCCGCTGGGGAAGCAAAACAAAACTGGCATAGACGGATTCATTCACTTCGGCATCTGTTTTAAGCAGAAGTGAGATACTTATCTTGGATTCGGCTGGCAGTTATTCCGATGCCAGTCAGGACCTCCGCTCCGCAGAGGACGAGAATTTCCCCATTGCTGTCCCAACGAAACAGCAGAAACCAAGTTTTAGAGAGGCACCCTTTTACTCGTCTTTCGGGGCCCCATGGCTGCTGGTCCAGGGCGGACTCTCTTCTTGAGAGTCCCAGGAAGGAGTGGTGAAGTGTGAGGGAGATTGTCTGTGTGGCTCGCAGGGCATGGCTGGCTGGCTGGTCTCAGCCGGCGCGGGCCCGATTGTCTGTGGAAGCAAAACTTTTGTAGCACTGATGGAACCCTGCTGAAGGGGCGGGTCCTTTGTGCCTGTAAAACTTAATTTTGCTTCCAATCCAATCTGATTTTACTTTTCTCATCATGGCTTTAACATCATGGCACAACATATACAACTGTTCAACCGAAAATCAATAATGTATTAAATGAATGAGTCTATGAATATGATTGTTGGTGTAATTCTGCACCACAAGCTCTGTTAGAAACCCTATATCAAACACTTGTGTAATAAGATGTCTAAAACCATAACAGGGCACATCTTGAACAACAACAATTTGTACACTCTTTACAGCACCATATTACTGTTATATTTAGAGTATTGAGTTGACGTCCGGGGTACAAACCTTCTCTACAAAACATATGCACAATACAAAAAAGAGAAATAAGGCCAGTACGTAAATATTGTTTGGTATCATAGGTGTGAGTGTGTGCGAGAATGGTCGTTTGTCCTGTTTGCCTGTGTTGCCCTGTGATAGACTGGCGACCTGTCCAGGGTGTACCCCGCCTCTCGCTCATAGACAGCCGGATATAGGCACCAGCACCCCTCGCGACCCCACAAAGGATAGACGTGTTAGAAGATGGATGGATGGATGGATGGATGTTTGGTATCATGAAGCCACAAATCAATTTTTTTTTAAAATCACAATTTGTGAAATTTATGGATTTGGTGCAATTTAAACTGTACAAGTATTCAAAGGTTGAAACAATATGTTTCCAAAGAAAATTCTTAATCTATTTAACAATAAAGAGGAAAGGTATGACCTAAAAGCAACCATGTGTTCGCAACACTCTTGCATGTGCATATTAGTTCATTGAATGATTTTATAGAATGGCTTAGATGATGAAATTCAGCAAAGTAAAAATATTGCACGATGCAAGAGAAAATATAAGTAGTACATAAATAATGTATATAAAAATGAATGAGATAAAATATAATTTCACCTATTAATTTAGATGTGTATGTATACTAAGCAGTGATCTGTAGGTAATAGAGTAAATTTATCTGCAGGTACATTGATGTATGTGGATACAACTATATATGCATGTATGTGTATCTCTATATATTAAATCACTATTAGGATTTGTATGTAAACACAGGGACAGGACTGGATAATCCATTGCATTTTCCTGTTCCTTTTTGATTGCCCTTTGTGTTTTGTTATAGAATATGTTGTTGCAAATCTTATTTTGTTACTTTCCCTATGTATTTATGTTGTTGAAATTCTTCATTTTTATTATAAAAAAAGCTTAATCTGAAGAGAGTCCGGTATCAGTCCTGGAGAACATTTACTGCCGCAGCCACGCTCCGTTAAATAATTTCCCTCTGGGATCATTAAAGTATTTCTGATTCTGATTCTGTAACAGCCGTGTTTTAGTTGTTGGGCGACCTGTTCAGCTTGGTCCATCTTCACCAGCCAAAGAAACTCACTGTTTCTTTTTCAGAACATTAAGTAGCTACATAATTAGCCATGTGTTTTCTTCAAGTATGAAGCTTACTGGCTGACACAAATAGCAAAAGCCTTTGCGGAGCCAAACAAAGTTCGCATACAAGTAGCTGTGGCTTTCCCCTCCCCAGCATACAAAGACAAATCGGCTGGATTTTAAGCTGAAAACAGGCCAAGTTTAAACACAATGTTTACCATTTTAAAACTTCTGAAACAGTTCTGAACTTCTGAACAGCTTTGAGTGGCTTCTTCATAACTTCACCTAACATATTTTGTAATAAAACAAGAAAAAAAAGAAACTCCTTCAAAGTTTCTCTGTTTATTCTGCTTGTGCTTGGCCGACTTGCTGATTTTTCAAATGGCATCTCACATATGGTTACAATGTGATGTCAAACTTTGTCACAAAGGCCATTGGTCTCACTTGAAAGCAAGTGATACCAACTTGTTTTCTGTCTTCTGACTCAGCTGACATGGTCAAGTGGGTCCAGAGAAGACCCTTTCCAAGTGAAAAAATTTGTCTATTTTCTGGGCTTCGGAGATGTCAACTTTCTACCACATAGGATTGTAAGGGATCAGTCTTACACCAGGTTTGGTGTAATTCAACCTTTTCTATGTGAAAGTAACAGTGTTTAGAATTTTTTGGTGAGTAGGTAAAGTACGTGGCCATGACCCTAAATATAATATATGAATGGCATATTTATGACAGTGCTATTTTCAAAAGGTCCTGTAAGTGGAGCGCCACTCAAAAATCACAAACAAAATCTGAGGTCAATAACTCAAAATCACTAAGAGGTTGTTGTACAGTAGTTCAACATGTATGAAATGTTGAAAACACCCCAAATTGACCCTTTGACCCCAAAAGACTGACTTCCTGTTGGTTTTCGGGCATACTTTTAATAGCACCTTTTCAACGGAAGCACTATGGTGCTTGAGCTGCGGATATATGTTTGAACGCCTGTGTTTGTTTGAGAGCCAACATCAGCATGTGTCAACAAAGGGGGGCTTTATACAACACAAAGGTTCCAGTAGGTGGTGGTGTCCAGCTTACACTTTTTTGCAATCCATCAAAGAAGAAGGCGGCTAGCTACTGTTTGGACGTCTCTGCCTGCGCAGGTGTGGTGTGGACGTTACTGTTCTAGACATGACCGCTGAGGAGATCATGAAGAACTTTCATGTGTCCCGTGACTAAGACTCAAGATGCCAGATAGCTGTAAGAGCTGTCAATTTTATATAAAAGCAGATGGGTGATACATATTGCTGTTAGAGCACAAAGTACCTACGTGACTATTTTAATGTTTTAATCTTTCTTGTTGTGACATAGGGCACCATGTAACAGGAGACCCTGTGTACCCTTTGAAAACTTATAAAACCGTTTTGTGGCCGAATTACCCCACAGCAAGATGGATACAATGCCAAAATAAGCAGTGTTGTGTCAGTTGTGCAAAAATGATTTTTGGAGGCTGAAGGGTAGATGGGGGTCTTCGATAAAGAGAAATGACTGCAGGTTGGAGCTTACAGAGAAGATGTTTATGACCTGCCCCATGTTGCATAGTATTTATGAAGCACACAGTGATCAATAGGTGAATGCATAAGGGTGTCCATATGTGCTCCAGGACACCCTGGAGCACATGTTCCTAGCACCAGGACACCCTAGGCACTTCAATGATCAACTTTGTTGTTGTATCATCTGACCTGCGGCCGCATGTCTTGGACAATCGGGTGTAGAGAGGGGCGGAGCTCTCCACCGACCGCTACCTGATGGTGAGCTGGCTCTGATGGTGGGGGAGGAAACCGGTCAGACCTGGCAGGCCCAAACGTATTGTGAGGGTTTGCTGGGAACGTCTGGCAGAGTCCCCCGTGAGACGGAGCTTTAACCCCCACCTCCGGGAGAGATTTGAACACGTCCCGAGGGAGGCGGGGGACATTGAGTCTGAGTGGACAATGTCCCACGCCTCTATTGTTGAGGCGGCATGTCGGAGCTGTGGCCGCAAGGTTGTCTGTGCATGTCACGGTGGCAACCCTCGAACACGCTGGTGGACACCAACGGTGAGGGAAGCTGTCATGCTGAAGAAGGAGTCCTATCGGGCTTTATTGGCCTGTGGGACTCCGGAAGCAGCTGATGTGTGGGTGTGTGGGTGGTGGTCCCCCTATTTAAAAAAGGGGGAACGGAGGGTGTGTTCAAACTACAGAGGAATCACAGTCTTAAGCCTCCCTGGTAAGGTCTATTCCGGGGTTCTGGAAAGGAGGGTCCATTGGATAGTCGAATCACGGATTCAGGAAGAGCAGTGTGGTTTTCGTCCTGGCCGGGTGCATGGGAGTTTGCCCAAGCAGTCTACATGTGCTTTGTGGATCTGGAGAAGGCATTTGACCGTGTTCCTTGAGAGGTCCTGTGGGTGGTACTCCGGGAGTATGGCGTACCGGGCCCTTTAATAAGGGCTGTTAGGTCTCTGTATGGCCGGTGTCAGAGTCTGGTCCGCATTGCCGGCAGTAAATCGGACTCGTTTCCGGTGAGAGTTGGACTCCGCGAAGGTTGCCCCTTGTCACCGATTCTGTTCATAACTTTTATGGATAGAATCTCTAGGCGCAGCCAAGGTGTTGAGGGGATCAGTTTTGGTGGCCTTAGGATTGCGTCTCTGCTATTCGCGGATGACATGGTCCTGTTGGCTTCATTAGGGCGTGATCTACAGCTCTCACTAGAGCGGTTCGCAGCCGAGTGTGAAGCAGCCGGGATGAGAATCAGTGCCTCCAAATCCGAGACCATGGTCTTGAGCCGGAAAAGGGTAGAGTGCCTTCTCCAGGTTGGGGAGGATGTGCTACCCCTAGTGGAGGAGTTTAAGTATCTTGGGGTCTTGTTCACGAATGAGGGGAAGATGGAGCGGGAGATTGACAGGCGGATTGGTGCGGCATCTGCTGTGAAGTGGGCGCTCTACCGGTCCGTTGTGGTGAACAAAGAGCTGAGCCAAAAGGCAAAGCTCTCGATTTACCGGTCGATCTACGTCCCTACCCTCATCTATGGTCATGAGCTTTGGGTCATAACCGAAAGAACGAGATCCCGGGTACAAGCGGTCGAAATGAGTTTTCTCCGTAGTGTGTCTGGGAGAGATAGGGTGAGGAGCTCAGTCATCCAGGGGGTACTCAGAGTAGAGCCTCTGCTCCTCCACGTCGAGAGGAGCCAGTCGAGGTGGCTCCGGCATCTGGTTAGGATGCCTCCTGGATGCCTCCCTGGTGAGGTGTTCCGGGCACGTCCCACTGGGAGGAGACCCAGGGGAAGATCCAGGACACGCTGGAGTGACTATGTTTCTCGGCTGGCCTGGGAACGCCTTGGGATTCCCCCGGAGGAGCTGGCCCATGTGGCTGGGGAGAGGGACGTCTGGGCCTCCCTACTGAAGCTGCTACCCCCGCGACCCGACACCGGATAAGCGGAAGACGATGGATGGATAGACAGTGATCAATTAAATTGTATTTACATAGCGATGATTCACAACACATATCATCTCAAGGCACTTTAAAAAGTCAAATTCAATCAAATCACACAGACAGATTGGTCAAAAAGTTTCCTAACTAAAGAAACCCAGCAGATTGCATAAAATCTTGACAAGCAGCATTGGCTCCTCCAGAAAGAGTGTAGAGCCACAATGGACAGTCGTCTGCATTGTCAGTATAATGATGATCAGTTGCTCTTAGCAACATTCAGACACCAGGTCCTGTGTTACAAAAGGGTAACCAGCTTGAGGGAACTGAAGTGTGAACTGCATTGTTACCATACCCTACCATACCACCTTTATGTATGAAGCACTTTATACACCGACAGGACCAAAGTGCTGTACACAATCATAAAATACAATGCAATTATAAAATAGAAAGAATCAAATGTAAAATACATATTAATATACAGACACAATAAATCAAAGTGAAACCTCTCAGATTGTGCCAAAAGCCAAAGAAAAAAGATGGGTCTTTAGAAGGGATTTAAAAACAGCAAGTGAAGAGGCCTGTCTTATGCTCAAAGGAAGATCATTCCATAGCTTGGGAGCTGCCACAGAAAATCACGGTCCCCTCTGAGCTTGCACTTTGTCTTTGGCACCCTCAGAAGCAACTGATCAGTTGACCTGAAGGAACAGAGGATGTGTAAGAATGTAACAGCTCAGACAGATAGGGAGACCCGGTGGCATGGGCGTGCCCGCCCGCTGAGCCAGCTGTGCCAGCTGTACCCGCCCTGGACTGTCTTTTTTTTTATTTTATTTTTTAACCTCGGAGTCGCCATCGTTCTGTTAGTACTATCTTTGATGTGTCAATCATACAATTAAACCAATCAAATCAACGACTGAAGGCAACATGCTAGCCAATCACTGCTGGAAAGGGGCGTGTTGCTGGGTCATACATTCATAGCCTTCAGAGACACCACGGCTCGGCTGTGGTCAACGTCGGTGTCGGTAGAGCGGCATGGATATTCGGTCTGATTACCAAACAATTACAAGAAGCGACAATGAAGCAAAGGAGAGCGAGCTGGAAGCAGCGCTATTAATTTCTGTTTGAAACATCAGCATTGAAGTCAACACTGAAGTAAACATTCACCCTAGGAGGGTTAGCTAGACAGCTAGGAGCACAAGGAGCAGAACCAGGCAGTAAAACTGCCTAACTGAAGAAACTTGGGTTACTTGCAGGCAGTAGGGAACTCTGCTTTGTTCTGATCCTTGTTCTCCTAGCTACTGTAATTACAGAACCTATTCTGGTATGAATTTTTACTTCAGTCAGTGTTCAGCCTGACATCAGCCCTCATGTTTATCAGCGTGTAGCTTATGCTTGACTTTTGAGTCCAGACACAGCACTACAGGTTGCTGTATCTCACTGTTAGTTTCCAGCCCAAACCCAGCATAAAACCTGCCCAACTTACAGTTTTTATTGATTGCTTTGACGCAGCAGTCAACTCAAAATCCACATTTTTCAAAACAGTTAACGCAGAGGCCTAAACAGTGGCAACAATGGTCACAATTACACATTTTGTTTGCAAAAGACTCCAACTCTGCCAAAACATTCAACATATGGACCAAAAGCACATTTTGCCCTCAAACAACACAACCTGCACACAAATGTTTAAGCCCTTCCAATCATTCATTACACAAGGGGCAACAAAATACCACACTCAATGTGAATCAGTGCAGCATTGCTGGTTCATTGTAGCCAAAGACTGTATGCAGCTTACATGTCAGTGTCATTTGTAGTCAAATTTGCCTTCTTGCAAAAAATGGATCCAGAATCAGATGTGCTGTGATCCAAATTTTATTGATTATTCATTATATTTTTCAGATTGTGGCTACAAATGAAATATTCCAACAGAAGATACTAGGGCTGTCTGTCTCTTCTAGTCTCTTCTCTCTTGACGAATAGGCCACATGGCCTCATCTTCATCACACTCAATATTTTCCCTTGCGATGCACCTAGGGAAAAATCTTGCATGCCTGATCCATCCTTGACATGCCTCTAAATCTATATCTTGTCATTGCATTGAGTAAGGGCATCTGCTCATAGGGGCGGTGATCATATACCTTCCATCTCCATGCACTGAAGAATTCCTCTATAAGAATTGATACAGATATATCTGCATATACTGTATAGCAACATTATCTGTTCTCCAGTCGAAAACCATGGATGCAACCTTGTTTCTATTGAGAACAGGTTAGACTCTTTGTCCAGCCTCTCCAAGTTAAAGGCCATGATTTACCACATGATTAATCATAGTTGCCTGAATTTCATCTGTAACTTGAGCCCTTCCAGCTACACCGCCACCTCGCACACGGATTCCTCTTCCACGGACTCCTCTTCCCCTGACCCATCTACCTCTTACTCTGACTCTCATCTGCGTTAGATCATCCATGCTTGCAAAGAACAACACACAACATGGCACCTTTTAAGGCCTGCAGAATGATTGCAAATTGAAAAGTTGTGTAAAGAAGTGTCAATCAGGTGCTTCAGTGATTTCATTCTGATCAAGAAGTTTCTAAGAGCTTGGAACGTATGGTTTCAGTTTGGCTACCACTGCTAAAGCAATGGAGTTTGGACTGCTTGAATGACATCTGCGTTAACTGTTTTGCAAAAGGGTGGAGAAAATGTGTCAAACCAATGAGAATGGGTTCCCTCATTTGCAAAAGGTGTCTTTTGCGCTGCTGAGATGGTGATGATGAAAACTTAGAGTTGCCAGTTTCTTCAAACAGGTCAAAGCAATCAATAAAAACTGTAAAAGAATAAAACAAGTCCAAATCTCAAACTCTCTCATATTAAAAGAACAGAACATGAACATGCCGTTAGCACACAACTGAAAAAAAAAAGAAAAAAACCCTGCACACACGGGCTCCGCACAAAATATACAATTAGACAACCAACTAACTCACAAGATCACTTTAACAATCATGATATATCAACATGGAAAAAAACTTGTATCAATAGCTTCCCAACATGAGTAATAAATCTACCTTAATAAAAACGTAATTTCTCTTACAGAGTATAGCTCAATCAAACATTTCTCTTTCACACAGCCATGAAATATTTTTAAGTTGATCAGTAGAACTCAACCCGTCTTGGGCGTTTACATTGACCAATACAATTTCATAGTGACACTTGAGTAACCATTATTCTTGTTTTATTATAACAATCAATATTATTCATTATAACTATTATTCACTGATGATATCAGATTTGACAGATTCAACTCATTTAAAAAATAAATTGACCAGTAAAATGAGTTCAAGGTGATGGCATTTTATTATAATGGTTTTAGTTGTCTTCCAGACATAAGCAACTATTTTGATATATGTTGTTAGTAATTCTTTCTAAAAGCCCAACAAATGTTGTGAAAAGCTTCCCAATCTTTTACTACCTGCCCATAAGCAATTTTTGTTCCAGCTAAATGTGTTCAAAAGAAGCCTAATTGGGTGGAAACCTGCCTAATTTGGCAACACTGAATACAATACTGCTTTTTGTTTGATCAGTTTTTTAGATTTTGGGATTTTATTGAGAATTTCTTTCTCAGCACTGTAGGAGTGGTCACAGAGCCACTGTTTAGCCTGAAGCATAAAAAAGTTTTTTTGAAAAAGTGTGCCCCACTAAAAAAAATGGAATGCCCCCCCCCTGTAATTTGTTTCTGCAGCTGGGACTGCAGATAGGGAGGGGCAAGGCCATTAAGAGCTTTAAAAGCAAATAAAAGGATTTTAAAATCAATCCTAAAATATACGGGCAACCAGTGTAAGGAAGCTAAAAAAGGGAAATGTGGTCAAATTTTCATGTACCTGTTAAAAGACGTGCAGCAGAATTTTGTACTCTCTGAAGCTGGTAAATATATAAATCATTGACTCCTATATAAAGAATGAGGCAGAGAAACTGCGCCGTAGAGTAGCCTTTAATCGTACTAGCCGACCGCTGCGCTTTCCACGGCGGCGGGCTCGCTTCCATCGGAAAGGTAGAGTCCAGAAACGACACAGGTGAGCTGGAATGCCCAACAGCAGGGTCGAGGTTTTGCCTGTAGTATAAGTCCTCTGTAACATATTTCCAGTCGAGGCACCAATGTCCAGCAATGTTTGCCGTTCATACACAGTCAGAGAGTTTTAATTTGTAATAAAATTAAAAGTGGACAGCAGACAAAGGCAAAACAGGAGGAGCGTCAGACGGCAAGCCTCAAACACCGACGCCATTTTGGTTCAGCAGTTACACTAACTGAATGATTTCTCAATCATTCAGCTCTCACAACCTCTCACTGAGCCGCAGCTGCTCCAGTTGTTGGAGTATTCTAACTCAAAAACATAATAATAATAATAATCTTTCTTGTCATTGCAGCATACATTCCAATTTGTTCTCTGCATTTAAACCATCCCCTTGGGGAGCAGTGGCCTTCCATTGTGCGGCACCCAGGGAGCCATCTGCAGTTCAGGATCTTGCTCAGGCATTCAGAGTGGCAGTCTGTAGGAGTTGGACCCAGAACCTCCAGGACACAAGTGCAATGCTCAACCCACTAGGACACCACCCCCTTGCATGCAGAAAAGAAACCTTTGTGTATAAAGGATCTGTGTGGAGTGCCAATGTCTGTCTTTTGCGATATTTTGTCTTTGATATTATACACCCGTTGCATTTCCTAAAAATACTGTGGCAGAATTCTATCTTTTAGTTGGAAAATACTGGATTATAGGTAGTTCAGTAAGCACCACATCCAGCATTGGCTAAAATACACAAGATGTATGTATAGCTACAACACATATTGTAAGGAAATTATATATATATATATATATATATATATATATATATATATATATATATATATATATATATATATATATATATATATACAGGACTGTCTCAGAAAATTAGAATATCGTGAAAAAGGATACTAGTAGGCTATTCAACTAATCACTTAAATCGTCTAATTAACTCAAAACACCTGCAAGGGTTTCCTGAGCCTTGAAAAACACTCAGCTTGGTTCAGTAAACTAAATCACAAGTATGGGGAAGACTGCTGATCTGACTGATGTCCAGAAGACCATCATTGACACCCTCCATCAGGAGGGTAAGACACAAAAAGAAATTTCTCAAAGAGCAGGCTGTTCACACAGTGCAGTTTCAAAGCACATTTACAAAAAGTGTGTTGGAAGGGGGAAATGTGGCAGGAAACGCTGCACAACCAAGATCTGGCACCTGCCCATAGTGCCAAAACCACCAGTAACTGGTGTACTGACCATGGCATTACTGTCCTTGATTGGCCTGCCAATTCCCCTGACCTGAACCCCATCGAGAATTTGTGGGGTATTGTGAAGAAGAAGCTGAAAGACACCAGACCCAACAATGCAAATGAGCTAAAGGCCGCTATTGAAGCATCATGGGCATCCATAACACCTCAGCAATGCCACAGGCTGATTGCCTCCATGCCACGCCGCATTGATGCAGTAATCTGTGCAAAAGGATTCCCAACCAAGTACTGAGTGCATTAATGGACATTTTCAAATGTTTGATTTTGTTTTGCTGTTATAATGTTGTTTTTTTTTACTTGGTCTGAGGAAATATTCTAATATTTTGAGATAGGATTTTTGAGGTTTCTTCAGCTGTACGCCATAATCAGCGATATTAAAACAATAAAAGGCTTGCGATATTTCAGTTGATTTGTAATGAATCCAGAATGTATGACATTTCATGTTTTTTAATTGCATTACAGAAAATAAAGAACTTTATCACAATCACACTAATTTTCTGAGACAGTCCTGTATATATAGCTGGATAGCTCAGTTGCTAGGTTTGAATCCCACATGGGGCATATGTGGACCTATAAACATCATCCAATGTTGATCCTTTGGCAAGACCGTTAAGGCTAACTGCCTACCTCATATATATGATCAGAGACCATAAACAGAGAACCAGACTTTGCCCAGTCAAACAAGATCTGCTACTAGAGCACAAAGGCAATGGACTCGAGAAGACGATACAGCACAATTGGAATGCTACTACGTCAGTAACCCTAGTCAGGGGGCTACCTGAAAACACTGTTGGAAACATGGATGCTTCGATACCCATAGTCTAAACTAACGGCGCAACAGCTAGTAACTCAGTGTTCTAACATCCACAAATAGCAGCTGCTTAGACAACTAAAATCCAGGAGATAGTTTCACAACTAGAGACCCAGGTGGATGCTACAGCAAGGGGGGACCAAGACACACAGTCAGATTGGAGGGTTAACATCAACCCCCCAGAGAATGGGTACCAAGCGGCAATAATGCAAGAACAACTGAATGTGAGAGCATCTGACCTAAGACAGAAGATCATGGCTAAATTAAGAGCCTGTCAACCCCAACGTCGACTTGTGAACCTAGTGCCTCCACAGGACCTTCGAGATAATGTGAATACAGCACTATGTGCAATCCCTATTGTGACCATCACAGAGACCAATGAGTTGATATACAGTACAGCACTAGTGATCCTTGAGAAGGGTGTATCCAGAAAGGGAATCCCCCAGAAATACTGTTTGTATACCCGAGGGCCTGGGAGCTGCTAAACAAAAACTTCAAACCTTGGCTCCCCGACTGAAGAGGCACACAAAGGAGATAGAAGCCAGAAGAATAAACAGGCTGTTCTCCACTGAACCAGCTGAAGTGTACTCCCACTGACAGGGTAAGAACACATAAGCCTATCCAGCAAGGCAAGAGACTGAACAATACTGAAAAGATGGAAGAATGAAGCATCACATAACAATGATGCACAGTGGCTAATAGATGTTAAGGTCAGACCACAATAATCTCTTTGAACAAAGTCCAATGAAGATCGCAATGGCAGACATCCAACAAAGACTCTCGGGTATGAAGAACTGGACAGCACCAGGCCCAGATATGATCCATGCGTTCTGGTTGAAGGAGCTGACTTCTTTTCATGAATGCCTAGCGGCACAAAAGAACCAACTGCTGATGAATGGGACTCGACCAGAATGGCTGAAAGAGGGCAGAACAGTCCTGATAATGAAAGATCCCCAGAAGAGGATGGCCCCAACCATCAGCCAATAACCTGTCTCTCCACAACATGCAGGCATCATGGTGGCTAACATGGGCACATGGATCAACACATAACAGAGGCCCAGGAAGACATAGATAAAAACACCGGGATCCAAACACCAGCTGCTGGTTGGCAGAACAGTTGCCCAAGACTGCAAAAGCAGACAAACAAACCTGTGCACTGCCTTGATTGATTACAAGAAAGCCTATGATTTTATGCCACACACATGGATCCTGCAATGTCTGAAGGTGTACAAGGTCAACAGCACTCTGAGAGCCTTCGTTGCAAACTCCATGAGGCTGTGGAAAACCACTCTTGGGGTCAACTTCAAGCCATTTGCACAAATCTTCCTAAATGTGGAATATACCAAGGAGATGATGTGGAGATGTGGTGGCCTAGTGGTTAGAGCATTGTGCTTATGTCCTGGAAGTTCTGGGTTCAACTCCCATAGACTGCATTTCTGGGTCCCTGAGCAAGACCCTTAACTCCAGATTGCTCCACAGGCGCTACACAGTGGCAGCCCATTGCTCCCCAAGAGGATGGGTTAAATGCAGACAACAAATTTCATTGGAATGCATATTGCAATGACAATAAAGAATATTATTAAAAGATGTCCCCTGTTCTGTATAGGCCTGAACCCCCTCAGTCAAATATTCAGCAAGTCCAGCTGTGGATACCTTTCAGCCATCTCCTGTACATAGATGACATAAAGCTGTACGTAGAGTGAGAGAGACATTGACTCGCTGATCCACACCACCAGGATCTACAGCAGGGACATTGGAATTTAATTTGGGCTGGAGAAATGTGGCCGGATGACTGACAAAGAGACGGATGGTAATCTACACAGGGGATTGCACTCCCAGAAGGGAGAATAGCAGATGTTGACCTTTGAATACCACAAGCAAATGACAACCACAAAGAGGCCGCAAGGAAAGCAGTAACAGCTAAATACCTGCAATGAATAAGGCAAGTTCTGAGCTCAATGGCAATAACAAGGTCCGGGCAATCAACTGCTATGACTTGCCAGTAATCAGATACCCTGGTGGGGAATAAGTTGGCCAAAGGAGGAAATCCAGACCACTGATGTTAAAACACGAAAGCTACTCACCATGCAGGGTGGATTCCACCCCAAATCCAGTATCCACAGGCTCAAAGAAGCATAAAGAGGGAGGCAGAGGCCAAGTAAGCATCAGAGCCACCATTGAAGATGAAACATCCATGCTACAAGAAGATGGCCCTAGGGGATGAAGTGCTCAGTGAATCTCTCAGACAATGGAAGCTGGAAGTGAAGGAACTGAAGGAACCATCGTGAGAGGAAAAACCCCTGCATGGGATGTACTACTGACATATAGCTGAAGTGGCTGATATCACCAATCCTATCAATGGCTAGAGAGGGTTGGACTGAAGGACAGCACTGAAGCACTGATCATGGCAGCACAGGAGCAGGCATCGAGCACCAGAGCAATAGAGGCCCAGATCTACCATACCAGGTAAGACCTTAGGTGCAGGCTATGCAAAGAGGCCCAAGAAACCATCCATCATCCCACAGCAGGGTGTAAGATACTAGCAGGGAAGGAATACATGGAAAGCCATAACCAAGTGGCTCGTATAGTGTACAGAAACATGTGTTCAGAATACCAACTGGAGACCCCAGGTCTGTTAGGTAGTTGAAAAGGATGATTCAAGCAGTGGCGTTCGGGTTAGGGTTAGAGCAAACTCTGCACAAATATAGAATAAATGAGTGACAACTTCTCTTCAAGTTCAAGAATTTATTAACAGAAATAAAATGAACATCCAGAGAACATCACTATATAATGCTGTTTATCTGAATTAACACTATATTTCAATCAACAAATCTTCTCTACGAGGCTAGTGAAACTTAACTAAAACTACTACGCAAAATGAAGATAAAAGAAGCTAAGGAACTATGTACATACAAAAGAAACAAAAGACAAAATAAAAGTGGTCGACCATCATCAGAATAATTCAAGTTAAAGAACCAAAGTTCATCTTAAAGGGGTCGCTGTAGCAATCGGTCGCTAAAATCGGCTAATCTAAACTCATACAAAATGCCTTTAAATTGACATTAATATACCATATTAATGTGGCAATAATGCTCATAGCACTATTGAACGATAGTGGAGCGAAACGAAACAAACCTTATGTTTGAAATTAATCGTAGTCCTGCATCCGGGACAACGGAAGTTAACTGAAGCTAATAGCATTTAGGCTAGCGGACATTCGGCGCTAACTTTAAAAAGCTTCGGCTTTGTTTTAGTCATAATGAGTGGACCGGATAACACAAACATCCATATCCAATCAGTGTATAAAACCCTTGTGGAGATAACGTTTGTTATAACCATAAAAACACACTTGAATTATTTCAGCAATGACATGGTTCGAAGAATGCTATTGGGGCTACACTGTAAGCTCCACGTGTTTCAAAAACACGCTGAAAATGCATTCCGTAAACCTTCCAAATAAACCATTTAACATTCTTGGCCTTCCCTGACTGGTCTGGCGTTCTGTTAGCTGTGTCATCATCACTGGATGTGCTTGTTTGTCTCTCTTATTGTGTCTCTGCTCTGTCTTCCATAACCCCCAGTCGGTCAAGGCAGATGACCGTTCATACTGAGCCTGGTTCTGCTGGAGGTTTTCCTTCCCGTTAATGGGGAGTTTTTCTTTCCACTGCCGCTTCATGCTTGCTCGGTATGAGGGATTGCTGCAAAGTCATGGACAATGCAGACCACTCTCCCTGTGGCTCTATGCTTCTTCAGGAGGAGTGAATGCTGCTTGTCAAGACTTTGATGCAATCAACTGGGTTCCCTTTCCTATAGGAAAATTTTTGACCAATCTGTATAATCTAATTGAATTTGACTTTGGAAAGTGCCTTGACATGGCATATTTCATGAATTGGCGCTATAAAATTGAATTGAATTGAATAGAATTTTTCTCTGCCAAACCGGTCAGTGCCTCTGTGCCTGTTGGGTCATTTTGGGCATCCAAGGGGAAGCAGTACTCCAGGAAAACGTTGGTCATTTCAGCAGCAGACATGCGGCTCTGAGCTAGCTGAAACGCAGTCAGAGCAGGCCCTGGGCTGTTGTCGAGTCCCCGGCATCCAGGCGATTTCAGTCCAGATTTTGCTCTCTGCTTGGGAAAAGGGGTCCTCTGCTGACTGTTCCGGCTAGAGTCTGTTTCCTGTAACAGCTGAGGATGCAAAACAAGCTAGTTTGGCATAAATGGATTATCTCCCTGTTAAAAAGCTGCAATGAACACTTTGGATCAAAAAAAAAAAAGCAAGGTCAAAAGTCCACTCTGACCCATGACCTAATTTTGAGTCCAAGCAGAAGATTACGTATACATGGTGCATATTTAAAACAGATGTCACAAAAATGTTAGAAGACATCCAGACTGGATTGGACTGGACTGTTCTAGTGTAAAATAAGAGAAAGAAAAAATGTTAGGGGTTCAAAGTGTAGCTTGAACAATACTGAACTGGTTTAAAAAAATAAAGCATTGAAGCATTATTTTTAATGGCAATATCCTGGTCTTTTTGGAAGCCTAGTGTCATATCGGTGTTAGTAAATGAGCTAGACACAGCAATCATATAGTGAGAATGTTTTAGGTTCAAATACAATACACCTTGGTGACCTCCAAGACGAGGTCACATCCAAGGAGAGCTTTTCCTTTTGTAGAAAGAAAAGCTTATGCAATTGCTTCTACAATTTACCTTATATCAACTCCAATACAGGCCAGCTGACTAACAATTGCCTTGGCAAAGGCCATCAATCTGATATCTCGGGTAATTTTTTTCCAAGTTTTTATAATCTTGCTCTTGCAGCTTTTGCTTTTGACATATAGTGAAAAGTTTGAAAGTGACAGGGTAACCACATTGTCTAATAAGATGTTCCACAGTTGTCCCATTACCCCACATAAAAATCTGCTAGGGTCCACCGGTCCAGACTACACCCATCTCCCCTTCTTCTCCACAAAGCCCAGATGTTCCTTTTCTGGAATTTTCTCACAACATGAACAAAGTATTTAAGATTGGCCTACAGTTGACATCCTCTCCACATAGCCATTCTGACAACCCCAGCACTGTGACTAAACCAGCATCATCCAAAGGTCGCAGAGCCCCAGAACCTCCTCCTCTACATATCACGGAACATTCCTGTGCTCAGGACCTCCAGATCACTTCTCTGTGATACACACCAGGCCCTAGCAGCAAGTTTATCAGACATGACAGTTTCCAGCATCAGCTTGGGCCTTTTGACGGAAATTATGGAATATCTGTGATGATACGTGTGGCAGAAATAAGAAAAGCAAAAGGATAACAAACAGGAATAATCAATCATACTTAAAAGTCATAAACTGTCAGATGCAACCTGCCACAGAGATAACATCAACCACTAAGTCATATAAACTGGGTTTATTAAACATTAGATCTCTGTCAGGAAAATCCCTTTTAATTAATGACTTCATTATTGACAATAATCTTGATGTAATGTTTTTAACAGAAACATGGTTACATGAATCTAATGAAGCAGCTATTCTGATGGAGTCGACTCCTCCAAACTACAATTTTCTTTGTGAGAGCAGACAGCAAAGGAAAGGTGGAGGAGTGGCAACATTGTTTAATAATTCACTAAAGTGTAAAAAGGTGTTTTTGGGAAAATTCGACTCTTTTGAACAATTGGCTCTCCATGTAAAGAGCCCGGTACGGACTAATGTTTACAGGCCTCCTAAGTCCACATCAAACTTTTTTAATGATCTTAGTGACCTCCTACCTGTGATATGCGTTGATTATGACTGTTTAATTATTGTGGGAGACTTCAACTTTCACGTTGACAACCCTGAAGACAGAGGTGCAAAAGAACTGTGTGACACACTTAGAAACTTTGGTTTAACTCAACATGTTAAACAGCCAACGCACAACAGGGACATATTTTAGACTTGATCACCTCTAAAGATTAGAGGATCAGTCTGTACATCCATATCAACTCCAGAACCAAAGCTGTATCCAACTGGAACTTATCTTGACAAAATGTCCCAATTCAGGCAAATAAACTACAAAAGCTTAGAGGAGATCATTCAGCAGCTAAGTTCCTCCTCCTGCTGCCTTGATTTTCTACCCACAGTTTTCTTTAAGAAGCTTTCCCTGTCATAGCGTCTGATTTGACTCAGATAATAAGCACGTCCCTTCTGTCAGGTGTTTTCCCCCAGTGCCTAAAAACAGCAATTATCAAACCACTGCTGAAAAAGAACAATTTAGACAAACTATTACTCCAAAGCTATAGGCCCATCTCAAACCTCCCCTTTATCAGTAAGATAAAGGGGAGGTTTGAAAAAGCTGTATTTCAACAATTAAACACCTTCTTAACAACGATCAGCCGCTTTGATGTTTTCCAGTCAGGTTTCCGTGCTCTCCACAGTACAGAGACCGCCCTTATCAAGGTGTTTAATGACATCCATATAAATACAGACTGTGGAAGAACCACAGTGCTGGTACTATTGGACCTCAGTCCAATAGTATCAGATACTGTCGATCACTCCATTCTGTTAGAACGCCTGGAAAAATGGGTCAGCCTTTCGGGTACAGCTCTCCACTGGTTGAAATCCTACTTAAAAGACAGGGACTTTTTTGTGTCAGTAGGTAATTTTACATCCCAGACGACAAAAATTACATGTGGGGTTCCCCAAGGGTCCATCCTGGGTCCCCTCCTCTTCGATATCTACATGCTCCCTCTACCTCAGATCATAAAAAACAACAACATCAGCTACTATAACTATGCAGACGACACACAGCTCTACATCACCATGTCACCAGGTGACTATTGACCAGTTCAAACACTGAGAAAATGCCTAGAAAAAATCAATGCATGGATGTGCCAAAATTTTCTTCAATTGAATAAAGACAAAATTGAAGTAATAATTTTTGGACCAATAGAGGAGAGATCAAAAGTTAGCTCACAGCTTCAGCTGCTTCAGCTAGAAACCACTCATCAGGCCCGAAATCTGGGAGTAGTGATGGACTCAGACCTTAACCTCCAAAAGCATCTAAAGACAATTACAAGTTTGGCTTTCTATCATCTGAAGAACATTTCCAGGATTAAAGGACTAATGTCTCCGCAGGATCTGGAAAAACTAATCCATGCGTTTATTTTTAGTCGAATTGATTACTGCAACAGTGTTTTCACAGGTCTGCCTAAAAAGTGGATCAGACAGCTGCAGCTTATCCAGAACGCTGCTGCCCGTGTCCTCACTAAGACTAAGAAAGTAGAGCACATCACCCCAGTTCTAAAGTCCTTACACTGGCTCCCTGTATCTCAGAAAATAGACTTTAAAATACTTCTGTTAGTCTATAAATCCCTGAATGGCTTAGCACCTAAATACATCACAGACTTGTTATCAGTGTATCAACCATCCCAGTGTTGTATAGTAACGAAGTAAAAGTACTTCAGTACTGTACTTAAGTATATTTTGGAGTACTTTATACTTTTCTCGAGTATAACATTTTTTGATAACTTTTACTTTTACTTCACTATATTTCCGAACTTAATTGCATACTTTTACTCCGATACATTTTCAATGTTTGGTTTAGTTACTCGTTACAAAAAAACCAAGAGAGTTTCGGTTCGGCTCTGCCAGACGTGCGTACATGCACAGGTTCGCCCGGAGCGCCTCCGTTTGAAGCGCTCAAAAGCTCAAAGCTGCTGTGCGCTACCGGGGGCGAGGCCTGGTGCTCCACGCAGCCAATCACTAACGCGCCTGGCCTTTGATTGACAAGGTAGGCACCCCCCTTTAACTCCACTGTCATTGGTTGTGCTGCCTTAAATTCCGCCTTCCCTCTTCATAATTGGCTGTTTTCTATTGCGTGTCTGTGCGTGTGTGTGCGTGCATGTGCGTGGGTGCTTGGAGCGCAAGATTTCAGTTTGATTCTTACTGGGATACTGCCGTTACCACAATTAATACTAGGCTACGAAACTGGTCCCAGTTAAGAAACTAAATATTATCTGCACTAAAATAGGTGAAAGCTGCTGAGTGCAGTTCTGAACAGAAGCGGGAGAGAGTTTTGATTTGTTGAACTGGAGAAATGTAAGTAACCAACGTTAATATCTCAAAAAAGCATTTAATTCTGAAGTATAACACATTTTATCAACAAAAACCTAATCTGTTTTACAAAGCTAATTGCCAGACAGGCGTTCTGAAGCCTGCTGGAAAGATGGAAAAGCAAAGACTGTAGGCTATTAAAAATTCAGATTCTTAGCCACAGCCGAGGAAAAGGTGAGGGTTTCCCTTTTACCAATATTTCGTTGTTATTGTTGCTTTCATGTATTGTTGACCATTTGAGGCAGTTCAGGCATAAATAGCAGGTGTAAATTCTTTTGCATAATATACAGTATGCGAACATTAGATGCTGCCTAAACAACTGCTATTCTTGTTTAGACCTTTGCGTAGTTATAATAGTATGATTAGGGTTCCACAAAATAATAGTGCTATTCATTTGACTATTTCTACTTCTAGAATTAGGATAAAGACAAATAAAACAGAGAAACACTATTTACATTGGTTTCATTGTACATATATTTCCACACTGTCCATTAGTAAATTAGTATAAACCAGGGGTGGACCTACACATTTCTCATTATCAGGGGTTTAGCCCATAAAATATTTCATCATTACAAGGGTAATTTGGTACACCAAAAAAGTAAGAAATTATTTAATCTGTAGATGGGGTTGCAAAATTAATTTAATATAGGCCTTTACATATCTTAAAGTTTGATCTGCTGTTCTTAAATAGTCGTACTAGTACATACTAACAGTATATTAATATGTTCTCATTTCAATGATGAATGGACAACCACTCATGTAACAATTCAGTTTTGGTGTCACCAATCCTACTCAAAGTACAGTATTGGGTCCTCCATGCTGCTTATGTATTAAGATTTACTGCACATTTAAACATTGACAACTCACTATTGTTAGGGAAATAATTAGTTGTCTTAGAGGATGTAGGTAAGGAGAAGCTGTTATCTACACTTCAGATATATGATATAAGAAATGTGTTTGTAATGTTAAGATAAATTACATGAAATGGGCTAAAGAGAGCAACTACAGCCCAGTTGTACATTTGTTGAAATTTGAATTTAATATTTGAAATGCTGTTAGTATCAGTTACACTTCTACTTCCAGTGCAGAGTAAATAAAATTAATTTATCTGTCAAATGTATAATTGAATGTATAATTTTGCTGTTTTATAATTCAGCCAGAGTATCTTAGATAAAAAAAATGAGGGTGGGGTTTATCTCTGTGCATTTCAATATAGTCTAAAGGAAACACAGGATAAATCTAGACAACAGACATATTTTGACTATATTTGGTTTAATAGGAACATATTTACCGTCTGTCTCTGTTGCTGGTGGTTCAAGCGGAAAAAAGTCCCAATTCGACATTCATCAGATCTGGTGATGCTTTAAACATTAACAAACAGCATCTAGTGTGTGTCGTGGTTATAAAATTTTGCAGGAAATGCTGATTTTCTCTTAAGACAGACGAAACGCACCCTGACCCCCAAGTCAAGCATCAAAAGATAGGAGCATGCATATTGCGTAGGACCAATGACGTCAGACCAGGGAAGGTTTGTTTGTAGGTGTCCCTACCAAAGTTCAAATCAAACCTACGCCCTTGCATCTTCGTTTCACAATCAGACCATGATAGGACCACAGATATTTTTAGTTGCTAAAAAAAGCCTAGCGCAGCTATTCTTGCCATTTGGACCTATTTCTATTCGAGCATTTTACATCTGCAGCTATATTCGTTTCTGCACCTGTGGCATCTGTGTCCGAAGCGCTTCAGCTGTTCTAAGGAATTGTTTCTAAACATGAGCTCAGTAGATGCAGTCATGGATTCAGAATGCCTGTCTGAAAAGTTAAATCTGAACTGTTTCTCTTAATCTGAGTTTAAAAAAAAAACAAAGTTCAGTATGCAAATTCATAAAGGATATCTGTAGGGATTTATTAACTTATTAGCAATTTGCTTGACAGAAGTCGTGGACTGGTCATGAGACCGCCATAATATATGGCAGGCTAATGTCTTACATGAGACTGCATATCTAATGGTATATATATATATATATTGTGAACACACAAACTGTTAAATGTCGTAATAGCAACCCTTGTGCATCAGTGCCCTAACCCTAGTTCTGTGTCTTTAGGGAAATTATTCCTCACTTTTATCAATATAGCTAGTCTAACTATTGCCATCATGCAGGTTTTACAAATGCACAAGGTTTTATCGAGTGAAAACATTTCAATGTGTTTGTCACTGCTTTTGGATGGGCCTATATTGTAGCTTGTTTGACGAGCTTTAGCTCAAAAGTTTGTCAACTCTAAGAATCTTACATCTGGACTAAAAATGGAAAGCCTGTTGTTCATGCCAGGAATCACAGTCAACACTGTGGGCTGAGCACCCCTAAAGGTCAGATCCTAGAATAGCCCCTGATCACCACCAACAGGATAAGAAGCTGGTTCAGTAGTAAAGCAGGTTAAATTGACCTTGTGGTATAGGTAGAGCATCTAATAGTAGAGCCGGGAGTCCTAATTTTCTTAACTAAATGATATCTGCAACCGCAAGTGTATCTATTAGCAAGTTTACCACTTCCTGTAGGTTAACTATCACTTTATCACTTAACCATGTTCTTAGTATACAACCCCTTTGCCTGCACTTGGTTTGATGTTTTCCAGTCAGGTTTCCGTGCTCTCCACAGTACAGAGACTTTACAATTTTAAAGTGCATAGCACCGACCTTACTTGAAGAAGGAAAACTGAAAGCTTACAAAAAGGTTGTATGTTCTGTCTAAACTCGGTCTAAATTTCTCCTGCACTTGGTTGTTTATATTATTTTAAGTGAATTTGACTTTCAAAGTCTACCAAAATCTAAAAAATGTCATTCAAACTGCATTTGCTTTGTTTTACTTTTTACTTTTACTTTTATTACATTACTTGAGTACATCTATTTTTACAGTAATTTTCATACTTAAGTACAAGACATTTCAGATACTTTAAGACTTTTACTCAAGTAACATTTCAGTCAGTGACTTGGACTTTTACCAAAGTCATATTTTGGAGAGGTACTTATACTTTTACTTGACTCCGAGATTTCAGTACTTTATACAACACTGAACCATCCAGACCATTCAGGTCGTCTGGCTCCAGCCTACTCTGCATACCTGGAACCAGAACCAAACACGGAGAAGCAGCATTTAGTTCCTATGCTCCATTGATCTGCAACAAACATCCAGAAAACTGTAAAAGTGCAGAAAGCCCGAGTTCCTTTAAATCAAGATTAAAAACACATTTGTTTAGGATTGCCTTCCACTGTTCTAGTTAAACTGTTTTTACTGAAACATCATTAGTTCAACCCTGTAGTCCAACTGTTTTTAATGTTTGCTTTTAGTTTCTATTTTTCCATGTTCTATTTTGTTTCTACATTTTATTCATGTAAAGCACTTTGCATTGTCTCTGTACTGAAATGTGCTATATAAATAAATTTGCCTTGCCTTGCCTTGCCTAGGGCCTAGTTGGCCCCAGGTCCAACCCATGTATGGTCAACCCATGCTTATGTCAAGTGCGTTCAATGTGGTCAGCCCACATGGGCCTCTCATGTTGGGCCCATGATACTGAAACCACATGGGTCCTAAATAGGGTTGCCCATTTCTGTCCCATTCCCAGTTAGCCCACATAAAAAAGGACTAGGGCCTACATATCCATGCCCAGGTCCAACCCATGTACGGTCAGCCCATACTTATGTCATGTGGGTTCAATGTGGTCAGCCCAAATGGGCTTCTCATGTTGGGCCCATGATACTGAAACCACATGGGTCCTAAATAGGGTTGCCCATTTCTGTCCCATTCCCAGTTAGCTCACATAAAAAAGGACTAGGGCCTACATATCCATGCCCAGATCCAACCCATGTACAGTCAGCCCATACTTATGTCATGTGGGTTCAATATGGTCAGCTCACATGGGCTTCTCATGTTGGGCCCATGATACTGGAACAACATGGCACCCACATAAGGTTGCCCCTTTCTGCAGTCAGCCCACATAAAACCCATGCCCACTCATTACCCAAGTAGCCCACAACAAACCCATGTGGGACCCACCCATGCATGCTGGCTGGGACCTGATTCCAATAATTTGGATGGGTGAACAAATACTTTTAGCAATATAGTGTACATGTTTTGCTTCTTTTGCAAAATGAAAACATGACAAAAAACACTTTTGCTCACATTAGCTACCAAATACACCACACATGTCAATCTGGACTAACAACAGAACTTTGCTATGTGTCTGTCTTTGCTTTCTGAATCCACAGCAAAGACTCTGGTGGACGACTCCACAGCACAGTTGCTGCAACATAGGAAGACAGAGTTGCAAGAGAGACAAAATACTTTCAGGTGTCACAAATATAATACATTGATTCAAAAGCATTTGTTGATAAATCACTGTGATTTAAAGTGTGTCTGTGTTTATTAGATGGGCAACATGGGCTCAAGGGATTCCTCGATGTGTTGATGCCAAAACGGAAGCAGAATTACCTCAAGATGTTCGCTTTGACAATGAGAAGAGAAGTGATTTTGAACATTCATTGCACTATGCGTAAGTCTCTCTCTCTCTCATAAACACACACACACACACACACATCCTTGTACATAGTAATTACATAATCAGGACCTTGCCTTGACTGCCATTTATCGTCAAGCCTTTCTATGGACTGACCCTACCCTTTGAAGATTTATACCTAAACCCCATTGATACCTTAGTCCTAAACTTAACACCTAGCCCATAAAAAATTAGGACCTTTTTTCAGACCTCACTTTACATCTAAGTCCTCACTTCACTGTACGGAGATCTTAGTCCTTGACGCGATGCGGCTTTCCTGTCAGCCCACATATATATTCCCCCACTCTTCCTCCTTACAGACCCCCTGTCTGCTCCTCACCACCTCAATCCACATCCACCGACTCCACCCCTCCTCCCTGCTTCACATCATGTCCTCCACAACCTGAGGACCTCACCCCTCCCCCAGCCATTACCTCTACAGTGTCCTTCACTCCTGACCTGGTGAGAAGACAGCTAAACAGACTCCACTCCGGCAAAGCTGCAGGCCCCGATGGTGTATTCCCCAGGGTGCTCAAAGCTTGTTCCTATCAGCTGTGTGGAGTACTTAGCCAAGTCTTCAGCCTGAGCATGCTCCTCCAGAGAGTTCCCGTGCTGTGGAAGATGTCCTGCCTCATTCCTGTGCCAAAGACACTGCGCCCTAGCGGCCCTCAGGACTACAGACCGGTGGCACTGACGTCCCATATCATGAAGACCTTTGAGAGGCTAGTCCTGGAGCAGCTAAGACCCATGGTCAGGCCCTTCACTGATCCACTACAGTTCGCCTACCAGCCCCGCCAGGGAGTCGAGAACAGCATCATCTTCCTGCTGAACAGAGTATACAATCATCTGGACAAGCCAGCGAGCACTGTGAGAATCATGTTCTTTGATTTCTCCAGTGCCTTCAACACCATCCGTCCGGCTCTACTGGGTGAGAAGATGACTGCGATGCAGGTGGAGGCCCCCATCGTGTCCTGGATTGTTGATTACCTGACGGGCAGACCACAGTATGTAAGCCTACAGAACTGTGTGTCTGACAGGGTGGTCAGCAACACTGGGGCCCCTCAGGGGACTGTCCTCTCCCCCTTCCTCTTCACCCTTTTCACCTCAGTTCTGTCACCTTCAGAAGTTTTCTGATGACTCAGCAATAGTTGGCTGCATTGAAAAGGGTGATGAGAGTGAATACAGGACTGTGGTGGGCAACTTTGTCACTTGGAGTGAGCTGAGCCATCTGCAGCTCAACGCGACAAAGACTAAGGAGGTAATAGTGGATCTGAGGAGAACAAAAACACCTGTGACCCCTGTTTCCATCCAGGGGGTTCCTGTTGACACTGTGGAGGAGTATAAGTACCTGGGAGTGTACTTTAACAATAAGTTGGACTGGACTAGAAACACCGAGGCGGCCTACAAAAAGGGCCAAAGCCGACTCTTTTTCCTGAGGAGGCTGAGGTCCTTTAACATCTGTGGGACGATGCTGAGGATGTTTTATGAGTCTGTTGTTGCCAGCACGCTCTTCTTTGTTGTCACATGCTGGGGCAGTGAGCTGAGGGTCGCTGACAACAACAGACTGAACCAACTGATCAGGAGGGCCGGTGATGTTGTGGGGGAGGAACTGGACACTCTGACGACCGTGGCAGAGAGGAGGATGCTGTCCAGGCTCCAGTCCATCTTAGACAATGTTTCACACCCTCTCCACAACACACTGGCCCAGCAGAGGAGCTCCTTCAGCAGAAGACTCCTCTTACCCAGATGCACCACAGAGCGCCACAGGAAATCATTCCTGCCTGTGGTCATCAATCCCTACAACGCCTCCCTCAGTGATTCAGACACCCCCCCTCTGTAACTGACATTTATTCATTCTTTGCACTGTTCTTGCAGAAGTCACTATCACTTTATTTGGATCTATAGTTATACATATGTATGTATATATATATATATATATATATATATATATATACATATTTATATTATTTTGTGTGGAATGTTGTAAATATATATATAAAAATGTTTGTATATCTGGAGCGTGTAACAAAAGTAATTTCTCTGGGATTATTAAAGTATGTCTGATTCTGATTCTGATTCTGATTCTGATCAGGTTGTTCCTGGAGCACCACTGTGTGAGATTGCTGACCTCATCCCTGTAGTGGGACTCATTGTTGGAGATCAGACCCATTACAGTGGTGTAATCCGCAATCTTCACCACTGTGTTTGTGGGGTGGACAGCAGAACAGTCCTACGTGAAAAGTGTGAAGAGAGAAGGGCTGAGGACACAACTCTGCAGCATTCCTGTGTTGAGGATCAGTGGAGCAAATGTGTGTTTCCCTATCCTCACCACCTGGGGCCTGTTGGTGATATAACACTCAGGAATAAGTTTCTGAGTGTTATATCACAAATAAGTGATTTCACAATTAAGTTTCTTGAATGGATCATATTTTCCAGTATGTTAATTCTCAGCTGGTAATGGAATTTCCAGAGCTTGCCCAGAATGCATCACCTGCAGCTCTTGGTGTGTGTGGAGGGGCACGATGTTCTGGAGGCCTGCTGCATTTCAGGACGTAGATACGCTAATGTTTTCTGTACCAGGAGGGTGGTAGGAAAAAAAGCCAAAAGGAAATCCACCTGAGAAACATCTTTATTCATAATTTTGCTACTTTCTTCACCTGGGACTCAGGTTGTTTTTTTGTTCTTAGGCCCAAGATACACAAATACTTGAACTGACATAAGAACTGGAGATGACAACCACGAACTAGTGAAGTCTTTTTTTTTTCCTTTTCCAAATCCTTTTGGGATATTGGAAAAAAAGCTTTGGTTGTTTATTGTCCACATCCATTTTGGTTGTTTATATTATTTCTGTGGTATACAGAAAGTTATTTAATTTACTTAAGGATATTCCTGTAAAACAAAAGGTGTAAGTGAACCTGAACAGTCTATTCATATAAAGATACATTTTTATTTCATAGACCTGTGGGTCTGTGTGTTTTGTGGATTGGAGGTCTTAATTAATCTCTTACAGAGCCTACTGTCAATTTCCTTTCCAAATCTACTAGACCAGTGAGCGCAAATCTGAGTAGGGTTAAGATCATAGATACAACACTAGATTTGGATACTGTAGTTATACCCACGTTTGGCAGTATAGATTACTTTTTATAAGAGGTAGGGACACACGTCAAGGTTACATAAAAAATGACGAGCCAGCCTGGAAATTGGTTAGTGGTAACTTTTTGATCTTCCACCCCTCAATACACACCGTTTGAGATTTGCCCATTCATTCCACTGAGTCAGATACTGTTATGAGGTTAATGGTCAGAGCTCCCTTTATGTAACAGGTGTAGAGTCAGATTACACAGATGAAGAAATCAATACTGCATTCAAAGTTAATAGAGATAAATAGTCAGACTAAAATAGTCAGGATCCCTGACAAATCTGGACAGCCAGAAGGTCTCTCTCCAGAATCGACCCCATTACTTTGGGTACCTTACCAAGTCCAAAGGACCCTGCTATGTCGTGATTAGCAAGTACCATTAGAGATCTTTGTCAGGAAGAGATGGGGAGGGTGCTAGCTCGCAGATACGTGGGTGAGCTAGAATCTGTTGCAGGTAGTGGCAAGGCAGGTTTTCTGAGTGTGCTTCAGGGGGAGCTGCAGGGAACCCAGAACACAACACAAAACGTACACAGTAGTGCTACACAGCCACATGCAACTGGAAATGTTGACACACCTAATAATGATTGAAATGGGCCTGCAGAGTCCACACATTTTCATAGTGCACCTGTGAGCCCAGTTCTCGTTAGTGTTAGAAAAATATGAATGTGATCATTTTATTTTCATTAAGTTGCAGGCATTTGGTCTGTTTCAAGAGTTGGCTTGCAGGGATGTTTTGTTATTTGTACTTCAAACAGGGAGAGCAAACGATGGATTGTTCTCCCAGATAAGGAATTTATTGCTTATCCCGCTGTGTGGTTGAAGTTGATTGACATCCTTGTGTGATTTCCTGACCCCTCATTGTATGGACGCCTGACCCCTCTTTGTGTGAAAGATAATAAAAAGCAGAATGCGGGGGTAAACCAGCAGAGTTGGGATCAGACTTTCAGGGAGTATGATTCTCCATCTGGCTTCCTCTCCCCTTCTCTGCAGAAAAGTTTAACTTGTGTTTTGTGTTGGTTCTTTCTAGGAAAATAAGGGGTTAATATCGTAACTCTATCAGTTAGTGAGAATGTTTTTTACCTTCCCTAGAAAGTGATTGTGGAGCATGTTATTCGAAGTGAGTGCACCACTTCATCATCCTCACAAATAAGAATGCGCACCCTCTCTGGATTACGAAACATGGTGCACCAAAGTAGATCTTCTCCTTAACGATCCGTCCTTGAATAACGCTCACAAGGTGAGAAGAATTCTTGAGAGCATGCTGAGTCCAGCAGCTGATGTCGTGAAACCTCTTGGCATCACTTCACCCACAAACGTTTATATCACTCAGCTGGATTCTGCTTTTGGTGTTGTGGAGGATGGAGAGGAGTTATTTGTTGCATTTCTCAATTCTAACCAAGATAATGGAGAGAAGCCATCAGCATACTTGAACAGGCTCTATAGCCTCCTCACAAGGGCATTTTCTAGAGGGGGAGTCTAAGCTGGAAATTCCAATGATCACATCCTCAAACAATTCTGCAGGGGCTGTTGGGATCATCATCATAGGCCAACATTTCGCGAATTCCTCCTTATTTTGAGAACTGAGGAAGCCCGTCATTCAGCGAAGCTAGATAGGATGAAAGTATTTAGGTGCTTCAAAACCTAACATGTATGCCCACCATGTTTTTGATATACCCTCTTATGACTGTGAGCCTGTCCCATTGCCTAACACAAAACAAAATCAGGCATCAAAGGCTGGAAAAGCTGAGCAAAAAGCCACAGAACTTTGCTCATGATATTAACCCTCCCCCAGTGGCAAAACCTAAGCAAGATGAAACCTTTAGCATTGAGAACAAGATAGCTGAACTAACAAAACAAGTTGAAAAACTAGCACAAATTCAGAGAGAGAGTGAGGGTGCTCAAAAGAAAGACTACCTCGCACTTAGTAGTAATAAAATGAGGAGACCCTTTAAAGTGCTTGGGGTACCAAGGCCATGGTTTTGTTTTAAGTGTGGGCAAGACAACCACATTGCTGCTCATTGCTCAAACGAATCCAACCCCACACTGGTTCGCAACAGAAATGCAGAAGTTCGGGAGAGGCCGGATAAGTTTTTAGCTCAGCAGGCCGCTTCTCTAAACTAGCAGCAGCTCCTGCCATGGGACATCCAGGAGGTGCATTTGAGGATAATCCCAGTCCTTACAGATTGGTTGAGGGTGCTGAAACACAATAGTTGAAAGGGATGATTCGAGCACTGGTGATCTTTTAACAGCAAACTCTGCACACACATAGAATAAGGAGTGACAACTTCTCTTCAAGTTCAAGAATTTATTAACAGAAATAAAATGAACATCCAGAGAACATCGCTATAGAATGCTGTTTATCTGATTTAACACTATATTTGAATCAACAAATCCTCTCTACTAGGCTAGTGAAGCTTAACTAAAACTACCAAACAAAATGAAGATGAAAAGAAGCTATGGAACTATGTACACAACAAAAAAAGACAAAATAAAGTGGTTGATCATCATCATCACATTAATTCAGTGAATCGTGGTTCACTGCAGAATTAAGTTAAAGAACCAAAGTTCATCTTAAAGAACATGGAATGAGGTTACATTAGCTTAATGTGTTGTACAAAGAACATCTTGAATGGGACATAAGGTGATATCCTGGGCTTACAACTAATTTAGAACAACATTTGGTAGGTGTTTCAACCCATTCACAATGCAAATCCTGAGTTAAACAAACATTATTTAATAAAATAACATTTTACAGAATGATTTACTCAGTAAAAATCAGTAAACTTTAGGGACGCTTGATTTTATAAATGCGATTATTCCTCCGGGAAGCTAGGGGTCGCTGTAGCGATCGGTCGCTAAAATCAGTTAATCCTGAAGTTATACAAAAACACCATTAAATCGACATCAATACTCCACATTAATGTGGTAATAATGCTCATAGCACTATCAAACGATGGCGGAGCGAAAGGAAACAAACATTATGTTTGAAACGAACCGTAGTCATCTATCTGGGAAGAGCGAATGTTACCAGAAGCTAATAGCATTAGGCTAGCGGACATTCAGTGCTAATTTTAAACAGCTTTGGCTTTATTTTGGTCATAAGGAGCAGACCAGACAACACAAACATCAATATCCCATCAACGTATAAAACCCTTATGGAGATAACGTTTGTTATAACCGTAAAAACACACTCTAAAAACATAACCCTAACCCATCAAAATGCTAACGGGAGCTGCATCGGTTAGCTCCACCTGTTTCAAAACATTGTGAAAACGCATTAAGTAATCCTTCTAAATAAACCATTTAACTTTCCCTGTTTATTTCTCTGTCAAACCTGTCGGTGCCTCTGTGTCAGTTCGGTTCACTTTGGGTATCCAGTTGGAAGCAGTTCAAGCAGGATGGAGGCTGATTCTCTGATTGGCTAGCCGGAACGTGGCAGTTGAAGCAGGCGGCTCTGAGTCCTTCATGCAAATCTTTGACCTGGTTGCAACGGGCAGTTTCAGCTCAGCTTTTGCTCTCAGCTTGGGAAAATGGGTCCTGTGCCGGCTGCAGGCAGGAGGCCACTCCATATCGTCTGGAGTCAGCTTCCCGCAACAGCTGGGGGAAAAAAACACAAGGCTGGTTTCGGCATAGACGGATTCTTTACTCTGGCGTCTTATTACGCAAAAGTTAGACTGCAGACTTAGCTTCGATCCAGCTTGCAGTTCTCCGAGCCCAGTCAGGTCCTCTGGACAACAAGAGTTCCCCCCTTTGTTGCCCCAGGAGCAACGGAACTGAGTTTCCTCCCACTGCTGTTCCAACGAATCGGGGAATGAGGACATTTGTCTTGGGGAATTTGGCTTTATAGCAACGGCCCCCTGCTGAGTGGGCAGTTCATGGTGCCTGAAAAAGTCTGAAATTCCTCATGGCTTGATGGCACAACAAGGGTGTATCATGCAAGTCTATTATGGACATCGGGTCCAAAGTTACGACAGTGTCTGAGTGTTTTTATAAGAACCATCTATCTTGTTTACCTCTACATCCAGTTCACACTCTTCTTGAAATTGAGAGAGCTGGTGGACAGCAGGTCCCCTACCTTAGCTACATAGAAGTTTGTGTCACTGTCCCCTTGTCCGTTCCTGGCAAGGAAGAGGAGCTAGTTGTGTTAGCACTTGTGGTGACAGAGTGTCATTTCAGCAGCAGGACCCCCCCCCCCACCCCCGTTGATTTATGCTAATGTGTTATTCAGACTCTATGAACAAGTGCTTGAACAAGATAGTCCAGAGTTCATTCGCAAACTCACCTCTAGAGACTTTACAGTGGTCTTCCAGCATATTGCTCGGATACATGACCTTCACAACTATGCACATCCTGTCAGGCTACATGGTGGGAATCCCATCACCATCCCCCCAAAACAAAAGTGCTGCATCACATGTGATGCAGCACAAAAAGAAAAGTCAAACTATATACATGCTTGAGTCCAACAAACGTCATGTGTTGCCAGGTGGGGTGTTCCTTGAAGCGGCGCTAATGGACATTCCCTTTCGATCTAGCAGCAAGGTCCCTGTCGTCTTGCGTAACCTTAGTGACCATGATGTTACGCTGCAGCCGAAACGCATCATTGCTCAAATATGCGCAGCTCAACAGGTCACAGAGCTTGGACCAGAGTAAGGTGACTCTTGTCACAACAAACCTGACATGGACAACCTCAAGTTCAACTTTGATGATTCTGAACAAGATATCTGAACAATGAAAACACCGTATCATCAGCATGCTTAGATCCATTCCAGAAGTCTTTGCTGTAGATGACCTGTCATATGGTCACACCACTGCTGTGAAACATTGCATCAGGCTACATGATGAAACTCCTTTTAAGGAGAGGCCAAGGCCTATTCATCCCAGTGACAGGGAGGCAGTCAGGCAACATCTTAAAGAACTGCTTGACACAGGGATCATTAAAGAGTCACAGAGCCCTTTCGCGTCGCCAGTGGTCTTGGTGAATGCCTGAATTAGGCTATGCATCGACTACAGGAAGCTCAATGCTCGAACCATCAGGTACGCATATGCACTTCCGAACATTGAGGAGACCTTTGCAGCCCTTAGCGGTGCCAAATGGTTCTCTGTCATGGATTTTAAATCTGGTTATTACCAGGTTGAGATGGCTGAAGAAGACAAGCCTAAAACTGCTTTCAAGGTGTCACGAATGCTCCAAGCACCTTCCAGTGTCTTATGGTAAGGTGTATCAGTGACTTGCACCTAAATGAAGTATTAGTATTTCTGGATGACTTGATTGTCTTTTCAGACACATTGAAAGAACACAAATCATTTTTTATGAAGGTGCTGAACCATCTTAAAGATTACGGTCTAAAACTTTCTCCAGAAAATGTCACTTCTTTAAAACATCAGTAAAGTATCTTGGTCATGTGGTTGATGCACAGGGAGTTCATACAGATCCTGACAAGATATCCGCCTTGAGAGATTGGCCTCGTCGTTTGAACAGGAAAGAGCTAAAATGGTTTTTAGGCTTTGCTAGTTACTATCGGCGGTTCATCTAGGGCAGGGGTCACTAATTAAAAATCAGCGGGGTCCGAATAAAGAAAATCAACAACCAGTAAAGGTCCGGATACATTTTTTATTACAATCCGTTACTTTAAACAGTATTTAACACTGAAATAAAATGTTTATGCATCCACCTTATACATTGACTTTTTAAACAAAAAAATAACATAAAAATAGAACGTTTTTCTATTTTAAAATCCAAAGTGCTTTTTGAAATAGAGAACCACAATCTTTAACAGTTTGGTATATAGACAATTTCTTGACTTTCAGATCTTTTATAAAACAACTGAACTTTTTTTAATTTCATTTTTATGGCTTAATGATAGAAGTGAGCTTTAGGCTGCCCTGCAAGGATTTTAAACCTGGGTTTGATTGGCAACAAAGCCAACCTCAAGCACATATCAAGGTGCTCATTCGTTCTGCGCCTTTAAATCAGCTATATTCTCCGTATGTATGAGCAAGCGGATATGTTTGGGAACGCTCCGGAGGGCTTTGCAATATTAACAAGAGAAGCGGCGCAAGTGAAGTTAGCACAGGGGTTGAAGCAAAAATAATGTTTGACTGAAAACATTTTCTCGCAAGCCCATATATTCCCGGGGTGTGGACATCATGCCGCATTAGTTGGCTCACTTGCTTAGTGTGCAAAGTCAACTAAATCTGATACTTTTAAAATATCCATTGAAAATTTCTGTATCTCTGCCACCTTTCAGCTTTAAAGCCTTTGCGTCATCCTGGACAGCCTCTCCATCACTTTCCACATCCACATCATCATCTGGGTTACTTTCATCTCTGCAGCATCAAGTTCTTCCTTCACAGTGTTGACAAACTGGTCCACAGTCCACTTTACACTCCCAGCTCCCTTTCCTCTCTGTCCTCCAGAAACCCTCCAAAAACTGCAGCTGATTCAGAGGACAGCAGCTTCATCATTACATCATCTACTTCACACCTGTACATCAACTCCACTGGCTCCCTGTCACATTCAATATAAACCAATTTTATGATCATACAAGGCCAACCACAGCCTTGGACAATGCAGGACACATCACCAACACTATCATGACATAATACATTTTAATTTGACACAGATTGCACATGACAATAATCAATCTCTGCTTTGCCCGTTATTGTTCACAAATTAATCATTACAGTTTATAAAAAGGCATGATTTAACTTTTTTGAAGTTTAATAAAATGGTTATATTTTAGCCCAGTGACTGGAGACCTGTCCAGGATGAACCCTGTGTCCGCGCTCCACTTTAACTTCATAAAAAAACTCTCTGAGAATCACCTTTCTCTGGCCTCACCCAGTTAGAACCCGTTCTCCAGTCTATGCTGCAGCTGCAGTTTATTTATTTTATCTTTTTGATGTAGTTTTCTTAACAATCTTTAAGCATCAAAATCCTTGTCATTTTATTTAGTGTCCTGGAGCGCAGCTGCTCATCAGGTGAACACTGCTGCATACCGACAGCAGATACAGCTCTGCCTTCTTTGCTTCAGAACAGCGCGGGTTTTTTTTTTTTTTTTTTTTTTTTTTTTTACTTTTTCCGAATCGAACCCAGTCAAATGCGGGACATTGTTTCACAGTCCGACTCTTGTTCTTCAAGGGTCATGCTAAATTAGCCTGAGCTAGCGCGTTACTCCTCTTTGTGTTTAAATAAAACATAATAGCGAATCACGAGGAGATCCCTGGTTGGTCGCCGCGTTTATCAGCGAGGGAATAAACGCTGACAGACGACTTGGCCACAGGTGGAACTAATTCATTAATTAACTGCCGGAGCAGATTGACGCTTACCGAGGGAAGTTGTTGTCAGCTGCTGAACTTTCTGACCTGCTGGTTTGCATAAATCCATAGAAACCTTTGACCACCGCTACTTTCATTCATACCATCTGTGGCCAGTTTAAAATGTTCTCCCAAAGGTTAAAATGATGAACACCGATAAACCTCAGACTGGCAATGTCCGCTTTGGAAAGACCCGCCCTGCTCTCATTCTGATTGGCTAATGTCCCGGCTCTGCCAGGTTTGATTGGTTGAGAGCAGCTTGTGTTTAAAACCTTGAATAAAAAGTCTAGACGGAACTTTTTGCGCTCAATTTCCAAATGACGGAAATCCGTCGCAGCGACGGAGAACTTTAACCCCTGAGTTAGACACTGTCGTTGGACAACATGCAGTAATATATAAATGTTTTAAATGAGGTTGGGTCCGGATTAGGTAGCAGCTGGGTCCGGATCCGGACCGTGGTCCGCTAATCCGTGACCTCTGATCTAGGGATATTCCTAACTCCGCAGCTCCGTTGATCCATCCATTCCCTTAGCTCTTAGCAGTAATGATTTTATGGGATTCTTCATGAATAAAATTGATTCCATTTAAAAAAAAATAATTGGCATCCTCCCAAACATGATTACCTCGTCCTCAGTAAGTTAGGCAGCGTTGGAGGAATCTTTAGAATCTGCGCAGTGTCTGAACTGTTTAGAAGCAGTAGAGCTTTCTGAGCTATCTAAAATTCTAGCTTCATCTAAACCTTCTACCTGTATGTTAGACCCAATCCCAACCAAGTTGTTTAAAGAGATATTCCCTCTGATCAGTGGCACTATTTTAGACATGATTAATCTATCCTCAGTAAATGGATATGTACCACAGGCTTTTAAAGTAGCTATTATTAAACCTTTACTTAAGAAACCATCTCTTGATCAAGATGAGTTAGTAAATTACAGACCTATATCTAATCTTCTTTTCTTATCTAAAATTCTTGAGAAAGTAGTTTCTAATCAACTTTGTGATTTACAAAGTAATGACCTACTTGAGGAGTTTCAGTCAGGCTTCAGAGCTCATCATAGCACTGAAACAGCTCTGGTGAAGGTCACCAATGATATTCTCATGGCCTCAGATAATGGACTTGTGTCTATACTTGTCCTGTTAGATCTCAGTGCTGCATTTGACACACCTGATCACAATATTCTTCTAGAAAGACTTGAGCATACTGTAGGGTTTAAGAGGAAAGCATTAGGCTGGTTTAAATCTTATCTGTCGGACAGATTCCAGTTTGTTCATGTTAATAATAAATCTTCTTCAAACTCTAGGGTCACTTGTGGAGTACCACAGGGTTCAATTCTTGGACCAATTCTATTTACTATATATATATATATGCTTCCGATTGGCAAAATTATCAGACAGCATGGGATTAATTTCCACTGTTATGCAAATGACACTCAGCTGTACTTATCCATAAATCCTAATGAATCCAATCAATTACTTTGACTGCAGTCATGTCTTGATGAAATCAAAAGCTGGATGACTTTAAATTTCCTGCACTTAAATTCTGACAAGACAGAAGTTGTAATCTTTGGACCAGAATCCTCAAAAAATAAACTTCTTAATCAATCACTTAATCTGGATGGCATTAACTTGGCCTCTGGTAATAAAGTAAAAAATCTTGGTGTTATTTTCGACCAAGACATGTCATTTAAATCCCATATTAAACAGGTTTCCAGAGTTTCCTTTTTTCACCTCAGGAATACTGCCAAAATTAGAAACATTCTGTGCAGGGGTGATGCTGAAAAACTAGTCCATGCATTTGTTACTTCAAGGCTGGACTATTGTAATTCTTTACTATCAGCAAGTCCACAAAATGCAGTTCAAAGTCTTCAGCTGATCCAAAATGCTGCAACAAGAGTTCTGATGAAAATCAACAAGAGGGATCATATTTCTCCAATTTTAGCTTCCCTTCATTGTCTTCCTGTTAAATCAAGAATAGAATTTAAAATTCTTCTTCTAACATATAAAGCCCTTAATAATCAAGCTCCATCATATATCAGAGCTCTGATTACCCCGTATGTTCCTAACAGAGCACTTCGCTCTCAGACTGCAGGTCTACTGGTGGTTCCTAGAGTCTCTAAAAGTAGAATGGGAGGCAGATCCTTTAGCTATCAGGCTCCTCTCCTGTGGAACCAACTCCCAGTTTTGGTCCGTGAGGCAGACACCCTGTCTACTTTTAAGACTAATCTTAAAACTTTCCTTTTTGACAAAGCTTATAGTTAGAGTGGCTCATGTTACCCTGAGCTACCTCTATAGTTATGCTGCTATAGGCTTAGGATACTGGAGGACATCAGGGCCTATTTTTCTCACTCTACTGATTTCTACTGTTCTCCAGTCTACTGTTCTCCAGTTTTGCATTGCATTACATTGAAATGACTGTTGTCATTTCAGCTTTTAACTTTTTGCTCTCTCTTTTTTCTTCATAGTAGGTACACCTGGTCTGGCATTCTGTTAGCTGTGACATCATCCAGGGAAGACAGATAACCCACTATTGCCATCTAATGTAGAACAGATTACTGAATCAATGTATGCTTCTGTGCTTTGTTGTCTCTCTTGTTGTGTCTCTGCTCTGTCTTCTGTAACCCCCAGTCGGTCGAGGCAGATGACCGTTCATACTGAGCCCGGTTCTGCTGTAGGTTTTTCCTTCCCGTTAATGGGGAGTTGTTCTTTCCACTGTCGCTTCATGCTTGCTCAGTATGATGGATTGCTGCAAAGCCATGGACAATGCAGACGACTCTCCCTGTGGCTCTACGCTTCTCCAGGAGTGAATGCTGCTTGTCGGGACTTTGGTGCAATCAACTGGTTCCCTTATATAGGAAATTTTTGACCAATCTGTATAATCTGACCCAATCTGTATAATATGATTGAATTTGACTTGGCGCTATATAAATAAAATTTTATTGTATTGAATTGAATTGAATTCTTGGTCTTAAAGACGGCTGTTTGTGAGAAGTTCAATGATTAGCTATATGGGTCCAGTTTCAGTGTATTTACAGACAACAACCCACTCACATACGTTTTGACATGGGCCAAGTTAGATGCTGCTGGATATCGATGGTTAGCCGCTCTTTCTACTTACCACTTTACCATTAAGTACAGAGTAGGACAGGCCAACTGCGATACAGATGGGTCATCACGGTGGCCTCAAGGTCCGCCTCTTGAGGATGAAGCTTTCACTAAAGAAAGAGACAGAAACGAAGACATGTAAAAACGGTTTATGGAGACAAAAGATGACATGGGTCATGAAGTGTTCTCTGCATTATGTCAACGTCATTTTGTGATGATCATCATTCAGATCAATCAGTCATTGCAGAGTCTCTTGTTGTTGAGCCTTCTATAGTACCAGATGTTTTTGGTGAGGAAATTTTACCATCTATTACTAACTCTGACTGGTGTCATGATCAAAATAATGATCCATCTATTTCACGTGTCATCACCTTTGTGAGGAAGGCTGTCAAACCCAGTTTCAGACAGACAAACCTTGAACATCCCGCTGTCAAAAGTTCTTGAACTTGAATTCAGGGATGATGTTCTGTACAGGAAATGGTCTGAACGAGGTCATTTTGTCTACCAGTTGGTCTTACTTGAGCAGTTCAGGGAGAGGGCACTACAGGGAGTGCATAATGATGTCGGCCATCTTGGTTCTGAGCGTTTACTTCATCTTGCTCGTGCTAGGTTCTACTGGCCAAGGATGGCCAGAGACATTGAGGAGAAGTGCAAAAAATGCAAATGCTGTTTCAGGAGGAAACAGCATTTGGAGAACAGTTCTGCTACTTACCCACTCTAGCTTCTTTGTATGGCTTATCTATCCCTTGAGCCAGATAACAAAGATACGAGAAACATTTTAGTCATCACCGATCACTTTACAAAATTTGCTGTGGCAGTGCTGACTGGAGATCAGACAGCCAGAACCGTTGCAAAGGCTCTGTGGGAAAACTTTATTGTTCACTATGCGTTTCCCAGTCGTCTGCTCAGTGACCAGGGCAGAGACGTTGAATCCAAAATAATCAGATAACTTTGCATACTGATAGGAGCAGACAAAGTCCGTATTACTCCATAACATCCCAGAGGAAACCCGGTGGAACGGTTTAACCGGAGTCTCCTTGGTATGCTAGGGACCCTAGGAGAGAGAGCAAAAAACCATTGGAGGGATTTTGTCAAACATTTGGTCCATGCATACAATTGCATGCGGAATAATACAACAGGCTTATGAACTAATGTTTGGTAGGCAGCCCAGACTGCCAATTGATCTATTCTTGGGAATCCACCCTGATATGGGGAACCACAAGACCCATTCAGAGTATGTCAAGGGCCTTTGTCAATGGCTACAAGAGAGCTACTCGCTAGCTACTCGCTAGCTGCTTAAAACTCCCACATATATATATATATATATATATATATATATATATATATATATATATATATATATATATATACAGTGTTGGAGAGTAACGGATTACATGTAACGACGTTACGTAATTTAATTACAAAAAAAGAGCAACTGTAATTCGTTACAGTTACAATGAGAAAACATGTAATTCAGTTACAGTTACTTCCGAAAATATTAAGAATTACAAATTTAGTTGCATTTTTTTTAAAATATAAAGAAAAACCTTTGCGAAATATGTAATGATATTTTTATTGCTTCGCGCCCTGTATCGCCGTTTCCCGCTACGGCTCCTTGTCTCTATCACTCTGATGATCCATCCTGTGCTGGTGGAGCCTTCTGAAAGAACAGCAAGCGAGCGGATGTTTCACGGTTTTATTTCAGCTCAAGCAGCGCATCAAAAATGACAGCCTTCAAGCTGGTTGACAGCCACCTCTTGTTATTCACACACAACAATAAACCGTGAGAGCCGACGTGTGTTGTGAAACTGAAAAACTTTGTCTAAGCGGAAAATCAAATGCGCGTCTACATAGCTCAGCGTTCACAGTGTTGTAAAAAGTAAAAAAAAAAATTATAACAGCAAAACAAAATCAAACATTTGAAAATGTCCATTAATGCACTCAGTACTTGGTTGGGAATCCTTTTGCACAGATTACTGCATCAATGCAGCGTGGCATGGAGGCAATCAGCCTGTGGCATTGCTGAGGTGTTATGGATGCCCAGGATGCTTCAATAGCGGCCTTTAGCTCATTTGCATTGTTGGGTCTGGTGTCTTTCAGCTTCTTCTTCACAATACCCCACAAATTCTCGATGGGGTTCAGGTCAGGGGAATTGGCAGGCCAATCAAGGACAGTAATGCCATGGTCAGTACACCAGTTACTGGTGGTTTTGGCACTGTGGGCAGGTGCCAGATCTTGGTTGTGCAGCGTTTCCTGCCACATTTCCCCCTTCCAACACACTTTTTGTGAATGTGCTTTGAAACTGCACTGTGTGAACAGCCTGCTCTTTGAGAAATTTCTTTTTGTGTCTTACCCTCCTGATGGAGGGTGTCAATGATGGTCTTCTGGACAGCAGTCATCTGAGAAAGGGGAGTATGGGGAAGACTGCTGATCTCAGCAGTCTTCCCCATACTTGTGATTTAGTTTACTGAACCAAGCTGAGTGTTTTTCAAGGCTCAGGAAACCCTTGCAGGTGTTTCGAGTTAATTAGACGATTCAAGTGATTAGTTGAATAGCCTACTAGTATACAGTACTTTTTCACGATATTCTAATTTTCTGAGACAGTCCTGTATATGTATGTATGTATATATGTATATATATATGTAAATGTACATATAAGTATTTATATATGTATATGTATGTATGTATGTATATATATATATATATATATATATATATATATATATATATATATATATATGTATGTATGTATGTATGTATGTACGTACGTACGTACGTACGTGTATGTATGTGTGTACGTGTGTATGTGTGTGTCTCCCCCTAAGTCTGTTCTGTTCTGCTCTGTTCTTAGCAATAATTTGTGACATGTATGGGACTGCTTGTTTTCAAGTGTTCCTAAATAGAGTACAACTCTAAAGGTACTAATCTGAATTCTTCAGAATCAATTAGTACAAAGAACCTTTCAGAATAGATATGATATTCATAATACAGCTAATTTACAGGCCGCATGGTTATAAATAAAGGGAGAAATTGTTTGTTCCCTTAGCTTGCTTGAGCTATCGCTGAAGAAGTTGGCCATCACATTCGGGAAATCCTGGAATGACCTGGATGACTTTAAACGAATCTTTTGGAAACTGCGGAGCCCGATAGCTGGTAAGCAAACACACACTATCATAAATGACAGAAACAGACTCTTAACATTTTAAAGGGAATATTTTTAGAATGGTTTTAAGAAGTGTTTAGATAGGTTTTGAGAGGGATTCTAAAAAAAGAAAGCAATTAATATGTCAACTGCGTAGATGAAAGAATAAAAACTATAATTTCAGATTTGTGCATGCAAGATATAAATCACCTAATATTCCGCAACAAGGAAGTGTGCTTTTTGTGATATATACAGTGATGCCGGAATATTGGTTTTTTCTCCAGCTATAGTTCAATCACAGTGGTCCCTCACCAATCAGCACTTTTCATGTAACAATATAATTAATCTCATTTCATTTTCAGTTCACTTTATGTATATAGCCCAAGTTCACAACAAACTAATTTCAGTACACTTCACAAGGGAAACAGGTTGGTTCAATTTATATCCAATTATATAGATAATTTGGCCTAAATTCAACTTAAAGTTTGCTGCTGTAATTCATTGCAACCCAATAGCCCCGTTGGTCCACGGGGGAAATGTATTATTGCCACAAATTGACTCCTTAATAAGTTTCAGTCCTATATTTTATTCATTTACCTTGGCCTGCAACCTTGTCACGTTATTATTGAGTTTTATCCCAGTGAAAAAAGAACATGGCCACCTGTACATTCCCCAAAACCTCAGCCTTTAAAGAAACCATCTGCATTTATGTGCATTTTGATGACATTTCTAGCGAGAAGTTTGCATAATATTTTTCAGTCTTTGTTCAGTGAATGTGTAAAATCTTCCGTTCATTAGTTTCACCAACAATTTCAGTTTGTTCTCAGAAAAATGTGAGAATGTTAGGTTTTCTACCATTGATATGGTGGTTGCAATGGACGCAGCAATTCTACATCACTGGCTAGCGCTGTCATTCTCCATACATTAAAAAAATTTAGGAAAACATCTGCAGTCATGCATTTTGATAACATCTCTAGTGAAATGCATGCATAATTTATCATAATCTAGGTAATGGGACAATCGCTTATACAGGATATTAATTTTGCTGACGATTTCAGTGTCGTGTTCTACTGTTGTGTAGGTTGAAGCTATGGACTATGGACAGGGATGGTAAATACAATATTTTTAGATAGTATCTGCAATTTTATACATTTTGATGACTTTTCTAGTAAAATATATGTATGGCTTAATAACATTCGTTCAGGGAATGCAGAAAATATTTCATTTAGAAGTTTCTCTAACATCAGCCCTGACCCTTACTCTTTTGTCAAAGCTGTTTCAAAGAAATCTGCTATCAATTTTTTCTCCTAAATAATTTCTTTTGAAATGATAAAAAAATACAGAACAACAGTCTGTTCACAAGTAATCGAGAAAATTAATCAATGCACAATCATTGTCATTGGGGGTATATAACTTAGTATTTATACATAGGGGCATTTCAAGGAGATGAGTCGTATTTCTTGTGATGTTATACACCACGTTGCATGTAAATCAGAGGTGCTGATAAACAGAAATATAATGTGCAGTATATTCTGTCAAGCAAGTATCTGAGTTACATAACTTGAAAGGAATACATGAGTCACATTACTTGGTCGGTGATATTTTGAGCCATAAGGTGGCCAGGGGTTCTATTAGCCAACATAATACTGTCTAAGCAAGGTAAGTTTAGTTGTATAGTACATTTCATTAACAAGACAATTTAAAGTGCTGTACATGAGCAGAACATAAAAAAGAAAACATTGCAGAGGAAAGCACATTGCAGTGGAAGTAGCAGCAGGTTGAGATATAAGACAAGTTGGACTACAAACTTCAACATTGACATTTAAAGGCGACTCTAAACAAATGGGTTTTTAGCCTTGATTTAAAGGAACATAGAGTTATGTTGTATAAATAAAAAATCAGACTATATTACATGCAGTCCTTGATGGGACAATCTTACCATACTCAATCCCTGACACAAAACAATCTAACAAAGGTCATACGAGGTATAGTGTCTACAAGAAGGAATAGAGCAGACTGTACTACTTGAGGAACACCTTCAGTGTTTGATCTTAGATAGGCTTTATTGATCTCACATTGGAGAAATTCACATGTCACAATGGCTCAGTAATCATAATCCAAAGAAGGTGCCAAAAGTAGGACAAGGTGCATCGGTTATATACAGTGTGTCCTCGTTTATACAGTGGATCAAAAAAAGGAAGTAGATTAGAAAAATAAGAATAAAAATACAAAATAGAAATAAGGCAGAGGATGTCTTATGTACATTCATGGTGGCTTATATACATATGTATTGACATATATTGAGGTGGTAATAGCAGCAGAAGTCACTTCTTTCAGGATTATTGCACAGTGTATTAAATAGAATTGCACATTAGTTATTGCACGTTGGTTATTACAGTTATAGTTACAGTTATGGTTACAGTTATAGTGCAGCATTGTATAATCTGGTTGCAGCAAGAATGAATGACCTGCGGTAACGCTCCTTTTTACAGACAGGGTGTCTAAGTCTATCACTAAAGGAGCTGCTCAGCTCCTCTACAGTCTGGTGCAGGGGGTGGAAGGTGTTTTCCATGATGGATGTGAGCTTGGACAACACCCTCCTCTCCGCTACTTCCTCCACAGAGTCCAGAGTGCAGCCCAGGACAGAAGTGGCCTTCCTCACCAGCTTATTCAGCCTCTTTCTGTCCCTCTCTGCGCAGCCAGGGGCCCAGCAGACGACAGCGTAGAGGAGGGCTGAGGCCACCACAGAGTTATAAAAAGCGTCTGTGTTATGAGTCCAGTCCAGTTTATTGTTGATGTGAACACCCAGGTATTTGACTGTACCGTAGTACAGTCTCTGGTTCTGTTTACACGGTGAAAACAGGTTTGCGTTGCCTTTGTACTCTCCATTTACACACTACAAGGTTTAACTGTTGCTTAGGGGGACTTTCAGCTATAGCTGTGGGGGTTTATTTACAACAGTTAGTCTTAAATACAAGTTTTTGAAGTCAAATTATTGCTGTTGCTATTAAGCTTCTTTAAGGTAAAATTTTTTTTGAAGCAGGGCATTATTTTTCTTTTATATTCTTCAAAGTTGATTGTAAAATTGATAAATGCTTTGAGCGCAATAGTGCCCAGATTTCTAACAAAGACTTTTGTCGTATGTAAAAGGATTTTCTCATGTTCAATTTTGAGATCCATGTATTCATCTTTTTAATACTCATAGATCATGTTCTAGTTAGGTCATCTTCTGGAGGTAGAGAACTTCCTTTCAAAAGGATCTTTCAGAGCACTTGTTAAAGGTACTTTTAATGTATGTTCTTCTGTGAGTTGATGTAACATTGCAATATCATGTTATTTTTCTAAGGAAAGAATGAGTTGGTTTGATCACAAACCTTAACACTTCATTTTGTAATGGGTTTTTACCAAAGATTCATTAAAAGTTTTCATATTCAACATAAGCATAGGCACTTTATTTTTAATCTCATTCGACCATATCATCATTGTCAAACAGTACATAACTTGGGTCTCAGTGTTCAGTAACAGAGAACTATAAGAGTCTTGCTGTTATAAATATAAAAAGTATGTCTTGAATATGAGGAGCAGTGGTGGGGTTTACAGAACATGTCTTTTAAACATTTTTTGTCCTACATGATAGATTACAAGGCAAATGTGAAGTTAAATTTCTTGTTATTGTCCTAATATATGTAGTAGCATATATTTGCTGTCATACACAACAAAAATCACACAAAATATAAAACCTAGCAGCAAAATTCAAAAATTTATGTACATCATGATGAAACCTATAAGTACATGGGAGTCGATGAAAACAGAGATCTATTTTTTTCCCCTCCATCTGTATTTCTTTGACTGCTTGTCCTTTATGGGTTGTGGGGTCTGCAGCTGCCTATTTCTGACTGTGTGGGAAAGTGACAGGGTCATTCTGGACAGGCTCACAAGGTCATTTGCTCCACAAACTTTTTTTTTTGCAAGAAAATATCACACGTGTCAGAGGTTTGTACGTATACAAGCTCTTAAAAATAAGCATAACTCAATTGTTTCATCATGTGTGGACGGTGCATGAAGAAAGTTTTCTGTCATCAGAAGGTATGATGGCTCGAACTCTGTCTCATCACGTGTGAATGGTACTCTGAAGACATTGGACTGTGCAAGTTTCCGCCGCTTGCTCAGAAACCTGTTTCTGGAAACAGGTTTCTGAGCAAGGGTCTGAAACAGAAAACGGTTAATAAAAGTCCGAAAAAAGTCCAAACAGAAAACAACCCACATAGGGCGAATCCAAACTAACTGAAAAAAAACTTCAAAAACAGTTTCCTGAACAGAGAGTCTGGTGGGCGTCCCGGAAGACGACCCTGGCGAATCAGGACGTCCGGCGGGCGTACTGGCGGACGACCCAGGCGAATCAGGATCTCCGGCGGGCGTCCCCGGCGTGACAGGTTCTCCGGCGGACGGCCCCGGCGTGACAGGTTCTCCGGCGGACGGCCCCGGCTTGACAGGTTCTCCGGCGGACGTCCCCGGCGTGACAGGTTCTCCGGCGGACGTCCAGGAGGCCGTCGGCGGATCAGGGCGACAGGAGGCCGTCGGCGGGCCAGGATCCTCGGAGGCCGGCAGCGGGCCAGGGTCCTCGGAGGCCGGCGACGGAGCAGGAACCTCGGAGGCCGGCAGCGGAGCAGGAACCTCGGAGACCATTGGCGGGGCCTGGAGAGGGAGAAAACAGAACCTGGCACTGGACTACAGGCTGAGGAGGGCGCCGGACTACAGGCAAAGAGAGGCGGCGCCTGGTTACTGGCTACAGGTGCGGGAGCCTGGCTACAGGCGACGGAGGAAGGAGCCTGGCTACAGGCGACGGAGGAAGGAGCCTGGCTACAGGCGACTAAAGAAGGAGCCTGGCTACAGGCGACTAAAGAAGGAGCCTGGCTACAGGCGACTAAAGAAGGAGCCTGGCTACAGGCGGCTGAAGGGGGAGCCTGGCTACAAGCGGCTGAAGGGGGAGCCTGGCTACAGGCGGCTGAAGGGGGATCCTGGCTACAGGCTGCTAAGGAGGGAGCCTGGCTACAGGCTGCTAAGGAGGGCCCCGGGCTACAGGCTGCTAAGGAGGGAGGCCCCGGGCTACAGGCTTCAGGAGGCCGCGGGCTACAGGCTTCAGGAGGCCGCGGGCTACAGGCTTCAGGAGGCCGCGGGCTACAGGCTTCAGGAGGCCCCGCGCTACAGGCTTCAGGAGGCCCCGGGCTACAGGCTTCAGGAGGCCCCGGGCTAGAGGCTTCAGGATGCAAAGTCAGACCCTTAGCAACCAGAAGTCTCAGGATCAGCTTCTGGAGGGTCTCAGAAAGCGACATCCAATACAGTCTCTCCCAGAGTTGGCCGTCTATGAGGGCAATAAGGGGTCTAGGCTTATACACAACACCAAGAGGCTCAAAGTCTCCAGGGGACCACGGTTGCTGAATCCTCTTCTGAGGCCCAGGGTGCCCGAAGAGCGAAGGATCCCCCTGAGTCCCCGCCTCACAGGTCAGCGACGGACCCCTCTGGATTCACACGTCGGACGTCGGCGACGGACCCCTCTGGGTTCCCACGTCGGACGTCTGCGACGGACCCCTCTGGGTTCCCACGTCGGACGTCGGCGACGGACCCTCCTGGGTTCCCACGTCGGACGTCGGCGACGGACCCTCCTGGGTTCCCACGTCACAGGTCAGAAGAAGCAGGTTCTCCTGGACCCCCTCCTGTGACTTGGGTGAAGCCAAGTCCTCCTGGACCACCTCTCTGGACTTGGGTGAAGCCAAGTTCTCCTGGACCACCTCTCTGGAATTGGGTGAAGCCAAGTCCTCCTGGACAACCTCTCTGGAATTGGGCTGAGGCAGGTCCTCCTGGACCCCCTCGTTGGGCTTGACGGGAGCCGAGGCGTCGGCCAGACCCTCGGGGACAGACTCAGGAGCCGAGGCGTCGGCCAGACCCTCTGGGACAGACTCAGGAGCCGAGGCGTCGGCCAGACCCTCTGGGACAGACTCAGGAGCCGAGGCGTCGGCCAGACCCTCGGGGACAGACTCAGGAGCCGAGGCGTCAGCCAGACCCTCGGGGACAGACTCAGGAGCCGAGGCGTCGGCCAGACCCTCGGGGACAGACTCAGGAGCCGAGGCGTCAGCCAGACCCTCGGGGACAGACTCAGGTCGGCTGTAGAAAGCCTGGAGTGCTGACCTGTAATGCCCCTCCACCTTCTTTAATTTCTTCTCCAGCTCCTCTGAATAATGGGAGAATAGAGCCTACCTCAGACGTTTTATAACCGGCGCAAAAGTTCTTATTCTCTCCTCCAACATCCTGCGGTCATTGTCTGAGGTGCCACAAGGAGGAGCTGTGGGATTAACTGAGCCAGAAGGCGGAGGGTGTTAGTCCACTGGAGAGGAAGTTGCCGCATGACCACTAGAGACAGGGACTAAGGTCTCAGCCAGACCAACCGCTCGCCGGCGTTTGCGACGGCGAGGCGGCTGCAAAAAAGCACTGCTGCCTGGGAGGTGGCGTCTCAGACCAAACCCAGGGGGGCAGACCACAAGCCTGGAACCCTCAAAAGATGCCCCCAGGTCCTCAGCTCTGCCGGGGACAGAGTTCCGGGATCGCAGCAGGCTCATGTTGAGAAATTTTTTTAAAAAAAATAAAAAATAGAGGAGGGGAAAAGCAAAAAAAAGGAAACATGCTGATCTGGCGATAGGTCCAAAAACTGGCCAGGTTGTACTGTAATGATCAGAGGGAAAGGACCCAGAATTCAGCCAGACCAGCAGAGGTTTCTTTGAAAAGAAGCTGTTTAATCACAAAATCAAAAGAACAGGGGACAAATCCAAACAGGCTGTCAAAACAAAAAGATGACACAAAAAATAAACAAACGAGCAGGGCAGACAAGGCAGGAACAGACCGGACAGAATGGCTCAGGTTTCTGGAGGAAAAGGGGTCAAAAATCCAAAAAGCAAACCGACATACAGAATTTGCAGGAGGAGACTCACCCATACTCAACAGGACACCCTGGCACTTGTCATGGTTGAGTTCTGGTTTGACTTCATTTTGCTGTTATTTTCATTTTTCATCTCATGTGGGTTTGGTTTGACTTTATTTATTGTTAGTTTTCATTGTCATCAGTTATTTTCTGTCATCTTCACTTCACCTCCTCTGCAGTTAGTCACACCTGCCAGCCACTAATTAGCCAGACTCACTTCACCTGCCAGCCTCCCTACTTAAGCCTCACTCTGCTGTCACTCCTTTGCCGGTCCGTCATCATTCTACACCTTCTCCATGCCAGTCCCTCTGTAAGTCTTTATATTCTGCTGCTCGTTCTTGGAGAAGCTTTGCTTTTTGTCCAGGTACCTCCTGTGGACTGCTAACCTGACAAGCTACTCTGGAGAAGCTCTGCTCTGTTCCCTGGTGTATCCTGTGAGTTGCTAACCTGACAAGCTGCTCTGGAGAAACTCTGCTCTGTGCCCTGTTGTCTGCTATGGACTGCTAACCTGACAAGCTACTCTGGAGAAGCTCTGCTCTGTTCCCTGGTGTATCCTGTGAGTTGCTAACCTGACAAGCTGCTCTGGAGAAACTCAGCTCTGTGCCCTGGTGTCTCCCAAGTTCTGCTAACCTGACTAGCTGCCCTGGAGAAGCTCAGCTCTGTGCCCTGGTGTTTCCCAAGTTCTGCTAACCTGACTAGCCGCCCTGGAGAAGCTCAGCCCTGTGCCCTGGTGTCTGCAACGAACTGCTAACCTGTTGTGGCTACGGGGCTGCTAGCTGAGCAGTACTGAGCATTCCCCGCTCCCTGTATAGTCGTGACTCTCTCTCACTCCGGGCCGTCAGCTCCTGCCATCACCTTCACTCCGGTTCTGTGTTACCTGCTCCTCTGGCCTCATCAAACCTCCATCATCAACCTTGCAATAAAGACTCTCAATTTTAGTCCCGTGTGTGTGGTTCTGAGTTCATCCGTAGACAAATCGTGACAGCACTGATGTCTGGTCTCAGCAGTTTATATGGAGGCGGAATCAGGTGAAACCGGTGAGAGGTGATTGCAGCAGGGGTGGAGTTAGGCAGGTGTGCACAGTAAGTAATTAGACCAGACATCATTGCTGAGGCTCAAAACAAGAACAGATAAAAAAAAAAACCAAACCAAAACTAAGAAACTTCTGAAGACATAACAGAATAAACTACAACAGTAAACACTAATCTAAACAAGAAACCAGACAAGACAGAACTCAAAACAGCCAGATAATAAAAGACAGGAGAGAGAAGGAAAAACTAAAACTAACATAAACCATAACAGAACTCAGAATATTACACACAGCTATAGCTGAAAGTCCCCCTAAGCAACAGTTAAACCTTGTAGTGTGTAAATGGAGAGTACAAAGGCAACGCAAACCTGTTTTCACCGTGTAAACAGAGCCAGAGACTGTACTACAGTGATGCAAGTGTATCCAGAGCATAGTTGTTAACTATAAATTATAACAGCCGAATTAAACAAGTTTCAAGTAGACGACTTGCTTTATATGCATGACTTACCTTGTCACTCCTCAGAGCAGAAATACATTCCTCCGATAAATGATGACTTCTTAAAAAATAAGGGTCTCCCTCTGTCTGTCCTCTTCTCCATGACACTCAAATATCCCGTGAGCTTGTCATGTTTGTTATGAATGTCCCTCATGCACCCCGTAGTTTAATCCGGGCATGACAGGTAACCCGGATGCATTGTTTGATTATGCGAGAAGTTAAGTAAAGAGACACGTTCGAGCATACTCCTGCCTCCTGAGCCTTATTACCATTTTAAAGTTATGTAGAATATAACAAGTGGCGACGAGGATGGGATATCACTAATCTACGCGGCCGTTTATGTGACAACCACCGGGGTTTCTATTACGAGGGGAGGATGCTAGATTATGTCGTGTAATTCATCTTCTGAGGAGGAAATATCCCGTGCTCCGGAGCCAGAGCAACCCAATGCTGAGCAGCTCACGGAGCCCAGTGCCAGTGCTAACACGAGCAGACCTGAAGTAAGAGAACCAACACCAATGATGGCGGCAGTTATTGGTAATATTGGCCCTTTTGACAAAAATGTTGAACAATGGAGCTCATACTCCGAATGTTTTGATTACTTTGTCCAAGCCAACGGCATTGTTAATCCCAAAATTGTGCCCACTTTCCTAGCTGTGATGGGACCAAAAACTTTCAACCTATTACGTGACTTGCTTCAACCCACAAAGCCTGGGGAAAAGACATACGACGAAATAGTAAAAGTTTTGTCCGACCATTTTTCACCAAAGCCATTATTAATCGCTGAGAGGTTCAGGTTTCATAAACGTGACCAAGAAGAAGGAGAGTCAGTGTCTTTGTTTGTGGCGGCACTGAGAAAATTGGCAGAACATTGCGAGTTCGGTAACGTTCTAAACGACACATTGCGAGACAGGTTAGTGTGCGGCCTCAAAGATGAAGCAGCACAGAAGAGGTTTCTCACCACAAAGAATTTAACATTGGACAAAGCCATCAGCATTAGTCTTTCTATGGAAATGGCAAGCTCAACAGCTACACGCAACCACCAAAGTGCATGCAATGAGCAGCTCAGACAGAGCGAACACGCAGGGACCATGTTACCATTGCGGCAGAATGGGTCACCTAGCAACAGCGTGCAGATGTAAGGATATGGATTGTCGCCATTGCGGGAAACGGGGGCACATAGAGCGGGCATGCCAAAGTAAAAGAAATGTTGGCAAAACGACCAGAAATGGGAATAATGACAAAATGTTTGAAAACAGGCAGGACTACAGGGAAAAAAAAGAAAAAAAGACCTGTTCACACAGTAAGATGAACAGTCTAGTGAGTCTGATGAAGAGTCGGAGATGAGCGTACATACTCTGAAAATAAATAAAGTGGATGCAGATGATGAGGGCTATTGGGCAAGACCCCTGCTAGAAGGACACCCCCTAAAAATGCATATTGACACTGGATCCAAAGCATCCATTATCTCTAAAAAGGTGTACAAGAGTCACCTAGGGCACTTGGCTTTAAGGCCCTCAGACACCAAATTTAGAACTTACCTCGGTGAACCAGTGCCCATGGCTGGTATGATTGACGTCACCGTGCAAAGCGACAACAAAGTGGGGACATTCCCCCTCTATGTGGCTATGGGAAACTGTCCCTCCATCTTAGGCCAGGTCTGGTTAGAGAACCTGAAACTAAATTGGCAAACCGTGAAAATGCTGTCCCCAAGCTCCAGTGAGCTAACGGCTGTTTTATCATCAAGACGTTTTCAAAACTGAGCTAGGCCTCATGAAGGCAAGGCAAGGCAAGGCAAATTTATTTATATAGCACAATTCAGTACAGAGACAATGCAAAGTACTTTACATGATTAATATATAGGAATAAAAGGAAGTAGGGATAGAATGTAGGAAAAAAAAGTAATTTTAAAACAGTTTAACTTGAACATTGAACATTTTAAAACAGTTTAACTTGAACATTTAAAGGCAATTTTAAACAAATTGTGTGTTTAATCTCGATTTAAAGGAACTCAGGCTTTCAGCACTTTTACAGTTTTCTGGAAGTTTGTTCCAGATAAGTGGAGCATAGGAACTAAATGCTGCTTCTCCGTGTTTGGTTTGTGTTCTAGGTATGCAGAGTAGGCTGGAGCCAGAAGACCCGAGTGGTCTGGAGGGTTTATACGCTGATAACAAGTCTGTGATGTATTTAGGTGCTAAGCCATTTAGGGATTTATAGACTAACAGAAGTATTTTAAAGTCTATTCTCTGAGATACAGGGAGCCAGTGTAATGACTTTAGAACTGGGGTTATGTGTTCTACTTTCTTAGTCTTAGTGAGGACGCGGGCAGCAGCGTTCTGGATCAGCTGCAGCTGTCTGATCCACTTTTTAGGCAGACCTGTGAAAACACCGTTGCAGTAATCAATTCTACTAAAAATAAACGCATGGATTAGTTTTTCCAGATCCTGCTGAGACATTAGTCCTTTAATCCTGGAAATGTTCCTCAGGTGCTAAAAAGTCGACCTTGTAATTGTCTTTAGATGCTTTTGAAGGTTCAGGTCTTCACTACACCCAGGTTTCGGGCCTGATCAGTGGTTCCTAACTGAAGCAGCTGAAGCTGTGTGCTAACTTTTGATCTCTCCTCTATTGGTTCAAATATTATTACTTCTGTTTTGTTTTTATTCAACTGAAGAAAATTTTGGCACATCCACATATTGATTTCTTCTAGGCATTTACTGAGTGCCTGAACTGGTTCATAGTCACCTGGTGACATGGTGATGTAAAGCTGTGTGTCGTCTGCATAGTTATGGTAGCTGATGTTGTTATTTTTTATTTTCTGAGCTAGGGGGAGCATGTAGATATTGAAGAGGAGGGGACCCAGAATGGACCCTTGGGGAACCCCACATCTGATTTTTGTCGTCTGGGATGTAAAGTTACCTACTGACACAAAAAAGTCCCTGTCCTTTAAGTAGGATTTAAACCAGTGGAGAGCTGTACCAGAGAGGCCGACCCAGTTCTCCAGGCGCTCTAACAGAATGGAGTGATCGACAGTATCAAATGCTGCACTGAGGTCCAACAGAACCAGCACGGTGGTTCTTCCACAGTCTGTATTTATATGGATGTCATTAAACACCTTGATAAGGGCGGTCTATGTACTGTGGTGAGCATGGAAGCCAGACTGGAATACGTCAAAGCGACTGGTCGTTGTTAAGAAGGTGTTTAATTGTTGAAACACAGCTTTTTCAATAATCTTACTGATAAAGGGGAGGTTTGAGATGGGCCTGTAGTTCTGGAGTAGTAGTTTGTCTAAATTGTTCTTTTTTAACAGTGGTTTGATAATTGTTGTTTTTAGGGACTGGGGGAAAACACCTGTGTTTGATGTGTTTATTATCTGGGTCAAATCAGACGCTATGCCAGGTAAAACTTTTTTAAAGAAAGCTGTGGGGAGAACATAAAGGCTGCATGAAGAGGAACTTAGCTGCTGAATGATCTGCTCTAAGCTTTTGTGGTTTATCTCGCTGAAATGGGACATTTTGTCAGAAATAGTTCCTGCTGAATACAGCTTTGGTTCTGGAGTTGATATGGTAGTACAAAATGATCCTCTAATTTTTAGGATTTTCTAAAAATTAGTGAAAGACATCACTGATAGGCTTAGTCTCAAATCAGATGCGAGGCCAAAATTTCTTAAAGCCAGATCTGTACCGTATGCCATACACTCGAAGGTGGATGCTGAACTGGAGGCCCTCGTCACCAGTGGCGTGCTGGAGCCAGTTGCTATCAGTGAGTGGGCTACGCCTATTGTTCCTGTGGCTAAAAGAAACGGAGACATCCGTATCTGTGGCGATTTCAAGGTGACGCTGAATCCGGTGCTCACTCCTGAACAATATCCTCGCCCACACATCGATGATCTCTTTGCTGGACTGAGTCATGGCCAGAAGTTTAGCAAAATAGACCTAAATCAGGCCTATTTGCAGATGAGTGTCGAAGAAGAGTCCCGTGAATTTCTCACTATAACAACACAAAAAGGCCTGTTCAGATACTGTCGGCTTCCTTTCGGCATCACATCAGCCCCTGGCCATTTTCAGCGCGCTATGGACCAAATCCTCCGCGGTCCCCTCTCTGCCCATAGAACTTGCTTGTGACGCCTCTCCCTATGGAGTGGGAGCGGTCATTTCTCACATACTGCCTAACGGGGAAGAGAGACCTATTGCCTTTGCATCACGAACATTGAACAAAGCAGAGGCTAATTATGCACAGATAGAGAGAGAAGCTCTGAGCATTGTCTTTGGAGTCCGGCGTTTCCACCAATATCTGTATGGGCAGCGGTTCACTCTCTTTACTGATCACAGGCCCCTCACAACAATCCTGGGGCCCTATTCAGGCATACCGCCATTGGCAGTGAGCCGAATGCAGCATTGGGCCATGCTGTTATCGGCCCATTCGTATGAGATCAAATATCGCAAAGCAGACTGCCATCAAAATGCGGACGGGCTATCCAGGCTTCCACTACCTGTTATTATATAAACCAACAGTGAAGAGTGAAGAGGTTTTCTACTTCAGCCAGGTGGAGGGTGCGCCTGTCACAGCTGCACAGGTGAAACGGGCAACGCGCACTGATCCTGTGCTGGCGGGGGTCATGGATATGGTGACAAAGGGCCATTCCATCAGTGATGTTCTAGGTTTTCAGCCTTACCTGTCAAGGAGAACGGAACTGACAATACAGTCGGGATGTTTGCTCTAGGGGAGGAGGGTGGTCATTCCACCAACACTACGCAAGACTGTTCTGCAACAATTACATGCAGGCCATAGTGGGATTGTGCGCATGAAAGAATTGGCAAGGAGTTTCTTTTGGTGGACAGGAGTGGATAGAGAAATAGAGAGTGTAGCAAAGAGTTGCCACGCATGCCAGAGGGCCCGGAACATTCCCACTTAGCGCCACTGCACTCCTGGGAGTTCCCAGAAGAACTATGGCAGCGGGTACACGTGGATTTTGCGGGACCGGTGGAAGGGCAGATGCTACTGGTTGTCGTGGATGCCCATAGCAAATGGCCAGAGGTGGCAGTCATGAAATCCACCACAGCAGCCAAAACAATTGAGAAGATTGGTGAAATGTTCAGCCGTTTCAGATGCCCTATGCAGTTGGTCTCTGACAACGGGCCCCAGCTGGTGTCAGAATTAATGTCTGCTTTCTTGCAAGTGAATGGTGTGCAGCACATCAAATCGGCACCTTTTCATCCGGCTACCAATGGCTTAGCCGAAAGGTTTGTCCAAACCGTAAAACACGCGCTGAAGACCTCTGAGGGGCAGGGGTCATTTCATCAGAGACTGCATCGATTTCTGTTAAATTACAGAAATACTCCCCATGATACCACCAGGGCCTCTCCGGCATCCCTGATGTTCAAGAGGGACCTACGGACTCACCTTGACCTGCTAAAGCCCGCTGCTGTGAAAGACACTGTTCAGAAACAACAAGAGAAGCAGGTACAGCAACGCAAACAGACCAAGGAGAGGAAGTTCTCTTCTGGTGACCACGTGCTAGCTAGAAACTACAGTGCTGGTCCACAATGGGTGCCAGCGACCATTTTGGTGCAGACTGGTCCTGTCTCATACACCCTCCAGACTGCTGATGGTCGCATGTGGAGGAGGCATGTCGACCAACTCCTACAGAGTGCAGCGCCAGCATCCACACCACCGCCCATGGTTGACAGTGGGGAGGTCCAGGAAGACGATGGTGTGGACACCGTGGCAGCTCCTGGTGGTGCCCTTGTTTCGGAGGAAGCTGTACTTGATCCTCTGCCAGAGGCGCCGATGGGGTTGCCACACCCCCACACCCGGTGCCACTCACTGCGTCCCCCAGAGGCAGTGTACCGGGGCCTTCCCGTGAGCGGCGGTATCCAGAAAGGGAGCGACGGGCTCCCAAACATATGGACTTGTGAGCTCTTTAGCACGGCACACCCAATCATCTGGGGCAGAATAATACCCAGGGGTGCCGTCACGGTAAGGCAGTCTACCCTCACCCGTAGGTTCTGTTTGTGTGTGTGCACATCTGGGTGTCTGTTATAAAAGTTAAAGTTTTATTCGTTTATGCTCCCCATGTCGCTGTTATTTTATTATTTTGTGATATATGATTTTGATTAGTGGCAATTGGGTTATGGGGACTTCTATTCTAAGGGGGGAGGAGATGTCATGTTTGTTATGAATGTCCCTCATGCACCCCGTAGTTTAATTGGGGCATGACGGGTAACCCGGATGCATTGTTTGATTATGCGAGAAGTTAAGTAAAGAGACACGTTCGAGCATACTCCTGCCTCCTGAGCCTTATTACCATTTTAAGGTTATGTAGAATATAACAGAGCTGATGCCGGGTTATGTTGCGTTGTCATGAGGAGAAAATTATCTCGTTTTTGCAAGATTAGTCTCTCATTAAAACAAAAAACTTTTGCCGTTAAAGGGAGAAAGTTATCTAGTTATAACAAGTTGCCTTGTCAGCCGTCTGGAAGCAAAACGCTTTGGTACGATCCTTGAAAGTCACGTCACCTCCCACTGCCAGAAGAGGCAGCCTGTGAGCCTGCGCTCAAGGCAGCCTGTGAGCCTGCGCTCTGGGTTACAAATCAAAAAATTACATATGCAAATCCTTTTACGCATTTGTGCATCTCACGCGGCAGAATGTAGCAAAAATCACGTGTGTAAAGAGAGCCAACCAAAAAACCACTTTACTTTTAACCAATGATTTGTCTGTATTTCTGGGTCTTGAAGCGAAAATACTTCAGACACAAGTGTCTCTGTGTGTGCTTACAGATTGATATACACATTTGCAAATCTTAGTACAGATTTGCAAATCTCAGTACACATTTGTAGATCTGAATACAGATGTGTGGATGTTTTACACATTTGCAAATCTCAGTACACATTTGTAGATCTGAATACACATTTGCAGATTGTTGTACACACAGACAAATCTCCTCACACATTTACAGATTTATTTACACATTTTCAAATCCCACTGCACACACACAAATCGAGATACAGACACTCAACTCTCCACACACATTTGCAAATGTTAAAGCTACTATTTTGCCCCCATAGGTCTGTAACACATAGACATCAGTTCTCAGGTGAATATATGCGCCAAGGGCGTAGGTTTGATTTCAACTTTGGTAGGGACACTATTGGTCCAAAGCTTCATTGGTCTGATGTCATTGGTCCTACACAATATGCATGCTCCTATTTTTTGATGCTTAACTTGAGCGTCAGGACGCGTTCCATTTGTCTAAAGAAAAAAGCAGCATTTCTTGCTACATTTATACAAATTTTGTAACCACGACACACAATAGATGCTGTTTGTTAATGTTTAAAGCATCACCGAATCAGATGAATATCGAATTGGGACTTTTTTCCCACTTTGAAAAGGTTTGCATTTGAACTTTGAACAGACGGTAAATACGTGCCTATTAAACCAAATATAGTTGTCATGGTTGGCTTTATGTATTTTGCCCACATGCAGAAGCACACTCGGGAGAAACAGGTGAAGTTTAAAGGTTTTATTTAAGAACCAGGTAACGGAAGGATTCTGCCTCAGCGGAGGCAGCGTCAGGTAACGGTCAGAGAGCAGGAAACCGGGTCGATCACTGGGGAAGGACGAGACAGAGGTTAACTGGGGAAACGTGGAGAGGAACTGGTCTGACTGAGCTGGATCTGCTGCTGGACGCAAGCTTACCACTTGATGGACAGAAGGCCGACCGGGGAGGGAGCAGTGGGGACTCGCGCTAGCCGTGCGATGGTGGCCACAGGTGTCCGGGAGACCAGTGGGTCGAAGGTGGGGTCGGGTCCGAGCAGCACCGGGGAATCCAGATGTCCAGGACAGCGAGAGGAACCAGGTGACTTTCCGGAGATGGCAGGGTTTCAGGGGAGGGGAACTGACTCAGGAGGAACCAGGAGGTTTGCAGGAGAGACCAACACCAGACGGAAGATGACGATGCTTGGAGCTCCTGCCACGAGAGACTTCACAGGGTCACGAGAGGAAGAGGGCTGACACGAGGAGGTACCTGGGAGACACAAAGGTGAGTGATTAGTTCTTCTGGGAAACACAGAGAACGAGAGGCCAAGGCTTGTCTGCATACCACAACGGTAACACTCTGGCATCCTCTCGCTGTCTGCGTGGTGTTTAAGTAGTGCCTCCCGATGCCGCTCAACCGCCCGCAGGTGTGTGGGCTCCGCCCACCAGTCAACCCAGAACACCTGTGGAAAGAGTCTGAGGTAGCAGAGCCGGCAGCAAGCTGCACGGCCCTGCTGGCTGAGTCCTGACAATAGTCAAAACATTTCTGTTGTCTAAATTTATCCTGTATTTTCTTTTGAAGATATAAAAATGCGCATAGATAAACCCCACCCTTATTTTTATTATCCAAAATACTGCACCATAAAACACAGCAAAATTATACATTCAAGGGACTGCAAATAAATGTATTGTATTTACTCTGCACTGGAAGAAGAAGTGTAACTGATTGTCCATTTCATCATTGAAATGAGAACATATTAATATACTATTGGTATATACTAGTACGACTATTAAAGAACAGCAGATTAAACTTTAAGATATGTAAAGGCCAATATTAAATTACTTTTGCGACCACATCAACAGATTAAATAATTGCTTACTTTTTGGTGTACCAAATTACTCTCGTAATGATGAAATATCTTGTGGGCTAAGCCCCTGATGATGAGAATGTCTAGCTCCACCCCTGGTTTGTACTAATTTACTAATGGACAGTGTGGAATTCTATGTACAATAAAACCAATGTAAATAGTGTTCCTCTGTTTTATTTGTCTTTATCCTAATTCTAGAAGTAGAAATAGTGAAATAAATAGCACTATTATTTTGTGGAATCCTAATCACACTATTATAACTACGCAAAAGTCTAAACAAAACATAGCAGTTTAGGTGGCATCTAGTGTTCTTATACTGTATATTATGCAAAAGAAATTACACCTGCTATTTGCACCTGAACTGCCTCAAAGGGTCAACAATAAATGAAAGCAACAATAACAACGAAATATTGGTAAAAGAAACCCTCACCTTTTCTTTTTCAGACGGCTGTGGCTAAGAATCTGAATTTTTAATAGCCTACAGTCTTTGCTTTTCCATCTTTCCAGCAGTCTTCAGAACGCCTGTCTGGCAATTAGTTTTGTAAAACAGATTAGGTTTTTGTTGATAAAATGTGTTATACTTCAGAATTAAATGCTAGTTTAAGATATTAACGTTGGTCACTTACATTTCTCAAGTTCAACAAATCAAAACTCTCTCTCCTGCTTCTGTTCAGAAGCTTTCACCTATTTTAGTGCAGATAATATTTAGTTTCTTAAGTGGGACTAGTTTCGTAGTCTAGTATTAATTGTGGTAACCGCAGTATCCCAGTATGAATCAAAACTTTTTTTTTTTGCGGCTCTAGTGGCTCGCTATTTCCAAAAGTAGGCTGACAGGGGTAGAAGAGGGGGAGAGACATTCGGCAAAGGACCGCGGGTCGGATTTGAACCGGGGTTGACCACGTCGAGGACTAAGGCCTCTGTATATGGGTCGCACTACCAGCTGCGCCACATGCGCGCCCTGTGAATCAAAACTTAAATCTCGCGCTCCAAGCATGCACGCACAAGCACGAACACACGCGCACTAGAAAACAGCCAATCAGGAAGAGGAAAGGCGGAATTTAAGGCAGCACAACCAATGAGCGTGGAGTTAAACAGCACACAGCACAGTCACGTGCACTGCAGAGTTAAAGGGACAGGACAGACCGGGCAGGCAGTGATCACGGCCTATTACTAGTCTGCTGCCGCGAACGGGATACCTCTTTACTCGGCAACCACTAGCTTGCTTGACGTTGCCATGACAACTTGCCATGAACCTGTGTTGATTAGGCCTTAGTAAAATAAATAGTAAAATAAAATCAATATTAAAATAAAAAAGTCAAAATACTTTCCCAAAATATTCGTAAGAAATTTATAAATTGTGCAAAGTATTTTTAATACATTTTTTTTAAATCGCCCTCTCGCCACTAGGGGGTGCTGCAGCACCCCCACTTTCCGCGGCCATGAAAGCTAGTGGTTACTAGCTGAAGCAACTGAAGCTGTATGCTAACTTTTGACCGGTCCTCTATTGGTCCATGAAAATATTACTTTAGTTTTTTTTTTTTTCAACTGTAGAACATTTTGGCACATCCATGCATTGATTTATTCTAAGCTTTAATGGGTACATAGTACCCTGCTATCATGGTGATGTAGAGCTGTGTGTCGTCTGCTTAGTTTAAGTAACTTATGTGGTTGTTTTTTATGATCTGAGCTAAAGGGAGCATGTAGATATTGTGTAGGAGGGGATCCAAGATGGACTTTTGGGGAACCCGGCATGTGATATTTGTGGTCTCAAAAAGTCCCTGTCCTTTAAGTAGGAATTACATTTTCAAGCCCATTGGGTCTGATCTTGTTTATAAAACAAGCCCCTATTCTTTCTAAAAATACTTTCTGTTTTACAGCACTTTAAACACACAAACAGTCCATCAAACAGTTGCACAAACATGCTTAACCCCACAGTCACAGGAGGGTTTGTTAACCTGTCAACTGTGGCAAACAAGGCACGAGCATTACTAAGAATTCCTTTATTGTCTCGCAATGGGGATACTCGGGTGTGACAGTGTCAAACAAACCGACAGTTACACACAATCACCAGCAATGAAAAGAAGAAAGAAGAACATACTAGTCTAATCAAAATTAGCTCTAAAAAACACCAAGAATAGAAGCTTAAAAAGTAGACACAAGAAAAAATATTTAACAGTGGAAAGACTCCAGTCTATTTACCTCAACACCATAATACAATATGCAATATGCCAGATAGTGCAGCAACATCCTGAAGTAATTCAATTCAATTCAATTTTATTTATATAGCGCCAATTCATGAAACATGTCATCTCGAGGCACATTACAAAGTCAAATCAATCATATTACACAGATTGGTCAAAAACTTCGTATATAAGGGAACCAGTTGATTGCTTCAAAGTCCCGACAAGCAGCATTCACTCCTGGAGAAGCGTAGAGCTACAGGGAGAGTCGTCTGCATTGTCCATGGCTTTGCAGCAATCCCTCATACTGAGCAAGCATGAAGCGACAGTGGAAAGAAAAACCACCCATTAGTGGGAAGGAAAAACCTCCAGCAGAACCGGGCTCAGTATGAACGGTCATCTGCCTCGACCGACTGGGGGTTACAGAAGACAGAGCAGAGACACAACAAGACAGACAAAAAAGCACAGAAGCACACATTGATCCAGTAATCTGTTCTATATTAGATGGTAATGGCGGGTGAGCTGTCTTCCCTGGATGATGTCACAGCTAACAGAATGCCAGACCAGGTGTACCTACTATGAAGAAAAAAGAGAGAGAACAAAAAGTTAAAAGCTGAAATGACAACAGTCATTTCAATGTAATACAATGCAAAACTGGAGAACAGTAGACTGGAGAACAGTAGAAATCAGTAGAGTGAGAAAAATAAGCCCGGATTTCCTCCAGTAGCCTAAGCCTATAGCAGCATAACTATAGAGGTAGCTCAGGGTAACATGAGCCACTCTAAATATAAGCTTTGTCAAAAAGGAAAGATTTAAGATTAGTCTTAAAAGTAGACAGGGTGTCTACCTCACGGACCAAAACTGGGAGTTGGTTCCACAGGAGAGGAGCCTGATAGCTAAAGGATCTGCCTCCCATTCTACTTTTAGAGACTCTAGGAACCTAGGAAGACCCTAGGAAGTAGATAAGTGTGTGCAAGTTACCTTAACATCTTGGAACAGTGCAAACAATTAATGATTGGACCAGAACCATTAGCATGATGTAAACAGTTATTTAGTGTGTTCTGAGCAGCAGATATTATAAAGTCTAATCTCATTACTGACCAAAATCGTGATGTTATGTTTTTAACTGAAAGAATTGTTACATTAATTCTACTTATTAATAGTCTTGCTGATGATCTCAGAGAAGAAAGCTTCCTGTGCATTTTTAGTTGTAAATTATATCTGTAAAGTATCTCTTCATAAACGTCTTAGTAATTCTGGAGTCTATTCTTTTGCCTCCTAAGTTCAGCTCTTTGGCACTCCTTTTTTTCACTTCTAACTGCTGGAGCACTTCTTTGTTTCATTTATTTTTCCCAGAAACAACCTTCACTTTAATTGGTGCAATGCAGTCAATGATGTCTGAAAGCTTAGACTGAAAGTTATTTGCTAGTTCATCTACTTGTCATGATCTTGGCACTTGTGCTGGTCTGATTCTCCATCTGACACACCTGTGCAGCTCCGCCTTTCACCAGAGCCACCTGCAACGCTGACTATAAAACAAGCTCTCAGACCAGTCACTAGTGCCAGATTATTACGAGCCATCGGTGAGTTTAATCCAGCGTTACCTGAATCCTGTCTGTCTGCCTGCCTGCCTGTTACCTGACCTGTTTCTGCTTCCTGATTCTCTGAGACCGCATCAGCCCTGTCTGACCTGATTATCTGTGCTACCTGTATTTCTGACCTGCTTCAGTGCCCTGACTCTTCTCTCGGATTCTACTTTGAATTTTCCCTGGATCTCTGGTCACCTGGCTCTGACCCTGAACCCGCTCTCGGACTTCAAGTCTGTTTCTGACTACGTTATTGATTTTCATTTACTGGCTGCAGCAGACAGTCGGAACGAGGAAGCATTAATGGATTCTTTTATGTCAGGTCTGAATGAAAAAATAAAAGATGAACTGGCCACCCTAGATTACCCCATTCCCTAAAGTAGTTGGAGAATCGGGCTACATGGATTGATCTCCGGTTGATGGAACGTAAGCGGGAGAGATGCTTTTGGACTCCTTCCCGATTTTGTTCGGCCACCACCACCCCTGATGTGGAGGCTTTCCCAGCTAAAAAGCCTGCACCACAACCTATGCAGCTGGGAAGGACAAGACTGTCCAAGGAGGAACGTCAACGCAGGTTTCAGCTCAACCTGTGTTTGGGAATGTGGAGAGGATGTCAACTGTAGGCCAATCTTGAATACTTTGTTCATGTTGTGAGAAAATTCCAGAAAAGGAACATCTGGGCTTTGTGGAGAAGAAGGGGAGGTGGGGGCAGTATGGACCGGTGTTCGTGGCGATGGAGGTTTTTGGTTCTTTTTGGAAGATAAAAGGGGGTCCTCTCTCTGAATCCTCCTGTAATTCTGACGTAGCCTCTTTCTGTGACATCTTTCTGGCAATCTTTTTCTTGGCTTGTTCGGGCTGTACTGGGCTTATCGTTTGTTTTGGCACTGGTTGAGCTTTGTTTTGGGACAAAGCTGATGGTGCATGGTTCAGAGAACAGAAGATGTTTGAAATCAGCCGTTTTGCACCTGACCTATTTACAGAGAAACCATCTCTGTTGAACAGATGTCTCCTCTCCCAAAAGATGTTAAAGTTGTCTATGAAGGTTACAGTTGTTTGCTTGCATGTTTTTTCTAGCCATTTTTTTAGCATCAGAACTCTGGAAAAAATCTCATCTCCACACTTAATGGGCACATAAGGGCCACTGAGAAATACGTTGACATTAAGGCCATCAACTAAATTCAGCCGACGAATGTAATCCTCTTTCAATACTTCTGATTTTCTCCAGGTGGCGTCGCCCAGGGCTTCAGCTTGTATTATGAGTTTTTCCAAGGTCAGGCGTTCTTTCAAGATCCTTGGAAGGATGTCTGATACATTAGACACCAGGGTATTGTTCAAAGAGCTATAAATCAACACCTCTGTGTTTTTCTTGTTACAGAAACGTTTAATCCCACTTACAGATCCATTGCATAAGATCAGGGTCCTTGGCCCTGTAGCATGTTTTTTCTCTGGTAGCTTAGAGCGAAGATTGTTGACATACCTTTGATTGTTGTCATGATCCTCCTGGGTCACATCTTGGAGTGGAGCGTATCTGTTTAGTAACGGAATTCCAACATTTCCAGCAGGTTTACTGCTATTATTTGTTTTGAGAACGGCCCATTGTTGTTTCACTTGTCTTGGGACACTTCTCTGTAGTATTGGTCAGTTTCCTTTGTCTAAGTGGGGGTTTCCTTGATCCTTTGGCCTTGCACCCAGAGTGGTCCAGGAATTCTCATTTTCCTCAGGGAACTGTTTGTTCAATGAGTTGCTGGGCTGGTGCTCACTGTTCGGAATCACAGGCAGGGTTGTTTCATTTCCATACGCGGCGTTTACATCATAATTCACTTCGAGTCGGCATATTTTCAGTTCCATAACAGCTATCTTCTGTAGAAGCTTGTCAAAGTCCTCTGTGGTGAAGGTAGGCTTCTTTTCAAAATCAAAATCAAAAATAAATAAAATAAAATAACTAAATCCAACTTTCTGAAGTTTTGGCTAAGAGATAAAAAGGAGATAAAAAGTAAAAGGCAGGAAAATGCAAGCAAGCAGGGAGCAGAGAAAAAAGGGTCCGAGCAGGCAGAGGGGCATCCGAGCAGCAAACAAATCATACGGACTGGTCAAAAAGTTTCCTATCTAAGGAAACCCAGCAGATTGCATCAAGTCTTGACAAGCAGCATTCACTCCTCATTAGGGATGGGAATCGAAAACCGGTTCCTGTTCAGAACCGGTTCCGTATTTTCCAATTCCATGGAACCGTTTGGCAGCGCGCTTAACGATTGTCTTTTCGATTCCGTCGTGCAGCAGCACGACGGAATCACGTTTTTACGCAAGTTACGCAAGTTACGTCACGTTTTTACGCAAGTTACGCAAGTTACGTCACGTTTTTACGCAAGTTACGCACACGGCATTCAGTAAGCAAGTGCGGCGTGACCAGGCTAAAAGCAAAACAAAACAAATGGCGCGGTCGAAAGTTTGGCTTCATTTTAAGGAAGAGAAAGATGGCAACGAGGCGCTTTACAATCATTACAAAGTGGCATTTACATCCGCGGGAGGAAATACATCCAACAGGCAGAAACACCTGCGCACACATGGCATACATTTTAACGAATCCCGTGTTTTTGATTCTTACCGGATAGAAGCTAAAGTTACGACCAGCATGGAAGGCAACTCTGGTGGTAAGTAGCTAGTTTTACATCACTGGTTGTGCTTAATGTGGTGCCTAGTAAATTATATGCGATTTCTGAAAATAAACCAATTTCCTACCTCTCTTTGGGGTTATTAAGGGAGTGTGCCTTTCTCGTTAATCCAGCCCTTCACTGGTAGCATGTTTAATTAGAACTACTGGTAGCTGGAATTCTTACATGATTCTAGCTGTTGCAATGATGGTAACGAAAAACGCTACAAAGTTGTTCCGCAGTTCAGGGACTGAGAGAAAGGTGACGCTCGTTTAATTTAAATCAGGGGGAGATGAGTTTATTTCCCAAAATTGTACAGTAATGCTTTTTCATTAAACGGATGCCTGAGAGATGACCGAGGTTATCTAAAGAGAGATTAACAAGCAACTGTCACAACAAACTTACATTTTCTTGTATTCTAAACAATTCAATTCAATTTCATTCAACTCATCTACTGTATTTAAGTTTGTTCTTATATTCCTTTTTTATTTAAACAAATATAAATGTTACTCCAGTTGCACATTTGCTGTGGACATCTTGACCTTGTTAGTTTGTAAGGTCGTGTGATAGTTAAGTAAACAAAGTTGATGCTCATCATCAAACTGTTTATTATCCTTTTTTCCCCAAATTGGAATCGAAAAGAGAATCGAAAAGGAATCGAATCGTTTCACAGAATCGATAAGGGAATCGGAATCGTGAAAATCTTTTCAATTCCCAACCCTACTCCTCATGAAAGAGTGTAGAGCCACAGTGGACAGTCATCTGCATTGTCGATTGCTTTGCAGCAATCCCTCATACTGTGCATGCATGAAACGAAAGTGGAAAGGAAAACTCCCCTTTGACAGGGAGGAAAACCTCCAGCAGAACCAGACTCAGTGTGAACGGTCATCTGCCTCGACCGACTGAGGGTTGAACTTACCTTTATGTCTTTTAAGGGCAACAATGAATGCTTGGGACTTCCTCCCAGCAAAAATGGACAGTGGTTTTATCAGATGGGCAGGGAAGGGCCTTATTATAATAAATCAACTATTTGAAGTAATAACCCTGAGGGCTTTCCCCCAACTTCGAGCAAAGTACGGCATTGATTCTAAAGATTCTTTTAGATGAATATAATGCAAATTTAGCATTACCTTACAACACCCAAAGAGTTAAAGAAATTCCATCCAATAGCTGAGAATACAATGAATATCAAAAACATAACATCTTGCTTATATGGTAGGATCCTTATGGATATTTGAGTGGACACGTAGCTGGAAACTAATACCTTAATCGCTGATGAAGCGTGAGAGAGTTCCTGGGTATCTTGCAAGAAATGGTTGAGTAGCACAATCTGGAGATAATTTGGATGGAAGAAGAGTGTGAGATTTTTTAGAACTCTCTTGGTTATAGCTAAGTTTGACAATAAATGTCCCCCCATATGTTGGATGGGTTGTGGAATGATAGAGGACTTCTGACACATTTTCTGGGATTGCCCTAAATTGCATAATTTATTGGAAATTTGAAGCGACAAATAAGTGAGATTCTGACTTAGACTTAGACAACTTTATTGTCATTTTGTATGTACAGAGTGCATACAGAACGAAATTTTGTTGCATACAGACCATGTAATTGGATTGCAGGTGGAATAAGACAACATTACAATATAAAGTGCAGCATTGATCAGATGTAACAATGCAGGAGAAAAACAGTGTGCAAGAACAGTGTGCAGAAGAATGTTCAGTTTTATGTGCAAAAAATAAGATTTTGAAAAATGGAAATGATTTGAAATGGAAATGATTTTGAAAAGATGAAAAATTAGAAAAATGAGATTTTGAACTTATGTTAATCTTTTGGGTCACAACGGCTAGTTTTGGATACTGTATTGTTAATAAATTTAGGAAGAAATAGTGTGTCTGTGCTCAGAGTTCTTCTGTTAATTGCACATAAAATGATCCCAGTACACTGGCATAAGCCCCATCCACCCACACTGGACCAAAGGACCCAAAAACTGAGGGATGTAACCTGCATGGAATGCATAACAGCAAACCTTCGGTTTCAGACAAACGTCAGACAGACGTCTTAAAAAATGGAAAACCGTTATAAGGTATTTAGATAAGAGAAAATAACATCTATGTTTAACTGAGGTTGATGGAGTTATTGGTGCAATGTACTATATGTCACAGTTATGGTTATGTTTTAGTTTTGTTTTGGACTTATGAGGACCTTTTCTGTTTACCCTATTATTCAGCCACCAGCAGTTAATCAATCAGTTCAGTTCACCTCTTGTCACCACCCTTCCTTAGATCAGCTCCACCTGTTACCAGTAATTAGTGTTCATATCCAGTCACCTGTTTAGCCAACTATTTATACCAGCCTCAGTTTACTCACAGTTGCCAGAAAGCCTCACTTCTTCCTGCTCCTCACCACTCGTCTCAAACAGGATCGGTACTTCTTCTCTACAAGCTCATATGTGCTCTACCAGCTGGACTCTGCTGCTAAGAGGATCACCTATTCTGCGTGCTGCAGTTCTGCCAGTTTCTTCCCGTGAGTTCCTGCCGTTTGCTCGGCCTGTTCTGGTGGTTCTCCATCCTACATCGTTCGATCTGGTCTCTCCTTACCTGCCTCATCTGGTCTTCGGCTCATCTCTGCCTGCCTTCACCATCTGCCAAGATTGTCATCGCTAGTCTGCCTCACCTTCCACTATTCAACACTCTCAATAAACCTTTTAATCGTAACTCAGTGTCTGGTTGAATATCGGGTTCACCTGCAGTAATCGTTACACTATAATGATAGAACTATCTAGACTTAAAATGAATAACCTTTCACATCAAAGCTTTTTGGTTATCTGTTACTTTGTAAGGTTTGTTTCCAATTGGAGTGACTGTACATGTCAGATTGTGTGGGACTCTGTCAAGGAACCTGTTCTAATAAAAGTAAAAAAAGCAACAGAAAAAAAACCTAAGTTGTGCCACAAGTGTTTTGTGCGTATGCACGCTTTTTACATGAGGCTATAGGTCTCGTGAATGTAATTAACTTTATAAAGAAATAGTGACATCAAGCAAGATCTAAGTCTATGAAACCAAGATGTAACAATATTTGAATAATTTTATGACATAATCTACATTTTATGACATAATCTACTGCTTAGCTAGTCTCCATTAGACTGCAGAACTGGTTGAACAGAAAGCAACGTTGTCAAAAGAAACTGAAGCAGGATTAAGAAATTAAAAGCATCATCAACAAAATGAAAGACTTTATAAATACTTTATGAATTTAATTCAACAGCATTTTTTGTTGAGCTACGTACTTTTCCTTTATTGTAGGCTATGTTTAGTAATGTGAACCTTCATGTTGTGATTTAAGAGTATTGTATGGATCACTGGAAAGAAGACTCGTTCTTTGGCTACCAGTGTTTAAACGGCTGCAACCCCAGAATGATCAAGAAGTGTACAGAGCTGCCAGAAAACTTCCCTGTCACATCAAACATGGTTCAGAGCTCCTTGCCAGCAAAGACTAGCTTGGATAAAGAACTCAAGGTGAAGAAAATCTCAGTATCTGTTTTCAGAAACTAAAATGTACAACTGTGATACAATTCTTGCTGTCCTTTCAAACGCACACATGCTAAAGTCACATCCTGGTGTCCTCTTTTTCTTTCCCGCTGTACTTAATCTCTGTAGGCAGGGAAGATATACCTCTTAGACTACGCCATCATGGATGGGATTCCTGCAAACACCATCAAGGGTAAACCTCAGTTCATAGCTGCTCCGCTCTGCCTACTGTATGAGCATCCAGATGAAGGGCTCATACCTATTGCAATTCAGGTATGGCATTTAAAATCATTTTACCACAACACATGAACAAAATATGTCAAATGAAAACGCAGAGCAAGACTTTTTTTAACCTTTTGGCTTCCATGTGACTTCTTGCTGGTATATCAGGATCAGAATCAATTTCATTCGTCAAGTTTGTGGATACAAACAAGGAATTTGACTTCACGCTCACATAGTGAAAAAAAGATAAAGAAAATGAACAGCAAACTACAATCTATTCCAAAAACAGTTAAGGTGGAACATTTTATATCCTGATGTGTTGGGTCAACAGCTATGCTAGCTGCCCTTTTACTTGCCCTGGACCTGTAGAGGTCATGAGTGGAGGGAAAGTAAGTCCTGATGATGCTCTCTTGAGTTCTAATTGTTCATTACCATTTGGACCTCTCCATTCTGTAGACAAGCGAAACCACAGAGAATTGGATAAGCAAAAGAGACTGAAAGATGGCAGTGTTGACGGTGATCAATAGCTCCTGAGGGAGGAAGTTGCCGTAGGAAGTACAGTATCTGCTGGGCCTTGTTTCAGAATGTGTCAATATGTGAGGACCATCTCAGGTCCCGAGTAAGGCTGGTTCCTAGGAACTAGAAGTGGTTTTGAGCACACCAGTGGACCTTTCCTGTCTGTTTGCAGACTCATTGCCATCCTGGATCAGACCAATCAAGGCATGTCATCTGCAAACTTCAGGAGTTTCAAAGACGGTTCTGCAGAGGTGCAGTTATTTGTGTACAGAGAGAAGAAGAGAAAGGAGAGAACATACCCCTGAGGGTGCTAGTGTTGATTGTTCTTGAGTGAGGGAAGATGCTTCCCAGCCTCACCTGCTGCTGGCGGTTAGTCAGGAAGCTGGTTATGAAGGAAGCTGACAGATGGAGGGCGGCACTACAAGCTGGGTGAGCTTCTGGTGGAGAATGTCTAGGTTAATTGTGCTAAAGGTCAAGCTTAAATCTACAAACAGGATCCTGCCATTTGTCCCAGGATGGTCAAGGTGGCTCAGGATAATGTGTAGACCAAGGGTGACAGCTTCACATTTGAACCGATACGGTATTGATACTGTCAGAATAATTCAGTGAATCCTGGTTCACTGCAGATCTGACTTAGAACATGGAATTGAGTTAAATTAGCTTAACTAATTTAGAACAACATTTGGCATGTATTTCAACCCATCCACAATGCAAATCCCAAGTTACACAAAACATTATTTGAGGAAATAACATTTTAAAGAATGATTTACTCAGAAAAATCATTGACTTTAGGGATGCTCGATTTTATTAATGTGATTAAACAAAAGTTATTAATCTGAGTTAAACAAAACGTCTTTCAATCGACATTAATATTCCATAATAATGCGGTAATAACACTCATAGCACTATCCAACAATGGCGGAGCAAAACGAACAAGCCTTATGCTTGAAACGACTTTTTCCGTGCCGGGAACCGGAAGTTGTCAGAAGCTAATAACCGTTTGGCTAGCGGACCTTCGACGCTAACTTTAAAAGCTTTGGCTTTAGTTTAGCGATAATGATTGGAACAGATAACACAAACATCAATATCCCATCAATGTATAAAACCCTTATGGAGATAACGTTTGTTATAACCATAAAAACACACTCGAATTCCATCTGCAATGGCATGGTATCAACATGCTAGCAGAAGCTACGTTGGTTAGCTCCCTGTTTTTAAAAACCCAATGTACGCATTATACAAGCTTTCCAAACAAACCATGTAACTCTCCCTGCTCATCCTCTGCCAAACCTGTCGGTGTCTCGTATGAGTTCGGTTTACTTTGGCCATCTAAGGAAAAGCTGTGGAAAGCAGGGGACATGTTGGTCCTTTCAGCAGTGGGCTAGCTGCTTAGAAGCAGCAGACTTGCGGGCCAGCCGCAACGTGGCCGGAGTCAGCCGGTCCGAGGTCCTGCATACAGTCTCTGAGTTCTCACCTTAAAATAAAGAAAGCTGTTTCTGCATTCTTTACTTTGCGGCTGGTTGCGCAGATGTCAGAGTGCAACTTGCTTCAATGGGGTAGGTGAACCTTCAAACTCAGTCAGGTCCTCTGCTCTGCAGAGGACGAATTTCTCCCCATTGCTGTCCCAACAAAACCGCAGGACCTGAGTTTCGAAGAGGCACATTTTTACTCAGCTTGTGGGTCTTTTGGGCTCCGAGAGTTCCGCATGGTGGCTGGTCCAGGGCGTACTCTCTCCTTGAGAGTCCCATGAAGGAGTGGGCTCATGAGTCTGAGTCTGAGTCCCATGTGGCTCGCAGGGCATGGCTGGCTGGCCGGTCTCAGCAAGCGCGGGCCCTTCCTCCAGAGCAGACCCAGGAAGAAAGTGAAGAAGAAACTGAGGGATGTAGTCTGTGGGAGCAAGCTTTTTAGCACTGATTGCACCTTGCTGCACTCTGCTCACAACCCCCGTTTGATTTGGGCTCCGGTTACATGCTGTTCAAAATTCACTCTGAATTTTGCCATGGTGCAATGGAATAACACCACAACATCTCCTAAAAGGATTGACAGGTTAGTTTTGTGGGAAAAAAATCCACCAAAATGTCCCTATTTCTCTCGTCAGAAAAAATAATTATATATCAAAACTTGATTTAGTTATGCTGGTGCCTATCTTTCCTAAGCATTTCACAAGTCAATCACAGGGCAACACAGAGACACAGAGGACAAACAACAAACCAAAAAAATTCCCACACACTCACAACTAGGGACAATTAAGAGTAATCAGTGTACACTAAGTCAAATTCCTTGTAAGTGCAAAACTACTTGGCAATAAACTTGTTTCTGATTTCTGTACCTAACAATCATGTTTTCTGGACTGTGGAAGGAAGTTGGAGTACCCGAAAACAACCAACACATACACAGGTAGAACATGTAAACCTCATGCAGCAAGACCCCAGGCTACGATTTAAATAAAGTACATTTCTTGCTCGAAGGCAACATTGTGCCAACTTGCAGGATTATGGTAGTCACTCATATGAACAGTGGCGGGCACAGGTAACCAAAACGTTAGCATCACAAACTCGTATTCCGCAAACAAAAATATTAGCTTTGCCGGCGTTAAACCAATGATAAATAAGGACATTTGAGGTTGCTAATGCTGGCTGTTAACAAACGACTGTCACTCAGTCACACATCTTCAAACAAAAGGTGCTGCATACACACACATGGTACACGATGAACATGCACACTGCTGCATGTTTGAGGGTATACCTCTATTAGTTTAGGATAAATTACTTTTAAACATTAACTTTTACATGGCAGTGGAAGTTTATGAGAAGAATATTCTAACCCTCTGTGCCCAGACAACTGCATTTAGAAAATATGGTTCATGCGAGTCAGAAAGCCACTCCAGTGTTGTGAGCTATTGCGAGAGAAACAAGCAACCAGCTCTATTACCTCTACCTTATAAACAGCATGAATGAACAAACCCAGAGTTGCTGATGATAAGCAAATCTGGCAACACTGCTGGGAGCCTGGAACAGTGTGTGTTTCTGGAGGTCTCTTTTCCCTTCTGTTATCACTATTTAACAAATGTGAAATAAATCACGACTGTTTGGGTTACATGTTGTTGTAACATCAATGATATACAGTGTCTTGCAAAAGTATTCATGCCCTTTGAACTTTTACATATATTGTCACATTACAACCACAAGCATAAATATATTTCATTGGAATTACAGTTTGTTTTTTTGTTTTTTTACAAATAAAACAATTCAAAGGACCTTGTGCAAATGTATTCAGCACCCATAAGGTCAATAACAAGACAGGACAAGAGAGAATGGTTCAGCAAAATAAAATGTTGCTGCAATTACAGTTGCAAGTCTTTTAGGGGATGTGTCTAGGTATGTGACTGAAATTTTTGCCTATTCATCTTTGCAAAACAAGCTCAGTCAGATTAGATGGAGAGCATTTGTGAACAACAGTTTTCAGAACTTGCCACAGATTCTCGATTAGGTCTAGACTTTGACTGGGTCATTCTAACACATGGACATGTTTTCTTTTAAACCATTCCATTGTAGCCCTTGCTTTATGTTTAGGGTTGTTGTCCTGCTGGAAGGTGAACCTCCAACCCAGGCTCAAGTCTTTTGCCGACTCCAACAATTTTTCTTCCAGGATTGCCCTGTATTTGGCTCAATCCATCTTCCCATCAACTCTGACCATCTTCCCTGTCCCTGTTGTACTTAGACTTAGACAAACTGTATTGTCATTTTGTATGCACAGAGTGCATACAGCTTACCACAATGTAATAGGATTGCAATTGAAATAAAAATAACATAACATAACAACAATATAGAGTGCAGCAGTGATAAGAATGTAACAGTGCGTGAGAAAAACAGTTTTTTAAAAAAGTGTGCAGAAGAATGTTCAACCATGTTTATAATGCAAAGATAAGGGTGCAAAAAAGGCATTTATTTGAAAAATTCAATGTTGACAGTGCAAAAGAATAAGGATGCAAAAATGCAGTAAACGTTCAGTTGTGCACTTTTAAATTTAAATGGATTATAAAAATTCAGCAAAGTTGGCAGTGCAAAATATTGATGCAAGATGGCCATAAAATTCAGTTCAATCTGAAAAACTCACACAGAAAGAAATGGCAATTAGAAGGATTTTATTGACACAATGATTTAAGTCTTTGGCGCTCAGACCTCGGCAGGAACATTAATGTTGAATTATACTTTAATATGCATAAGTAGATGTATGAGAACAGGGATGTTCCCCCAGGCCTGAAACTGGTGGTAGTTCAGTCCAAAGAGCTGGTTGAGAGATGATCTGCTTGAGTTATATTAGAGTGATCCAGAAACTGAGGAAGCTGAACATTGCTTCACTCAGAGAACCAGAAGGTAGATGTCCCGCTTGATTAAACGCAGATTGCGTGTACTGTCCATGATGAGCAAGCATGAAGCGACGGTGGAGAGGAAAAACTCCCCTTTGGGAAGAAACCTCTGGCAGAACCGGGCCCAACATGGTGGTCTTCTGCCGGACCAATACAAGGTGATAAGGAATGCTGAAGACTGGGAGAAAACACTCTGATGGGTTGAGGATGGAGGAACGTCATGGAAGCTAGATTAACTCAGCTACGATGTTGGAGAAGGGGCGGGGGGTGGGTTGAATCGGACCTCTGATTCGAAATCCGACATCATACGATGCTGTTTGCGCTTGCTGGTTAGCAGGCTGAGACGTGGATTTGAAGTTGTTTTTAAGGTGAACGCGGGATGCTGATTGGGCTTCGTGGAGGTGAGGTTCGAAGCTGATTGGCTCGCATCAGAGGCGGATCTGCCTCTGATTGGATGGAGGTAGGCGATGAATTTCTTCAATTGAACTTCTGCTTTAGCTTCATTTCAATCTGAAAAACTCACACAGAAAGAAATGGCAATTAGAATGATTTTATTGACACAATGATTTAAGTCTTTGGCGCTCAGACCTCGGTAGGAACATTAATGCTGAATTATACTTTAATATGCATAAGTAGATGTATGAGAACAGGGATGTTCCCCCAAAAATTGCAGAGGTCGAGGTCAGAGCATCTGTATGCTCATAAGGCTGAGTGACTGATAACAAGAATAACAGGATAAGTAATTGAACTGCCAAGAAGGTTTGCAAACAGCTAATCAATTCAGGCCGTTATTATGAAGGCCTGCTAGCAGGCCGTTGCAGTGAAGGCTTACCCAGAGTACAGTGAGATGAATAGGAGATGATTATTAGGTGAATGATAGGGTAAAGGTGAAGTAATCAGGGATGCTTTCTTGCGGAAGATGTCTTGCGGATGCTTTCTTGCGGAAGATGCCTTGCGGATGCTTTCTAGCAGGAAGATGTCTTGCGGACGCTTTCTTGTGGAAGATGTCTTGCGGATGCTTTCTTGCGGAAGATGTCTTGCGGATACTTCTTGCGGATGATGCACATAGATAAACGAGTGATCATGACGAGATGCAAGACGGGTGACAGGACACATGATAAGGTGCAGGACAGGATGCATAAGAGAATGCATGACGAAATGCATGAAGGGACGCATGACAAGACGCGAGACGAGACACGACCAGACGCACAAGAAATGCATGACAGAATGCATTACAATACAAAAAATGCAGGAAAGGGTACTCAACAGGGTGCATGATAGGAAGAAACACAGGTCTGCAAATAATATGAATGAATTTTGAACCACCACCAGTAATTAAGTTGAATTACCGCAGAGAGAGCGTTGAGCAGCACGAATTGATGAATGTTCAGGGCAGATATATGAGGTTTAAGCTGATGATGACCAACGACCCAGTTGTTGGAGAGCAGCTTCAGAAACTCCACGTGTAGCTGCTGTTGTGGCTGCCCCAATCCGGAACGAATGGCCGGAAGAACGACTAGATGGAAGGCCACATGATTCTAATTATATTCTAAGATGTTCTTGAAACCAATGTGCGGACATGGGAGAACCCTCAGGTGTAATGAAGAGAGCTTTGGAATGCGTTATCATCTCGTGGTGTTTTTGAACGAATTTGAACATGAAAAGAAAAGGGCAGAAGGGGCCATCTGTTCGCGCGATGGAAATAGAACAAGAGCCTTTTCCTTTAGAGTGTTTCAAGGATAATTTGTAATGATCGATATTAAAACGAATATCTGAAAGAGATAAATCTCTGGAAGGATTAAAGTGATAATTGTTTGAAGTGAATTCTCCTGTGTCTCTGCTCTGTCTTCTGTAACCCCCAGTCGGTCGAGGCAGATGACCGTTCATACTGAGCCCGGTTCTGCCGGAGGTTTTCCTTCCCGTTAATGGGGAGTTTTTCTTCCCACTGTCGCTTCATGCTTGCTCAGTATGAGGGATTGCAGCAAAGCCATGTACAATGCAGACGACTCTCCCTGTGGCTCTACGCTTCTCCAGGAGTGAATGCTGCTTGTCGGGACTTTGATGCAATCAACTGGTTTCCTTATATAGGAACATTTTTGACCAATCTGTATAATCTGACCCAATCTGTATAATATGATTGAACTTAACTTTGTAAAGTGCCTTGAGATGACATGTTTCATGAATTGGCGCTATATAAATAAAATTGAATTGAATTGAATTGAATAAAAAGCCATAAAACGCCAATAAGAAGGTCCTAGATAGAAGAGACTTAACATAGGATGAGTAGGAGCTGATTGAGATTGAGGACAAAAGTTTCTTGAGGATCGGAAAGGTTATAGGCTTACGTGAATCAGATTCATGGAAAGAGTGATTTGCCAAACCTTTAAGAAGGAGCTTAATGGAGTAATTGGTGAAAAGACTAGAACAATTGGGGTTATAGCATTTGGAAAAGAAATTGATGCCAGCTAATAAGCTACGGATGTAAGAAAGTTTGAAATGGCATTTGTCGAAGCAGTAAGAAATGAAAGCCATGACAGAGGTAATGAGTAATGGATATAAGGGTATATTGAGGCTTGAACAAAATTTTGCGAACAATTGCCATGCAAAATTATAGGTTTTGAGTGTAGAGGGAGCTAAACCTGATTTCATGTAAAAACTGGAGGAAAGTAAGTACGAATGGAGAGTATGAGTTAATTGAGGATGAGTTCCTCTAGAGGAGGAACAAGGGTCAGATGAAGATCGGCGGTAGGATGAAGATGGTGGAAAGCCTGGAATTTGAAACGAGACAGAGCATCAGCAGCAGAGTTAGAATGGCCGGGAATGTGACGAGCTGAGATGATAAAGTTATTTGTGACTGCTTGCCAGGTAATGCCTCTGATAAATGGCATGAGAGACTGGGAGGAGGAGCGACCTTTGTTTATGGCTTCGACAACAGCGATGTTATCGCACTTTTTCAAAGCGGGCCCCATAGCCGGCAAGCTACAGCTATTGGATAAACTTCGCATAGAGCAGATGATTGTGAGTTGATAAAGGGAGGAGGCCACGAACCTGGGTCTTGAAAGAACCCCCCAAAACCTACGGATGGGGCAGCATCCATTGAAAATTGCAGCATGTCAGCATACTGAATAATATCGTCGTAGAAAAAGGATTTGCCATTCCAGTCAGAAAGTAGTCTAGCCCAAAAGGAAAGATCAGACCGGCAGCCTTCATCCAGAGTGACCTGGTCAAGGAGGGAGGGAACAGAATTAGCCAAGTCGAGCAGCTGGGAAATGAAAGAGCGACCCTGGGGAATGATGCGCATGGCAAAATTGAGGTGACCAAGCAAGGAGAGCAACTGACGTTTAGAAATAACTGATGCAGAACTATAGGATAGTGAAATCTCTGAGTCGAGGTCTATGCCTAAAAACTCGATTTTTGTTGCCGGGCCAATAGTTTTCTCTTCAGAGAGAGGGGAACGCCGAGACGGGAAAAGAGCGTTTTCAGTTTGAAAAGTGACGAACTGGGAAGGTTAGAGGGAGGATCGATAAGTAGAAAATCATCTAGGAGATGAAGAACGCATGGAAGATGAGTGACATTAAGGAGAATCCAACACAGCGCTTCTGAGATTTTGTCTGAGATTTTGTCAAACAATGAGGGACTACTCCTGCAACCGAACGTTAGGGTGAATTGGAATGATTTTAAAAGCTTCAGAAATATCGGCTTTAACCAGCCAGGCCCCTTGGCCAAAGAGCTTGATCAATGAAATTGCATGATCCACAGAAGCGTAATAAAGGGAAAAGGGGGAAAGAGGGATGAGGCTATTAATAGAGGAGTGGCGGCCAGAATGGGGAGTGGATAGATCCAAGATGAGTCTCTTTTTCCCAGAATATTTGCGGGTAGCTACCCCGAGAGGGCTAACACGGAAAGGAGCAAAGGGACAGGTTTTGAAAGGACCAATCATGAACCCTTTGGAAACTTCTTTGTGAAGTAACTGATCTACAATTCCAGGTTCTCTCAGAGCAGATTGAAGATTAGGAGATACGTGGGTGAGGGAGTCCTTGGGAGTCCTTGGGAATCCTTGAGATAAACCGGTAAGAATGAAATTAACAAAAGTACGATCAGGATGATGGAGGAGACAGATCGCTAATTCAGATATAATCATGGGTGTAGAATGATGACGGGCAATTAAGGTTTGGAGGTACGATTTTTCATGAAGCGTGGCTTCAGCATGGCTCAACACAGGAGAGCTACCTTCTCCGGACAAGATTCTGCTGTCCACCTACACCTCAAGGACAAAGGACACTCCTTTGAGGACCAAAATGTTCATATTTTGGACAACGAAGACAGATGGTTTGAAAGGGGCGTGAAGGAAGCCATCTACGTTAAGAGAGAAAAAACAACCTTAAACAGAGGAGGAGGTCTTAGGTTCCAACTCTCAAAAATTTACAATCCAGCTATAGGATTAATTCCGGCCAATCATCACCTCAATTCTCACCCTCATATGGGGGATCAAAACATCGTTCCTTTAAGCCAGGCCAATAACAACCCTAATGACTCCTCGTTGCAGAGGAGTGGACCAGTTTCGGTTCAATCTGCTGGCTTAATGACTTTAACGACCGCACATTACTAAGGGGTGGACCTGTTTCTGTTGAATTTGCATGTTATCTAAGCCATTACAAGGCCTTTGTTTGGCAGGAGTATAAAGCTTGGCACTCCACATTACTCCAGACTTTTTGAATTGAGAAACTTCCTGGAGAGGGAGCGAAACGTCTTCAACTACGGAAAATAAGTCCAGTTGCTTTGTTTTTTACCTTTTTTTTGGATTGAAATCATTGCAAATAGGTTTGAAATTAAATACCTTAATATTTCTACCTCTGTTGTCTGTGCGCTGAAAAGATGTAAATGGGGGCGGAGGAGGAAGGGAAGGAGCTTGAAGGGAATTGATGGGCAAAAAGCACTATGGTGACCGATAGAATTACAGGAGGAACAAGGAGTGGATTGAGTCAGCATGATTAAGATATTTGTGTCCAAAACAGACCAATCTAAACGAATGCCGTGTTGCACCAAGGTTGCAGCTGCTTTAGTAGAGAATGATTTATGATATTGGTAAAATAGATTACTGCCGAATTTAATGTGAAGGTCTGCTATTAATGAGAGATATGTATCAAGCTCCACCCTGCGGTCTGGAAAAACTGAACATAAAATGTCGCGGTAGATGCTGAATGCAGCGAGAAATTGGCCGATAGAGAGGTCTTTAGATAAACGGGGATCGGATGATTTGAAAATAGCTGTGACATTGCCTGCTGAGGCAACTTGCTGATCAACTTCAGGAGAAGGAAGAATAAGTGACACCAAATTAACGTATTTCCCTTGAATGATTTTCGAACGAAGGCGAGAAGAAACGTTAGAGTGCATTGGAATATAAGGTATGCCTGAATGGGGAGGCAGGAACAAAGCATAATAAGCGAACTCATGCAAATGGGAAATTATTAATGAAAACATGGTTGGATACATCTTACCTAGGGTTGGCCCGGGGCGGGCATTCGCGAGTGTGAATGAGGGAAGAGGAGGGAGGGGATCCGACTGTAAAGTTGACGGCAGAGATGACGTGGCAGTGAGGGGATTTTCCAAACTTTGAAGGCGAGCAGACAGTGTAGTGTTGAAACGGATCGATTAAGCGAGTCCAAGTTGGAGCAGATGGAGGCTGAAAGCTGATCAACGGCCGAAGGATTAATGAAGGAAGCTGTCACTGTAGGTTGAGAAGCCAAAGAAGGTCCTTGGTTTGCAACGGAGCGATAAGAGGGAGCAGGTGTAGCGGCGGCTGCAGCTGGGTTAGAGCTCGGACGTCCTCTGCTGCGCTTGGCGGGGGGAGCGGAGGATTTGCATGATCTCTTGCGACCAGAAATCGAAGCGTGTGGAAGAGAGGATGGCGGAGGAGATGGGGATGAATCATGACGAGGCAGGAGGGAGGCTAGTTGAGAAAGCTGAGCAGAGTCTAGATCAGAGCCAGGCAAGATACCTTTAGAGCGTAATGCGGAGGACGGAGATGAAAGAGCGGCTAGACGGGAGTTTCTTCGAGCAGGTGGATTTGGAGAAGGGTTGGTTTCTTCTTGATTAAGGACCAGGGACCCAGCAGGGTCATCTGATTTGAAATCCGACATCATACGATGCTGTTTGCGCTTGCTGGTTAGCAGGTTGAGACGTGGATTTGAAGTTGCTTTTAAGATGAACGCGGGATGCTGATTGGGCTTCGTGGAGGTGAGGTTCGAAGCTGATTGGCTCGCATCAAAGGCGGATCAGCCTCTGATTGGATGGAGGTAGGCGATGAGTTTCTTCAATTGAACTTCTGCTTTAGCTTCATTTCTGTGCATGTGTGGTGCAGAGTCCAGTTTAGAGTTCAACAGTCTGATAGCAACAGAAAAAAGCTGTTGCAGAACCTGGTGGACCTGCAGCGGATGCTGTGAAGCATCTTCCCAGAGGGCAGCAAGGAGAACAGTCCACGGTGGGGGTGTGAGGGGTCACTGATGATGTTACAGGCTGGGGACACGCAGCGCTGAGATGAAATGTACTTAATGGAGGGAAGAGGAGCCCCGATGATTCTCTCTGCTGTCCTCACCACTCTCCTCACGTTCTTCCAGTCGGAGGCGATGGCGCCTCCACACCACACAGAGAGACGGCTGGTCAGAGCGCTCTCTATGGTGCTTCTGTAGAAGGTCTTGAGGATGGGCGGGGGCAGGTTGGCTCTCCTCATCCTCCACAGGAAGTACAAGTGCTTCTGTTCTCTCTTGACCAGTGACGTGGGGTTCACAGACCAGGTGAGGTTGTCTGTGATGTGCACCCCCACGAATTTGGTGCTGCTGACCACCTCCACAGCTGAGCTGTTGAGGAGTAGTGGAGCGTGGCGAGGCTGGTTCTTCCTGAAGTCGATGATGATCTCCTTCGTCTTCTCCACGTTCAGGATCAGGCTGTTGTCTCTGCACCAGCCCACCAGCTGCTGCACCTCCTCTCTGTAGTACCGCTCGTTGTCGTGTCTGATGAGGCCCACCACCGTTGTGTCGTCTGCAAACTTCACGATGTGATTGGTGGTGAACCTGGGGACGCAGTCGTGTGTCATCAGAGTGAACAGCAGGGGGCTCAGGAGGCAGCCCTGAGGGGAGCCTGTGCTGAGGGTGATGACATCAGAGGTGTTCTGTCCGACCCGGACTGACTGAGGTCTGTTGATGAGGAAGTCTAGCAGCCGGTTGCGAACAGGTGTGCTGAAGCCCAGATGTTCCAGTTTTCCCACCAGATGCTGTGGGATGATGGTGTTGAACGCTGAACTGAAGTCCAGGAACAGCATCCGCACATGGGTGTAGAGAAGCACCCCCAAAGTATGACGCTGCCACCACCATATTTGACGGTGTGTTCAGAGTGATGTGCAGTGTTAGTTCTCTACCACACAGCGAGTTTTGCATTTTAGCCAAAAAGTAACATTTTTGGTCTTTTCTGACCAAAGCACCTTCTTCCACTTGTTTGCTGTGTCCTCAGGCAAATTGCAAACAGGCCTTCTTATGGTTTTCTTTTAACAATGGCTTTCTTCTTGCCACTCTACCCATTTTAGACTATGGAGACACTATATATAGGGTCGCTTGCAAGTCCACTCTATCAAAACTTGACTGTCTTTACCATTCCGCTATCAGGTTTGCCATAAATGCTCCTTTCAATAAACACCACTGTGCTCTGTATTCATCTGTCAACTGGCCCTCCCTTCACAATCAACGCAAAATTCACTGGTTCATCTCACCACCTTATTTAGGTCACCCGCTGCAGCCAAAGCCTGTCACATACAACACCCGGTCATCACTTCATCTACAATTACATATTCCCAAAACCAACACTACCCTTGGTCTTGCTGCATTTCAATCTGCTGCCGCTCGTGACTGGAACACTCTGCAAAATATTCTTAAACTGGATATACTAATCTCAATTTCATCCTTTAAAACAATTATACCATCCTTGTTCACAGACATTTGCAGTTGCTTGTCTACATAGTTTTTTTGGGTTGTCTGTTGTGTTTTAAATTGTATTTTATGTATGTATTACTAATGTATTGTATTTATTTTAGCCCTACTTCCTTTTTCCTAAGTGGTTACTCCACTTGTCAGGCCACTATTGTAAATCTTGTTCTTAATGACTTGTCTGCAGAAATAAAGGTATAATAATAATAATCTTCCATAAAGACCACATTTGTGCAGGGCACGTCTAATAGTTGTCCTGTGGACAGATTCCCCCACCTGAGCTGTAGATCTCTGTAGATTGTCCAGAGTCACCTTGGGCCTCTTGGCCGCATCTCTGATCAGTGGTCTCCGTGTTGGGCCCATAAATTTAGGTGGGCGGTTTACAGTTGTGTCATACTTTTTTCATTTCTGGATGATGGATTGAACAGTCCTCTGTAAGAAGTTCAAAGCTTGGTAAATCTTTTTATAGCCTAAGCTTGCTTTAAACTTCTCCTCAACTTTATCCCTGACCTGTCTGGTGTGTTCCTTGGACTTCCTGAGCTGTTTGCTCCCCAATATTCTCTTAACCAACCTCTGAGGCCACCACAGAACAGCCGTATTTGTACTGAGATTAGATTACACAAAGGTGAACTCTATTCAGTCATTAGCAATTATCAGGCAATTTCTCAAGGCAGTTGGTTACACTAAGAGCAAAGGAGGCTGAATACCCTTGCACACCACACTTTTCAGTTATGTATTTGTAAACACTGTTTTAAATCATGTATTTTTCTACTTCACAATTGTATACCACATTGTGCTGGTCTTTCACACAAGATTCCAATAAATAATATATTTGGTGTTGTAATGTGAGAAAATGTGGAAATGTTCAAGGGATATCAATGATGTTGCAAGCCACTCAATGTTGTTGTGAATGTTATCGTACTTACAGTTATCAAAACCCAATGAAATAGATGCTAATCGGGCTGCAAACAATTTATAAACATAGCATGCACCACCACCAAACATGGCGTGCCCACCACTGCACATGAACAATATATAAAACAATTCTTAAAGATAATAGACTGTATGAAACAAGGATTCAGCTATTTTTCAAAGTCAGTAAAACAAAAAACCACACACCTAAATGTAATAGAACATTTAATGTTGTAACGTCTTGCAAAGCATGTGTAACTGGAAGCCATATCTAATACTGGAGAGACAATTAACATAAATATAAGACTGTACTCTTAATAGCTATAAGAAATAGCAGACTGTAGGAACTTCCTAAGGACTGCCCTCACAGCAGGACGCCTCCTGGTAAAAGCTAAAGCCTTTGTCATGATTTAGTCGAGGGTGAACCCGGACACTGCACGCACACACAGAGTAGGATTTAAGAGAGTCAAAAACCGGAAACTAAGAAACCAAAAGTTCAAGAACACTGGGGAACCAAGGGACTGGAGAACACTGGGGAACCAAGGGACTGGAGAACACTGGGAAACCAAGGAGGCCAGAGAACACGGAGGAACCAAAGGGGCCAAGAGACACGAAGGAACCAAAGGGGCCAGAGAACACAGACGTGCCAGAGCACAACCAGGGCGCGGCACATCAGGGAAAGGTACGGGCGCTTGACAGCGCCAGGGGAAAGAGCGAGCGCAACACAGCGCCAAAGGGAAAGAGCGAGCGCAACACAGCGCCAAAGGGAAAGAGCGAGTGCAACACAGGGAGGAACGGGCCAATGGCAGCTCTAAAGGGAAGTAACAGGCGCACGACAATGCCAGAGGGAAGGAACGGGCGTACACAACGCCAAAGGGAAGGAACGGGCGTACACAACGCCAAAGGGAAGGAACGGGCGTACACAACGCCAAAGGGAAGGAACGGGCGCACACAACGCCAAAGGGAAGGAACGGGCGCACACAACGGGCGTATGGAAACGCCAAGGGGGGAAGGACAGGCGGACTGATACGTTAGGGCTCAACAGCGTAAGGAAACGCTGGGGCACAACTAACGTACGGAGACGCCGGGGGAAAAAACGGGCGTGCGGAAACGCCAAGGGCAAGGAACGGGCGTACGGAAACGCCAAGGAAAGGAACAGGCGTATGGAAACGCCAAGGGGAAGGAACGGGCGCACACAACGGGCGTATGGAAACGCCAAGGGGGGAAGGACAGGCAGACTGATACGTTAGGGCTCAACAGCGTAAGGAAACGCTGGGGCACAACTAACGTACGGAGACGCCGGGGGAAAAAACGGGCGTGCGGAAACGCCAAGGGCAAGGAACGGGCGTACGGAAACGCCAAGGAAAGGAACAGGCGTATGGAAACGCCAAGGGGAAGGAACGGGCGCACACAACGGGCGTATGGAAACGCCAAGGGGGGAAGGACAGGCAGACTGATACGTTAGGGCTCAACAGCGTAAGGAAACGCTGGGGCACAACTAACGTACGGAGACGCCGGGGGAAAAAACGGACGTGCGGAAACGCCAAGGGCAAGGAACGGGCGTACGGAAACGCCAAGGGCAAGGAACGGGCGTACGGAAACGCCAAGGAAAGGAACAGGCGTATGGAAACGCCAGAGGAAGGAACGGGCGTATGGAAACGCCAAGGGGAAGGAACGGGCGTATGGAAACGCCAAGGGGGGAAGGACAGGTGGACTGATACGTTAGGGCTCAACAGCGTATGAAAACGCTGGGGCACAGCTAACGTACAGAAACGCCGGGGGAAAGAACAGGCGTGCGGAAACGGCAAGGGAAGACACCGCCGGAGCGTGAGGGAAACGCTGGGGCCCAAGGGACGAGATCGCCGGGGTGTGAGGGAACCGCCGTGGCGCAAGGGAGAAGTTCGTCGGGGCGTGAGGGAACCGCCGGGGCGCAAGGGAGAAGTTCACCGGGGCGTGAGGTAAACGGCGGGGCGTTAGAGAAAAGATCGCCAGGGCGTGAGGTAAACGCCGGGGCGCAAGGGAGAAACTCGCCGGGGTGTGAGGGAAACGCCGGGGCGCTAGGGAAAGATCGCCAGGGCGTGAGGGAAACGCCGGGGCGCAAGGGAAAAGGATCGCCAGGGCGTGAGGGAAACGCCAGGGCGCAAGGGAGAAACTCGCCGGGGCGTGAGGAAAACGCCAGGGCGCTAGGGAAAGATCGCCAGGGCGTGAGGGAAACGCCGGGGCGCTAGGGAAGAAGGATCGCCGGGGCGAGAGGAAAATGCCGTGGCACAAGGGAAGAAATTGCCGGGGCTAGAGGGGAACTTCTAAAATACCAGGGACCAGAGGGCGTCCTAACACGCCGGGAACAAGAAATCTAAGCACTAGGAGTCAGAGGGCGTCCTAACACGCCGGGAACACGAAATCTAAGCACTAGGAGTCAGAGGGCGTCCTAACACGCCGGGAACACGAAATCAAAGCACTAGGAGCCAGAGGGCGTCCTAACACGCCGGGAACACGGAATCTAAACACTAAGAGACAGAGGAACAGAACAGCGACACCTGGGGAAAACAAGTGAAACGAAAACCACGTAGGGCTAGAGAGGACTAAACTAACCTAACTGGGCAAAACTAAGATAAGGAAACAGGAGAAGTGAAGCGTAGGGACCTTGGAAAGGGCAGGGACCTAAAAGAGCGCAGGGACCTTTCAAACGCAGGGACCTTTTAAGAGCGCAGGGACCTTTCAAAGCGCAGGGAACCTTTAAGAGCTCAGGGAACCTTTAAGAGCGCAGGGACCCTTTTAAAGCGCAGGGACCTTTTTAAAACGCAGGGACCTTTTTAAAGCACTGGAACCTATCCAGTGCAGGAACCCAGAGAGCGCAGGTACCCAGACGGCGCAGGAACTAAGACACGCAGACATTAAGGGGATAAAACAATAAAACTTAGAACAAATACGGAACTAAGACCTGAATTGACAAACTAGACAGGGATCCACAGGGCTAAACAGAAAACTACTGGGCCAAACAGGAACTTCAGGGGCTAAAGGTAGAAAACCGAAACCAACCAGAACACTAGGAAGGGGACCAACCTAAAGAAAAACTATTAAACTAAGCAACAGGGAGACGAGGGCAGGTGCAGCTAAACTAATGAAAAACTAGATAATTAAAGCTAGAAAATAGAACACAAACAACAGACTAGGTTAAAAAACTAGGATTCAGAAGCAAAACGTGAGAGACTAAAGGCAAACCTAGAACAATAGAACTGAGCTAAAAGAAATAAAACCCAAAGCAAGACAGAGACTCAAGTAATCTAAAAAACCAAAACTAAAAAAACAAAACTAAAGAACTCTAAGAAATCTAAGGAACACTGAAAAAACTCTAAAACCAAAGAATGTTAAATAACTCAAAACCCCAGGGCCAAAATACTTAAAACAACAACAGAAACTAGAGAACTAGATGTGTAACTAGAAAACAAGAGAACTAGGAAACTAAGGCAATTCGGGAAAATAAAGCTAAACTAGGAAACTAAAGATCTAAGGCAGGAACTTGAGCACGCAGACAGGAACTTGAGATCGCAGACAGGAACTTGAGAGCGAGAATCTTGAGACGCGGACACGCAGACAGGAACTTGAGAGCGAGGATCTTGAGACGCGGACAGGAAGTTGAGCACGCAGACAGGAACTTGAGAGCGAGGATCTTGAGACGCGGACAGGAAGTTGAGCGCGCAGACAGGAACTGAGACGCTGACAGGAACTTGAGGCGCTGGGCTGCGTCGGAGGTGGGCTCCGCGGAGAACGATCCCTCCAGCGGAACTCATCCAGCGGCGAAGGCACCCACGGAGACATTTAACTGAGGCAGAGCAGATCCTGCCAGCTCCCGCATCGTGACTCTGTGTGTGCTCGGGTTCACCCAGTGGCTGGCTCGTACTGTCATGATTTAGTCGAGGGTGAACCTGGACACAGCACGCACACACAGAGTAGGATTTAGGAGAGTTTATTGCAGATGGATGGAGGTGACATGAGGAACCAGAGTTGTTACCAGACGGAGGTGAATGATGCAGGAGCTGGCTGGCAGGTACAGAGTCCATGAGACAGAGAGGAGCTGGGCTGCTGCAGGACCAGGAACGAGACCAAGACGAAGACGGAGAGACTGAAGCCAGCAGCGCAGCCAAACAAAACCAAAACTTGACGGACCGGGAACCAAGACGGGGAACAGGTGCAGGCAGACACGAAAGAGAACAACAAACACTACGAGCCAGCGACGAGGAGACAACTGAGGTGAGTTTATAAAGGGAGCCTGACAGGTGACGGGAATGAAGACTAATTAGAGTGGGTGTGACTAATGGCTGTGGGAGGGAGAGCTGGGTGAACTACAAAATAACCAGAGGTGAGACAACTTAAACCATGACAGCCTTTCAATTGAAATGTATCTTTTTTGTCTGTGGACCCTCGGCGAGGAGTTAAAACATCAGAGAGACCCACTAACGTTTCCTCGGGCTGGAATCAAAGCTAAGTAGAGTATGCTTTCTGTGAAATCAGATATTAAAACCGAAGCAGCCAGCCACCATGGGAACAGGCTGTGATCTTTCTCAGCTGTTGCAGAGACTGTGTGAAGCACTTCCTATGGCTGGAGGGAGCTGTGAATTACATCCCTGCAAGTTGTGCAACACTACTGCATAGTAGCCGACAGGAGTAAACGCAGAGGGAGCAACTTTGCCAGTACTTTCTGCACCTTAAGGTTGCAATAACCAGTTCAGCTACTGAAAGTAGATCGTGGTGCAGATCACCATGTTGGGCTGAGATTGATTCTGAATATGAGTTTTTACTTTGTGAGAAATCCAACCGATGGACCATCAATTCATGCTTATTGATATGTTATCTCTGTATTTCACAAACTAAGGCTGAATCACATGGCTAAATGAAGTACCCAAGAGTTACAGAGTGGCAGCACATACAAGATGCTGTGCAAAATTGTTCTTTTTCAAGGGTATTATGTCATGTTTTTGTGATGAACCCGAACACAACCACACACATAGAGTTCTCTTTTGTGAGTTTATTGAAGAAGATGAATTGTAGATGATGAAGACCAGAGTTCAGACCAGACGGGAGCAGGAGGCAGTTAGTGGCAGGAGCAGGCAAGCTGGACGGAGCCAGAGCATGGAGACAGCAGGACCAGCAGCACGGCAGAATGGAGACTAGAGAACCAGAACTTGACAGCAGCATGGCAGAATGGAGACTTGAGAACCAGGACTGGACCAGCAGGATTAAGCAGCACGACTAGGTGAATACTTGCAGGATCAGAGTGAGATCGGAACCAGAACCACAGCAGGCGGGCGGAGATGAAGGGAACTCGGGCTAGACAAGAGCAGGTGAGGTGAGCAGATGAGAGCAGAAACCAACAGAACGAACCGATGAGGAAGGACTGAATGCAGGCAGCTTAAATAGAGAGGATGACAGGTGAGATGAGTTCTGGCTTGATTAGAGACTGACAGGTGTAGATGATTACTGAGGTGGAGAGGAGACTAGAATGTATGGAGGGTGAATAGTGCCCTGAAATGTCCATGGTGCAGCAAGCAAGGCTGCAGCATGACATCACCCCCCCCCCCCCCCCTTAAGGCCGGCTTCCAGACGGCCAAAAGGAACAGACCACAAAAATAAAACTCCAAGTCCAACAAAAAAAACGACCCATCCAGGGTGGGCGGAGGGAGGTACTGGACGGTGGGAAAGAGTCTCTAACAAAACAAAAACAAAAACGACCCACCCAGGGTGGGCGGAGGGAGGCATAGGACGGTGGGCTAGAGTCTCTAACAAAAAACAAAAACACAAATCTACCCCAACGGGGCGAACAAAGGAAGACACTTGATAATCAGGAAAGGCCCTTGGTGGGCGACCCTGGTGGCGGAACAGCCGAGTCAGAAACGGGCGTCGCGGAGGACGACCCCGACGTGGTAGCGCCAGACCTGGCTGTCGTGGAGGGCGACCCCGACGAGGCAAAGCTAGACAGGGGCGTCGCGGTGGGCGGCCCCGACGAGGCAAAGCTAGACAGGGGCATCGCGGTGGGCAACCCCGACGAGGCAGAGCTAGACAGTGGCGTCGCGGAGAGCGACCTGAATGAAGCGACTCGATCTGGTGTGGCCAGCGGTGGATGAGCACCCTGGAGGATAGACCAACTAAGAGCAGAGCATGGCTGCTGGCTACGTTGTGGGACTATAGGCTACGGAGGTCGTGGGACTAGAGGCTACAAAGGTCACGGGACTAGAGGCTACAGGGGTCATGGGACTAGAGGCTACAGGGGTCACGGAACTAGAGGCTACAGGGGTCGACCCCGGGATCAGACTAAGAAACTCGGATGGGATCAGGCTACAAACTTCAGGAGAACCCGAGCTAAAAGCTACAGGAATACCCGAGCTACCGGCTTCGGGAAACGCCTGGCTACGGGCTTCGGGAAATGCCTCCGGGGTAGCGGCTACAAGAGGCCCCGGGATACCGGCTACAAGAGGCCCCGGGCTACAGGCTACAGGAGGCCCCGGGCTGCATGCTTCAGGAGGCCCCGGGCTGCAGGCTTCAGGAGGCCCCGGGCTGCAGGCTTCAGGAGGCCCCGGGCTGCAGGCTTCAGGAGGCCCCAGGCTGCAGGCTTCAGGAGGCCCCTGGCTGCAGGCTTCAGGAGGCCCCTGGCTGCAGGCTTCAGGAAGACCAGGGCTACAGAGTTCATGAGACAGCGGACCCTCCTGGGTCTCCGCATCTCTGGCAGGCGGTGGACCCTCCTGGGTCCCCGCGTCTCTGGCAGGCGGTGGACTCGCCTGGGTCCCCGCGTCTCTGGCAGGCGGCTGACTCGCCTGGGTCCCCGCATCGACGGTGGACGGCGGACCCTCCTGGGTCTCCGCATCGACGGTGGGCAGTAGACCCTCCTGGGTCTCCGCATCGACGGTGGGCAGCAGACCCTCCTGGGTCTCCGCATCGACGGTGGGCAGCAGACCCTCCTGGGTCCCCGCATCTTTCACAGGCTGTGGACCCTCCTGGGTCTCCGCGATGGACACTGGAATGGCGTGCTCACCACCCGTGTCGGACATCAGACTGGCGTGCTCATCACCCGTGTCGGACATCAGACTGGCGTGCTCATCACCCGTGTCGGACATCACACTGGCGTGCTCATCACCCGTGTCGGACATCAGACTGGCGTGCTCATCACCCGTGTCGGATATCAGACTGGCGTGCTCATCACCCGTGTCGGATATCAGACTGGCATGCTCATCACCCGTGTCGGACATCAGACTGGCATGCTCATCACCCGCGTTGGACACTGGACTGGGAAATCTTGGTTTCGGGCTGAGCAGGAACTGGATCCTTGGCTGCGGGCTGAGCAGGAACTGGATCCTTGGCTGCGGGCTGAGCAGGAACTGGGTCCTTGGCTGCGGGCTGAGCAGGAACTGGGTCCTTGGCTGCGGGCTGAGCAGGAACTTGGTCCTTGGCTGCGGGCTGAGCAGGAACTTGGTCCTTGGCTGCGGGTTGAGCAGGAACTGGGTCCTGCTCAACCCGCATCTTAAATAGAGACAGCTTAAATAGAGAGGATGACAGGTGAGATGAGTTCTGGCTTGATTAGAGACTGACAGGTATAGATGATTACTGAGGTGGAGAGGAGACTGGGATGTATGGAGGGTGAATAGTGCCCTGAAATGTCCATGGTGCAGCAAGCAAGGCTGCAGCATGACATCTTAAGCTCCAGCCCCATTGCAAGCAGGGTAGTGTAATACACTGGGATTACCTGGAAATTTTAAAGAACATGGACCTTTAAAACAAAACTGTATGTATACATATGTGCATGCACAGCATGATAAAAATGAAGAGATTATTGTTGGTGTGTAGAGAAAGCTCAAGTTTGTGAGATTGAAATACATTTGAATTAACAATTCAACTTGTTTCTTTATTAAAATATAAAATGTATTTTATATAATTTATACATTTAAACCTTTATCTTTGTTTAATAGCACAAAACAATTGCAGCATCCTGTATCATAACCACATGTCTGTGGTTTGTAAAAAAACAAACTGTATGAAAATCAGGTAAAAATTTGGGAGTTATGATTTATTTTAGGTCAGCAAACAGCTTCATAAAGATAAATGCACTGGGGGTATGTAAGAGACCTATCCAAGATGGCGGCCACAGTGAAATGTCAGCTCCAATAGGCAGCATCAGTGTATGGGGCATCTACCTATATATATATAATATATATATATATTTTTCCCCAGTGTCCTGTCTAGCAATGTGGCAATAAGAATTGTTGTCTTAATGCCAAATAGAGCTCAACAGATTTTACTTTCACAAGTGGAGCAGTCAGCTTTCGCCATAGTGCTCCGCTTGATTCATGCATGTAAATACTTTTATTGTGATTCATGTGGGGGGTATTTCAAATTATGTGGACACTACAATGGGAAAGTAGGAGAGTAAAGGAAGAACAAGAAGAGAAAAAAAAAGAAAGAGAAGAGAAGAGGTGAAAGAAAGAGGAGATAAAAGGGAGAGAATGATAAGACGTCTTCGGTCTGCTTCATCACCTGCAAAGAGAGATGTAAAAGAACAGCACAACCAACAGATATAGTATAACAGATACAATAAAGTAACACCTTGATACCATTGCTGAATTATATGTATTATTTAATCTGACATGTATAATGTGATAGCTGAGAGAAAAATAAATAAATAAATAAATAAATTATGGGCTTTCTGTATAGAAGTGAACACTGAGTACCTCGAACCCAGCACTTGTAGGTGTTTGTCAGAGTGCACTTGTGTATGTAAAATTTATCCAAAAAAAAATGCTCAATAGTGGTTGTGAAGAACCAAAGATCCGCCTCCCCCAAGCACAGAGGCAGGCACCGGGGGACCCATAACCCCAGACCCCTAAAGGGGCCCCCAAGGCAGGGCGCCCAAGAGGGGCCAACACAGGAAATCTGCCCCCCCACCAAGGGAAGAGGAGAGACGACCCTGAGGAAATCCCCCAACCGCCGCAATGCCGAAGCCCCCAGGAGCCGCGGGGGCAAGCCCGTGGGCTCCGCCGGCAGCCAGCTATGCTGAAGTGGAACCGGCCATGGGCCCCAGGGCCCCCAAGCCCCAGGGGCGCCCCGCCCCCCGGCGGGAGCCCCGACCGAGCCCCGGGGGGCCAGGCCCCGCGAAGCAGCCGCAAGGAATGAGCCGGCACCCACCCTGGAATCCGCCCCGAACCAGAGGGCCGCCTGTGCACCAGCGGGCCAAGGCACCAGCCAGCGGAGGGGGGCAGGATGGGGGGGATGTTCTTGGGAGAGGGAGCAGTTCGAACCCAAAACTGGCGAATAAAAAAAAAACAATCTCATTCACACCTTCCCACCCTAGTGCCCCCCTCACAACGCACTATAAGACGACGCCGTACACACATTTGCCTATAACACTCACATCCAATAATCCCAAGTGGGGGAGGCACCACAATGCGCCTTACCTGCTCGGTCCCGACCCTCCATCCCATACCTGGACCAGACGCCCCCCGGCCCAGGCCCCCCAGGGAGGGGGCCAACATGACCCGTACGGGCCACCCAACCAGAACCCCCCTCCCCCCCTAAATACCTAAGCCCACTCCCTCTCGCTCCTTACCCTAGCCCCCCCTCCCCCCACCCCTTTTTGGGGAGAGCAGAGGCGCCAGCCCCAGTCCCGGCAAGCCCCCCGGGCCCCACAACAACCCCCCGCCAAGACCCCGGACCCGGTGGCCTGCTCCTCCTCCAGGCCCCAAACTCTGTGCGGCAATCGGAGAGCGGGGGTGTGGGAAAGACCCCGATCCTCCCTACGCCTGCTCAGATGTTGTGTTGTTGCGTGTTGTTCTTAAGTGTGTTTAAAACTGGGAGTACCGAAAAGGGGGGTCCCCGGCACAGTCCACCCCCCCTCCGGAAGGTAGCTGGTGCCAGCGCACCCAGTCCAAGCAACTGCCCAGAACCCTCAATGTCTAAATGCGAGAGGGGGTGGAGGCAGCCATCCAAGGCGAGGCTCACACAACATAAGCCCCCTCCAGATGTCTTTACCCCTTACCCCCCCATACAATGGCCTACATGTATGTGCGTTGTGAAAATGTTTTGAGTGAAAGTGTCTAAAATGCATAATAAAAATGGGATGAGGGACGTCATCAGAAAGTGGCAACCTCCAGTAACGCCCCCCTCCCAAAGGTCCTACATGTGTGGCAGCGTGATGGAGCAGGCAGAGGGAGGAGTCCGGGGATGGGGAGAAAAGGACTGGGGAGAAAAGGACTGGGGAGCCTACTGCACTCCCAGGGAGCCAGCTCCCCTACTGACTCCAATAGGCAGCCCTGCTCCCTGAGAGCCCATCCAGAGCCAGTCGCACCATCGTAGCCCGGGGGCCAGGGATAGGCGGCAGGGCCCGCGAGCCAACCACCACCAGGACCAACACCTCCACCACCCCCAACCCACCCACCAAACCTCCTGGCTTTCCCGGGGGAAATAAAAAATAAAAAAAATTAAAATATTTAAAAAAATTAAAGGGGGGGACCCTGGCTAGCCAGCCCGCACGAACCATCCGGAACCCCTCCCCCCAGACGAAACCCGCACCGGGAGACGGCACGGACCAGGACCGAGATAGGGGTCCGGACACGGAGCCCTCCAAACGTCCACATCTACACAATTTAGACGACACAGTAATACCCAAATATTTCCTGATTACAATTGTAAATCTGGGGGGTTCTGGAAAGAGCAATTAATTGGCAGTACCGTAGATTTAGACCAGTTTATAGAGTAATCTGAAACTTTTGAGAAAGATTGTAGTAATCTAATTACTTGAGAGAGGGAAGTGTTTGAATGCTGGAGATACAGTAATACGTCATCAGCGTAAAGACTAATCTTGTGCTCTATTTTCATGCATTTTATACCTTTGACAACATTAGTTTGTCTAATTGTTGCTGCTAGAGGTTCGATAAAAATGGCAAAAAGTGAGGGGGAAAGCGGGCATCCTTGCCTAGTGCCCCTTTGGAGACAAAAACTGGAAGATGTTTGGTTATTTGTCCTGACACAGGCTGTTGGAAAGCTGTATAAAATTTTTAACCAATTTATAAAAAAATTGCCAAAACCAAATTTATGTAGAGTAGTGAATAAAAAATTCCAGTTTACTCTATCAAATGCTTTTTCTGCTTCTAAAGATTTTGGTTTCAATATTTTTACTGTAGGAATAATCTATTAAATTAAGTAATCTGCGTGTTTGTGGATGACTGCCTTCCTCTGATGAAACCAGTTTGATCAGGGTGGATTATGAGAGGAGTGACTTTATCTAATCGTTTTGCAAAAGCTTTACAGATTATTTTAATATCCACGTTAATTAAGGATATGGGATGATAACTGGTAGGAAACATAGGATCTTTGCCTGGCTTAAGCAGAAGACTGACGGTAGCAGAGTTCATATTAGCTGGAAATCTGCCGTTTTCCTGAGTTTCCTGCAACATTCTGTGGAACGTTGGTGCCAGAATATTCCAGAACCTACCTATATAATGTCTATGGGTTCACATAAAGCTTGTTTTCGATTTAAATATATAGTTAATTCAGGCAAATAACATATTACGGTGTTCCCTGAATGACCATTTTTCTTTCGGTTAATAAATTCTTATACTTGAAGATAAGTTTTCACTCATTTATTCTTTGTGTGCAGAATTACTATAGTCATAATATCAAAGCAAATTGGGCTGGTATTCACCAGACAGTTACACAGTGTAATGTTAAGTCAAGACTTATTTGATAAACATTAAATAGCTTAAAAGTATGTATTTGTACAACAGGCATTATCACAAATTGTTGAAGATCACATGATTCAAGCATCTAAAATGAACAAAGATTTCAACAACACCATGTTCAATAAAGAAATATCCAGACAATGTCAGTATAAAGCTGTGGATTAAGAATAAGAAAGATTTCAAAACAGTTTAACGTTACATTTTTTGTTATTTGTAGGAGACTAATGCCTTCAGTTGCATTTTCTTTATCATCAGCTCGAGCAAATTCCAAGCTTGGAGACTCCCATATTCTTGCCCAAAGACCCACCACTGGCCTGGCTGCTGGCTAAGATGTGGGTTCGTCACTCAGAATTCCAGGTTTTCCAGCTTCTGTCTCACCTTCTTAGGACTCACTTGGTGATAGAGGTGTTCTGTGTTGCAACACTTAGACAGCTGCCTGCAGTACACCCTATATATAAGGTAAATAGAACTCATGTTATCTATTAAATTCTGGGAAGTTTCTAACGTGTTAATAGATCAGTGTGATTTGTGAAAATGATACAAATTAGGCTTTGAGCCACCAGTCTTAAATCCTGTTCTTTTTTGACTGATTCATGATCACAAGTATATTTGAGAAGCACATACAGTTTACCTGTTTGAACAGTGAAGTAGTTAAAGGACTGAGATGTTTTTTCTTCTTATCTGAAACTTGTCTACCTTGTTTATTTTAATAACTGTTAGCATTTTGTTTTTAACAGTATTTTTGAGCAGTCCGTGTGTTTTTCCTGATACAGCTCCTGGCTCCTCACCTGCGCTACACACTGGAGATCAACTGTAGGGGGCGAACCCAGCTCATCTCTCCCAATGGCATTTTCAAACGAGTATATCACCAGAATGTTTAAACTTATTTGATGAACAGTAAATCAAAAGTATTGTTGCCTGCAACCTTCTCTACATACTGAAAATATCAACCATACCAATAGCACCAATCTTTTTATTGATGTCATGTGAAACAAATAACTAAAATGTATAAATTCCCATTCTTAAACTATGATTACAGGCTGAGATTGGTGGTGTCAAAGGTCCTGTTTGTGTGCAGGTTGTGTCTACAGGTGGTGATGGTCTTTTGATTCTTGCCCAGAGAGAATACAAGGTGTTAACCTATCGCTCCCTTCAGCCACACTTTGACTTCAGTGATAGAGGAGTATTCCAGCTCCCCAACTACTTCTACAGAGAAAATGCTCTGATGCTGTGGGATGCCATTTACAGGTATCTACATCTAACTTCTTATGCTGAAGGTTTCAATTAATAAGAAATATAAGAAAATTTTGAATAACAAAAAACTTGTCTGAGATCTATGTCTTGCATTTTTACCAGATATCTGACAGTTGTAGCAGCTATGAAGATTTAAATCAAATCCCTTTTCTGCAGCCTTGTCAGTTACATAACATCTTTTAAATTCTAAAAATAAGTTCATTATATGAACTGATCACTTCACCAAAGCTTGGCTTTGGCCCTTCTGAACTCTACAACCCACCAATGGTTATGTACAAATTAACTGGAGAACAGTTCAACCTCAATAAAGGGACATTTGAAAATAACTCTCCTTGCACCTTCACTATGATCTGGTTAGGGTGTGTCCAAGAGCACAGCGGATTACTGCTACATTCAAAATAACTGGTTATAGAGGAGTGCTGCTAATAGCTAAATAAAGTTGTATGTATATGTTGTGGGTCCCAGTGACCCATTTTGTTGCTTGTACCACAGCAACAAAATGTACAGAAAGGGCACAGTGGCAATAAACACACAATGTGCATTAATAGGGTTATGATAAACAACCCCTTATTATCCTACAAAGAAAACTACACAAACACAAGTTTAGACTTTTCTGCAAAAAAGGACAGAGGAGCCAAGAATGAAGAACAGAGCTCCCTGACAGTCTTGACTCATCTGCGCCGGGCTGCCTCTGTCTTTCTCCCTTTATTGTCGGACTTAAAGGAAGGAACAGGAGGGGTCAGTTTACAACACAAAGAGGGGTGTAGGTTTATTGGGGGTGGTGATCAGTCACACACAGCTGGATGAGGCAAGGTATTCCTTATCTGGGAGAAGCATTTGTTCCTCCTGTGTGAAGTTAAAACAATAGAACATTTTTGCAAGCCATCTCTTGAAACAGGCCAAATGCCTGTAACTTAATGAAGATTAAAATTATTACATTCACATTTCTCTAACATGCATCACTCATCCTCAAAATTGCATCTTTAATTCACCAAAGATCCTTTTGTACAAAACAATTCTGTGAGCTTCAGTTATTTTACTTCAGCCTGTAATAACTGAAACATGAGTCCTATGAATTGTCCGAGTATTCTATTATATTCCAGTAACCATACTCATACAGTTTGTCAGTGCCTTGTAACACATTCTCTCTAAGAAAACCTTTATTTCAAGGGATTTCAAGTATTGCTTTTATAAATGCACATTCTGACAAAGTCTAATAACCTCACATCAAGAATTAAACCGTTCAAATAAGAATTAGATTAGAACGAGTTTATAAATACATAGGCATTGGTGCGCCCACTGGGAGGTGTCATGTTGCGTTGCTATTTCTGATTTCAGTAGCTGAAAGGGGCCAAACTTGTCAGCCATATGCCTTTTCCCTATCTATACCTATTCCCTATGTGGAGTGGAGGAGGAGTGAAACACAAGCAAAGACCACTGTAGATCATGATTTTCGCTGTTTTCTGTTGAAATGGAGGACCATTCATACTCTTTTCCCAGCTAGAGAGAAGAGAAAGTAACCAAGAAAAGAAAAGTAAGTAATAACGGAGCAAACGAGAGACTATATTGGCTATTATTACCAGGTGGAGATAATTCATGTATACATATATATGCATATACATACATACATATATATGCATATATATGTATGTATATGCATCTATCTATCTATCTATCTATCTATCTATCTATCTATCTATCTATCTATCTATCTATCTATATATATATATATATATATATATATATATATATATATATATATATATATATATATATATATATATATATATATATTAGGGCTGGGCAAGTTAATTTTGCGTTAATTCATTAGACTATTAACGGCGATATTTACTTTATCGGGCATTAACGCATGTTGCTCACATGCTTTTATTTTGTGAAGGTTTGTTGCTGCGGTGTAGGGGTTTGAATCAGAACAGTAGGTGGCGATAATGCGCCAATAACCTCGCTGTCAGCCCAGCCTTGGATTCAAACAGGAAGTAAAGTGCTGGCTGGAAAAAGTAAAATGCGGAAAAAAACAAAGCTGACGTGCGGAAAAAGCAAAGCTGACATGGGGAAGGCGGTGTTTCCCGCACGAATTTGCTTAGGCGAGGCGGTGAGTTGGCGGCCGGAACAAGTTTTGTGCGGATGACCGGTGTAGGTACCAGATCTCACAGTGGAGAAATTCACTTGTCACACATCGGCTTAATAAACAAAAGAAGGTGCCAAAAGGAGGAAAAGGTGCATATATAGAGTGTGTCCACATATATACAGTGTATCAAAAAAATAAAATAAAAATACAAAGGAAATAAAGCAGATATTTAGGATGACTTATGTACATTCAGGTGACTTATATACAAATGGATTGACGTTGTACATTAAGTGGTACCAGGTAAAGAACAACAGTGAGGTAGTGAGATAACTATACACGTGTAGTCGCTTATTTAACAGGATTATTTAACAGTATTATTGCACAGGGTATTGCACAGGTTATTGCTCGGTGTATTAAATAGAATTGCACAGTAGTTATTGCACATTCTTTACAGTTATAGTGCAGCATTGTAAAGTCTGATAGCAGCAGGGATGAATGACCTGCGGTAGCGCTCCTTTTTACAGACAGGGTGTCTAAGTCTGTCACTAAAGGAGCTGCTCAGCTCCACTACAGTCTGGTGCAGGGGGTGAAAAGTGTTGTCCATGATATACATATATATATATATATATATATATATATATATATATATATATATATATACATACATACATACATACATACACACATATCTACATATATGTACACACACACACACACACATATATATATGACTTAGACTTAGACAACTTTATTTGTCATTTTGTATGTACAGAGTGCATACAGAACGAAATTTCGTTGCATACAGCTTGTATATTACAGTATAAAGTGCAGCAGTGATAAAAAAATAAACAATTGAAATGTAAACAATGCAGGAGAAAGAAACAATGTGCGATCACAGTGTACAGGAGAATATTTAAACCATTTGTATGTGCAAAAATGATGGTGCAAAAAGGCATTTGTGCAAAAATGCGAGCAAATACGGAAATGTGGTGCAGAGTCCAGTTTATAGTCAGCAGTTCAACAGTCTGATGGCAGCAGGGAAAAAGCTTTTGCAGAACCTGGTGGTATATATATATATATATATATATATATATATATATATATATATATATATATATACATATTGTCATGGTTTTAAGGTGTTTGGCCCACATGCAGACCCAGTCGGAGAACAAAAGAGGCTGTACATGGATCTAAATGTTCACAACGTGAGCAGCTGGCGAGGTACGGAACGTCAGAGTTAGGAGCACTGCGGGAAGAAAGAGGAAACTAATTAACACGAGTTAAATCAAGGAAATCTGCGCTGTTGGGTCACGAGAGTAAATCAAAATATCATCAAGATAGACGTAAACGAAAACATTCAGAAAGTCCCGTAAGACATCGTTTACAAGGGCCTGAAAAACAGACGGGGCGTTACACAGCCCAAAAGGCATGACGAGATACTCGAAATGCCCAAGGGGAGTCTTGAAAGCAGTCTTCCACTCATCCCCCCGACAAACTTGGACTAAGTGGTAAGCGTTGCGTAGGTCAAGCTTAGTGAAAATGACCGCATCCTGGACTGGTTCTAATGCAGATGAAAATAGTGGAAGTGGATATTTATTTTTAACGGTGATCTGGTTTAGCCCTCGGTAGTCGATATACGGACGGAGGGATCCATCTTTCTTGCCCACAAAAAAGAACTCCACGCCCAATGGAGAGGAGGAAGGACGAATCAACCCTACTGCGAGGGACTCTCCAATGTACTTTTCAAGTGCCTGACGTTCCAACCTCGAGATGTTATAAAGTCGGCTGGTGGGTAATGGAGCACCAGGTAAAAGGTCAATGGCGCAGTCATAGGGGCGATACGGTGGTAAGGAACTGGCCTTACTCTTACTGAAAACCAGGCGCAAGTCATGATAGATTTCGGGTACCAAACTGAGATCAATAGGATCCTCCCCCTTAGGTGAGGGGTTGGATGAATGACAAATAGGTAAGGCGGACTGGAGACAACGCAAATGGCAGGCAGGAGACCATGATTCTAAACGGGACCCCGCCCAATTAAGATGAGGATTATGTCTCTGTAGCCAAGCTAAGCCCAACACAACTGGGGAATGTTTAACTGGAAAGACGAAAAAAGATAGTAACTCTCTGTGGTTACCTGAGATAATTACATCCAAGGGTTTGGTTTGATGAGTGATGAGCGTTAAGCGTTCCCCATCCAAGGCGGAAACCTGAAGGGGCGTGGACAAGGGCACCGTCTCAATTTGAGACTGCGAAACAAGCCTCTGGTCGATCAAATTAAAATCAGAACCAGAATCAACTAAAGCGGAAACACTAAGTTGCCGGAAGACAAAACCGAGACTTAACGAGTTCACTAGAAGACATGGGGGATGAAATCTTACTACGGTCCGCCGTCTTGCCCACTACAGGCAACGGACCTGATCTTTTGGCCGCACCGGACACAAATTGACGAAATGTCCAGCAGCTCCACAAAAGGGACACTGATTAGCTGCTAAGCGTTGTTGTTGCTCTTCTTGGGTGATGTGAACCCGACCAATCTGTATCGGCTCGGGGGGTGACGGCGGGGCTACCACGGGTCGTGGTGGATTTAACCCGTGTGCAGGTGGAACTGACAGCCATATGGGTTTCTCTGACCGCCCCCCGACCTCGACTGCGTAAGCGAGCGTACAGACGGACAGCGAGGTCAACTAATCCCTCAAAAGTGTCAGGCTCCTCAATATGGACTAGTTCATCCTTTAATGTCTCATCAAGAGCCTGAAAAAAGACAGCCTTTAACGGCCGAGCTTCACAGCCGGCGGCGGCAGCATAAGTGCGAAATTCTACCGCAAAGTCCGAAACACGGCATCCACGTTGCCTAAGCGCCAGTAATTGACGGGACTGCTAAACAGGATCTGTTTCGGCTGAAAACACTGTCTTAAATTCGTTGATAAATTCTTCGAAAGTGCAGCCGAAAGATCGGCAGTCTGGGCAGCGTGCTTCAGCCCATCTAAGAGCTCTACCGGTTAATAACCGTAAAACAAAGGAAATCTTGGCATGATCTAAGGCAAAGGTGCGGGGAGAATGATTAAACACAAGGGTACATTGAAAAGAAAACCTCCGCAATCACCACTGTCTCCGGAAAATTTCTCTGGGCTCGGAGACGAGATTTCAGAGACAGGGGGAGACTTATCAGATGAATCAGCTGACGAGTTACTAGGAGGCGGAGCGCTGGATGATGCGGAAGCAGGGCGGATTGGACGCAGAGGTTAACGCGGCGGTAAGTTGGCTAAGTTGAGCCGTCAAAAACTGCAACTGTCCATGCGCTGCATTAACCGCTATGCCGAGAGCCTGTAACTGCTCTTGTTGGGCAGCAAGCTGCCTCCCGAAAGTGTCTGCTGGGTCAGTTTGGCCAGAGTGTTCTTCTGTCATGGTTTTAAGGTGTTTGGCCCACATGCAGACACAGTCGGAGAACAAAAGACTGTTTAAAGATGTTTATTTAAGGATGTAGATGGATCTAAATGCTCACGTGAGCAGCTGGCGAGGTACGGAACATTAGAATAAGGAGCACTGCGGGAAGAAAGAGGAAACTAATTTACACAAGTCGAATCAGGGAAATCTGCGCTGATGCTGCTCTGCTTACCGCTAGGTATAAAGAACCTATCCGGGGAGGGTGAGTGGAAGAAGTGACTCTGCGACCTTATGTTATCCGATGGAGGGAAGTGGCTGAGCGACAGGTGAGCTAGCGGATGGAATGCAGGCGGGGAGCCCGAGCAGCACCACAGCGGAGGCAGGCATATATATATATATATATATATATATATATATATATATATATATATATATATATATATATATATATATATATATATATATATATATATATATATATATACACATACACACATATACACATACACATACACACATATATATATGGCTGCACAGTGGTGCAGTGGGTAGCACTGTTGCCTTGCAGCAAGCAGGTTCTGGGTTCAAATCCAACCCTGGGTCTTTCTCCATGGAGTTTGCATGTTCTCACTGTGCATGCGTGGGTTCTCTCCAGGTACTCTGGCTTCCTCCCACAGTCCAAAAACATGACTGCTAGGTTGATTGGCTTCTCTAAATTGTCCTTAGGTGTGAGTGTGTGCATGAATGTTTTTTTTGTCCTGTTTGTCTCTGTGTTGCCCTGCGACAGACTGGCGACTTGTCCAGGGTGTACCCCGCCTCCTGCCCAGTGAACGCTGGATATAGGCACCAGCAACCCCCGCGACCCCATGAGGGATAAAGCGGTTTGGAAAATGGATGGATGGATGGATATATATATACACATACACACATATACACATACACATACACACATATATATATGGCTGCACAGTGGTGCAGTGGGTAGCACTGTTGCCTTGCAGCAAGCAGGTTCTGGGTTCAAATCCAACCCTGGGTCTTTCTCCATGGAGTTTGCATGTTCTCACTGTGCATGCGTGGGTTCTCTCCAGGTACTCTGGCTTCCTCCCACAGTCCAAAAACATGACTGCTAGGTTGATTGGCTTCTCTAAATTGTCCTTAGGTGTGAGTGTGTGCATGAATGTTTTTTTTGTCCTGTTTGTCTCTGTGTTGCCCTGCGACAGACTGGCGACTTGTCCAGGGTATACCCCGCCTCTCGCCCAGTGAACACAGAGAAAGAACAGTTTATTAAATGTAGGTTGAACTGGTCTGGATCAACAACGGCGAACAGGAACAAACTGAAGGAAAGGAGTAGTGGAGAGAAAGCAGGTAAAAAGCAGACTGACGTGGATTGATTGAGGCAGGCTGGTTGGAGACAGGTTGGACTGGTGGAAAGCATGGGGGAGGAGGGAGCTGAGTCCATGTTGTGGGTTTGAGATCTCCGGGGGCGTTAGAGGCAAGGCAAGTCTATTTGTACAGCACATTTCAGTACAGAGACAATGCAAAGTGCTTTACATGATTAAAATACAGGAAGAAAAAAAACAGAATAAAAGCAAGTAGGAATAAAATGTAGAAATAAAATAGAACATGGAAAAATAGAAACTAAAAGCCAACATTAAAAACAGTTGGACTACAAAGCGGAACTAATGATGTTTCAGTAAAACAGTTTAACTAGAACAGTCGGTAGCAATCCTAAACAAATGTGTTTTTAATCTTGATTTAAAGGAACTCAGGCTTTCCGCACTTTTACAGTTTTCTGGAAGTTTGTTCCAGATAAGTGGAACATATGAACTAAATGCTGCTTCTCTGTGTTTGATTCTGGTTCTAGGTATGCTGAGTGGTCTGGAGGGTTGATACACTGATAACAAGTCTGTGATGTATTTAGGTGCTAAGCCATTCAGGGATTTATAGACTAACAAAAGTATTTTAAAGTCTATTCTCTGAGATACAGGGAGCCAGTGTAAGGACTTTAGAACTGGGGTGATGTGCTCTACTTTCTTAGTCTTAGTGAGGACACGGGCAGCAGCGTTCTGGATCAGCTGCAGCTGTCTGATCCACTTTTTAGACAGACCTGTGAAAACACCGTTGCAGTAATCAATTTGACTAAAAATAAACGCATGGATTAGTTTTTCCAGATCCTGCTGAGAAATTTGTCCTTTAATCCTGGAAATGTTCTTCAGGTGATAGACCTTGTAATTGTCTTTAGATGCTTTTGGAGGTTCAGGTCTGAGTCCATCACTACTCCCAGATTTCGGGCCTGATCAGTGGTTCCTAGCTGAAGCATCTGAAGCTGTGTGCTAACTTCTGATCTCTCCTCTATTGGTCCAAAGATTATTTCTTTCAGTTTTGTTTTTATTCAATGGAAGAAAATTTTGGCACGTACATGGATTGATTTCTTCTACGCATTTACTCAGTGCTTGAACTGGTCCATAGTCACCTGGTGACATGGTGATGTAGAGCTGTGTGTCGTCTGCATAGTTATGGTAGCTGATGTTGTTTTTTATGATCTGAGCTAGACGGAGCATGCAGATATTGAAGAGGAGGGGACCCAGAATTGACCCTCGGAGAACCCCACATGTAATTTTTGTCGTCTGGGATGTAAAGTTACCTACTGACCCAAAAAAGTCCCTGTCCTTTAAGTAGGATATAAACCAGTTGAGATCTGTACCAGAAAGGTCGACGCAGTTTCCAGGCGTTCTAACAGAATGGAGTGATCGACAGTATCGAATGCTGCAATGAGGTCCAACAGAACCAGCACTGTGGTTCTTACACAGTCTGTATTTATATGGATGTCATTAAACACCTTGATAAGGGCGGTCTCTGTACTGTGGTGAGCACGAAAACCTGACTGGAAAACGTCAAAGCGGCTGATCATTGTTAAGAAGGTGTTTAATTGTTGAAATACAGCTTTTTCAATAATCTTACTGATAAAAAGGAGGTTTGAGATGGGCCTATAGTTCTGGAGTAGTAGTTTGTCTAAATTGTTCTTTTTCAGCAGTGGTCTGATAACTGCTGTTTTTAGGGACTGGGGGAAAACACCTGACAGAAGGGACGTGTTTATTATCTGAGTCAAATCAGACGCTATGACAGGCAAAACTTTCTTAAAGAAAACTGTGGGTAGAACATCAAGGCAGCAGGAGGAGGAACTTAGCTGCTGAATGATCTCTTAGCTTTTGTAGTTTATTTGCCTGAATTGGGACATTTTGTCAATATAAGTTCCACTTGGATACAGCTTTGGTTCTGGAGTTGATATGGATGTACAGGCGAAATGGGATTTCAGGAGGCCGCCGGCGGAGCAGGGCGACAGGAGGCCGTCGGCGGAGCAGGAACCTCGGTCCCCGACTCCTGAAGAGGGAGAAAACAGAACCGGGTGCCGGACTACAGACTAAAGGTGGCGCCGGACTGCAGGCTAAGGGTGGCGCCGGACTGCAGGCTAAGGGTGGCGCCGGACTGCAGGCTAAGGGAGGCGCCGGACTGCAGGCTAAGGGAGGCGCCGGACTGCAGGCTAAGGGAGGCGCCGGACTGCCCGATAAAACCCGACCTCAGCCATTTCTAGCTAAATTTGAGCTCTACAAGTTGTCTTATTGCAAGAAACTCATAAGTCAGCTAGAACTGTAAGTGATCTTAAGTAACCTGTGTTCCCTAATGTGTTTTCTGCCCGTTATAACTCTGGACAAAGAGGAGTAGCAATTTTAATCCACAAAAACGTTAGTTTTACAGTATTAGACAAAATTATAGATCCTGAACGTAGATTCACAATAAGAATATCTGTACATAACCAAAAGTTATGTATTGTCAGTATATATGGCCCAAATGTTGATAACCCCTCATTCTTCCACAAACTTTTCCATGCACTTTCAAAACACCTGGATTGCTCTCTATTTATTGGAGGTGACCTCAACTTTGGTCTAAATGAAGAAAAAGACAGGTTGAATACAACAGGGACAATCATTAAATGTAGTCAAACAATACATGAGTGATTGTGGTCTTTGCGATACATGGCAAGCTCTTCATCCTAACAGTAAGGAATACTTTCTTTTCAAATGTCCATCATTCCTACTCTCCATTTCTTAATCAGCAGCTCGCTGCTGTCTGACTTTTCAGATGCGGTAGTACATCATATTGCTGTCAGTGATCATGCTCCTGTTTCTTTGACCATAATAAATAATAAAAGTAACCCCACAAAATAAAAGATGGAGACTTAATAAATCATTGCTTAAGAATGAAGAATTTATCAAATATTTTAAAGAAGAGTGGGCTTCATACTTGGAGTACAAGGATTTACCAGGGACATCAGCATCTAACCCCTCGGAGGCAGGAAAAGCAGTGATGAGAGGTAAAATAATTTCATTCTCAGATAGAAAACAAAAAGATTCAGGAATTAGAAGACAAAATTAAGTTACTAGAAACCTCCCAGGAACAGGAAAAGCTGGGTAAAATCCGTAACGCAAAATTAGAATTAAACGAATATATTCAAAAGCAAAATAAGTCAAAGTCAAAGACTTCGAATAGAAACCTTTGAAAATGGCAATAAGTCAGGAAGCTTCTTAGCTAATCAGCTAAAAATAAATAAAGAAAAAACAACTATATTTGCAGTTACAGACTCAACTGGTAATACATTATATGATCCTGAAAGTATAAACATCACCTGAGATTTCTACAAATCCTTATACACGTCGTAGATAAACCCATCAGATAATGACATTGAGCAATTTCTGGATAAAATAACACTTCCTAAATGATCAGACAGTCAAACAATGACCCTGGATTCACCGCTGACAACAGTCGATATTCAGGAAGCTCTCAAAAGTATGCCCAACAAAAAGGCTCCAGGTCCAGATGGATTTTCCAGCTGAGTTTTACAAAGAATTCTGGAATATTCTGGCACCAACCTTCCACAGAATGTCGCAGGAAACTCAGGAAATTGCCAGATGCCCCTCTAATATGAATTCTACTACCATTAATCTCCTCCTTAAGCCAGGCAAAGATCTTGTGTTTTCTACCCATATCCCTTATTAATGCTGATATTAAAGAAATCTGTAAAGCTCTTGCAAAGCGATTAGATAAAGTCACTCCTCTCATGATACACCCTGATCCACTACTCTCATGATACACTTCTCCACATTTGACTGGTTATTAGTTTTCAGCTTGTTAAACTCAAAAGACTCAACTTATATCAGTTTTAAATGGGAGAAGTTAGAGCATTCACAAGGTTCCCAAACCAATAGTGATTCACAAAACAAGCAAACAGCACAGGGGGGCCAACAGTGTTGACTGTTCAAACGCAGCTCCGTTAATGTGGCTTTCAGAGAGTTTTTTAAAGGGTTGAAGAAGGTCTTGATTGGTCCGTGGCTTCTGGAAATGGTGCACACAGGAGCTCAGTATGTTGGAGGCGGGTCCAGTGTCCTTACAGCCAATCCCAGGCACATGCTGCCACAGTCATTTCTGCATGATTAAAGTAGAGCCCAGTCTGCACTACTTGCTGAAAATCGACAGCCGTAACAGTCACACACTATCTCTCTGTATTTTTTTCCAGTCTCTTGTTTACATAGCCTGGCCGGCCGCGCATGCACATATGTGCAGCATGTGAATAGCTGCCACTCAGGGCAATGCCCCTCCCTGCCCATAAAATGCCACCGCCGGGCACAAAATGGTTGAGAGCACGCCCATCGGATCAAATTGTTCTCTTGCTAACAGCGTTATAAAGTTATGAGTTACCTACTTCTTTACTAGACATGTTCCTCTAAAAGGGATGCTGTTCTGCTATGTGTTTATCCTTTGCACATATGCACATATGAGCCCTGCCCTGGGGACAACTGACAGAGGTCATACAACAGCGCCACTGGACCCTCTGACCACCGACAGCAGGCAATTCGGGAGAAGTGTCTTGTTCAAGGACACAACAACTGAGATGGTTAAAGCGCGGAATTGAACCAGCAACCTGTCAATTGTAAGAAGAATTTCCTAACGTCTGTGCCACTGTCACCCTTATCTATACTATTCATCAATTGCATGATTGTCAAAAAGTTTATGTGCTCATTTCCTCCACTGTTCAGGTGGTGGATCAACAAAACAGCTCTCTCTGTTTCCACCATCTTCCTTGCGTAAGACATTCTTAGACCCATTAAAAGTCCTCCTCACTACTCTTAACATTTTTTCACTTTCGGAGTTCTCTTAAGGTCACATGTGCTTTGTGAATAAGGTTTATCTTACCAAGGTAAAAGTCCACGAAAAAAATTATGTCGCTAAGAGCTACTTTTAGTCTTAGGATTCTTTGTGAATACGGGCACTGATGTTTTTTCTTGTGGAATTACTCAGGGGTCAAGGGAGTTTAGGGTGTGTAACTTTCTTTCTGGATCTAGAGAAGGTCTATAACTGTATTTCATAACTCTTGAAGGCCATCACCTTCACTGGAGCTGTTCACAGCTGAGTGTGAAGTTGCCAGGATGAGAATCACTTCCTGAAATGACTCTATGGTCCTTTTGGAGGTCACAGTCCTCAATAAGACAAGGGTTTAATGATCCATATGGGACAGGGGGGTTGTCTACACATAAAGATAGTTAATTCCCTCTCATATTTATTTGATGTTGGATTTTGGTTAACTTCACCAGATTACCTCCAAATACTATGTTTTTGAACCCTCTGTGTGTTATCATACAGAAAATATGTGTAAAGCAATCTCCAGTTTATTATATCTGAATAATGAATAACTGTAGGGCTCTGTTCAGTTTTGTCTCAGATGTGGTGAGCCTGTATTATCACTCAGACCAAGATGTTCAGAAGGACCCAGAGCTACAAGCATGGATCAAAGATATATCACAGGAAGGTTTCGCTGAGCTTCCCGACTTTGGTAAGTAATTTGTATTCATTTTAGAGGGAGACTTCTTTTTTTTTAAATTTACCTTTTAAAAAGTAAATTCATGTCCAGTTAATAGGTGTAAAAACAACATGTTAATTACAATAGAAATATCCATCCATCCATTTTCCAACACGCTTATCCCTATTGGGGTCACGAGGGGTGCTGGTGCCTATCTCCAGCTGTCAATGGGCGAGAGGCAGGGTACAATAGCAATGGCACATTTTATATTAGTTTTTAGGTGAGAAACTGATTGTGTGAAACTCTAACCTTTTAGTCCATAACTTAAAGCAGCTGTAGGGCGTTTTGAGAAAACCCTGGACTTAGCCTAAAAATTTGAACAAGCACACCTTGCAGGTCTGTGCCCCTTACAGGTCTGTGCTCTGTTGCACTACAGCCCTCCTTCCACTGTTCCTCCTCCAAACGGGCTTCCATGCTGCTCCAGTGTTTACCTGTCTTTGTTTTCTGAGCAGGGGGCACTCAATAAACTGACAGTTTTCCTGTAAAGAAGGTTGTTTCTCTGCCATTTCTCCACTCAGCTGCAGCCCACAAGCAATCTTGACCTCAAATGATTGTAGCACTATACAGGGGATGTGGTGTGAGCAGCGCACACACAAGAGTGATTGACACTCCTAACGGCAAATCAGACCCAGCAGGAATGTCTGGCTGTGAGTGGTTATTCTGTCTGGGAGTGGTGTAATTCTGCAATTATAGCGCTCCCTGTTGGCAAACCCTCAACAGGTGTTGGGGGTTTGCCAACAGACGTTCTTTGGCCAAGCCGCTACTGATAATACTCAGCCAGTCCTTTAAATGCTTGTTTCATCCCAAACCCTATCTCAAATAAAGGGAAAGATGATGGAAGGACAGTTGGATGGACAGATAAAATTCAGACCAAGACAAAGTCTGCTGGCTCACAATTACATAAGCCTTAGAGTAGGAATGGGAAAATGTGACCTTCTGAAACTAATAACTGTCAACAAGGCGTTAGCTCCACTCTAATAAGATCCACTTTTCTTGTTATCAAGTGCTCCATCCATCCATCGTCTATATCAGCTTATCTGTGCAAGGTCACACTGGTACTGATGCTTAGCTCCAATTGTCACTGAGCAAGAGGCTCAAACACCTTCGACAGGCTCCTAATTCATCACAAGGCAACATGCAGGAAAAACAAGCATTCATCCAAGCACTCAGACCAAAGAGTACTGTAGCCAAACCAAATTACCTAACTTAAGTTTTGAACTCCTGGATGAAACCTGAGTATCTTGAGAGCAGGGGTCTTTATCTCCAGTTCTCAGGGCCCTCGTCCATCATACCTGAATAAAAAAGCTGAATTACCTCTTCACCATGCAGTCAAGTTCTCCAGAGTCCTGTTGTTGACCTAATTAATTGACTTAGGTTTGTTGAAGCAGCGATACATATAACAGTTGCAGGAAAGTAGACCTTAAGGACTTGCATCGAAGACCCCTGCTATAGAGCATGGTGTGCTTTTTGTCTTTCAAATTCTTTTTCCACTGATTTATAAATATTATCTGTCACTAGTAGCTTTAAATAAGATAAAAATACACATACTTTAAAAAAAAAGTTTATTCATTTCCCAAAGAATTGTGTGGTTAAGCTGATGTCAGCACTTTTGATATATGGTTACTTTTGACACAACCAGGCCACTTTTAGTTTAGTTATTACAAACCCAGTCACTTCTACCCAGGGCTTTGAACCGATTTTTTTTCCCAATCGGTTCGTTCCGAACAGAAACGGAATTATAACGTTTCCGGTTATGAGTTCCACCAATAAATTGACGTTCCCGAACCGGTTAGAACAAAAAACTACTGTTCCCGGAATGGTTAATTTCGTTCCTGTCAGCTGTTTAATGCTATAGAATTATGTCACATCTTTCTCGTCCAGCTTAAACAAATAAAAGAATAGCTAGCCATCTGTGTATTAGGCAAACAGAGGTGTTGGCGTCATTTAGCAGTGTTTCCCACAGGAATTTGTTTAGGCGAGGCGGTGAGTAGTTCCCTGCCAATCAAGCAACAACAAACAACCACGTTTGTTGTTGAGCTGCTGCTGCTGTCTGTTTTTTGTTTTCTTTTTTGGAATGTTAGCGAGGCGGTAGCGTGAGTTTGGCGAGGCTGCCGCCTCGCAAAGATAGCGCTGCGGGAAACACTGCATTTAGCCAAATGTTCGCTAGTCCATCATTAACGTGGATTTGACAAATATAGCTATTGATATTGTGTTTGGAATGAGCGTTTTACTTAACGATGGATCGTAATGTACCTCTTATTTAAGATGTGTAGCTCTAGTGGGGACACCGCTCTCTCCTCCATTCAGTCAGCGAATGTGTGATGTGATGTCACACAGGAAGTGAACCTCAGCCGTCACGTAACGTGCGCAGGAAAATAATAACTTTTTTTTTACTTAATTAGGCAACGAAAACTTTGAGGAACGAAATAAAACCGGTATTAACCGGTTACCATTATTTTTAAATAAGTGTTCCAGTTCCAGAACATAAAAAATAATAACGTTTCCGGTTTCGTTTCTGTTCCCTGTAAAATACAAAAAGTTCTCGGTTTTCGTTTTCGTTCCTTGAACCGGTTCAAAGCCCTGCTTCTACCACACCCCTCACCACCATTCACTGGCTACATATTCTTCAATACCCTAAACTGTAAGACCACCTTTGTGTCAAAAAGAAGAAAGAAAATGAGTAGGTCCTCTGGATGGGTTCTTCTTAGTTGAAACATTTTGTCTCATCTCATCTCATCATTTTCTATGATGAACCCAAAATGGACACCACACACACGGGGAAATTTACTGAGAGTTTATTGAAAGGTAGATGAGCAGTGAATGATGAAACCAGAGAGGCAGGACTTGTAATGATTAGCGAGGAGATGAACCCCGTTTTCAGCCAAAGATAATCTTCATGCTTTTAAGGTGTTTATTGAAAGACAGGCGAGGAGAGGGGACAAGGCAGACAAACTGAACAGGGTCCAAAAAAGGGGTAAAGCAGACATCCAGACACTCTTGATGGGAAACAGGCGAACAGAACTGGGAAGAACAAACAGATCAGGTTTACTAACAGGCAGGATCAAGGTGCTAGGAGCTCTTACCAAAAGCGGGACCGAAAATAGGAGATGCACATAGGGGAGAACAGATGACGAAGCGTAAGCGAAGTCCCGACAACAAACAAAAAACTGGAGGAGGTTTAAATAAGCGGGCGGACAGGTAAGTAGGGAGGGACTAATTAACTAAAACCAGGTGGAAGTGATTAAGGGTGCAGAAAAGGGCTAGAAAATAAACCTTAGATGAAACAGAGTGAGTTCTGACTAATTAGTGACCAACAAGTGTGACTGATAGCTGGGGGAGTGGATGGTGAGCTGAATGAGAGGAGGAGGAGGAACTGAAAACTAACAGGAAAAAAGCCAGACTAAAACTAAACCATGACAGGTTGTAGATGTGTTTTGTCAGTGCTCCTCTCCGCGACCTACAAAATCATCTTTATACTGTGCTTGTTTGTTGAATACATCACATGATGCTATACATACAGCCACTCCCTAAAGTAACTGTGGGTGGCTTTTGGCCTGGAGCTGATGTCATCAGACGTTGCCCAACCTTCATGGGGCATGATAACAGTCTTTCTTTCATCATATTGGTGGAGAGGACTTATAATGCATACATGTCCCAGCCGACACGTTTATCCAATCAGTCATTCCGTCCAATCTAAGTATGTCAACTTCTGGCCTCCATAGTCCATTTATCTGTGATCTCCATGGTAACAGATAGTGCAGTCCCGTCTCTGGGGTCACATAATCACTTACAATTCCCCCTGTTGATGTGTCCCAAAGACACATCATAACAAAACTGTCCAAATGCATTATGTTATGTTAGTATACTGATGTGTTTATATACATTGAATATATTAAAAAAACTGAAAATAAAATATAAAAAAAACAAGTTTAAGTGTGACAATCAAAACTAGTTGATCGTATGCAAAAGAGCACCATCGGGCTACCAACCGATCGTTAGTGCTTCGATAGCCGCTAATTGTTCCTAGGGGGCTGAGTCATGCAATAACAGCATTGTAAGAGGGGGACAATTGGACCCGGAGGCCACCACTCCTGTTTAACAACAGGTGGTTTCTCTTCACAAAAATGGCTCCCTTTACTCCCCTTTAAAACCAATGTTCCTCTCTATCCAGGATGTGAACATCTTCATCCCTACCCGTACTTGCGGTTTGACTTCCATCACCACTAGAGCACAAGTTAGAAGGAGTAATTGAGTAGGACCTACTGTATTTTTTGGACTATAAGACTCACCTAAAATCCTTAAATTTTATAATCCGGTGCATTTCATATATGATTACCGTACTTGTTGAGATGCATCAGGACATCTTTGTGTCATTTTACATCTTTTACTTAAAGGAGCAATAAGAATTTCATTATTTTAGATAAGAATTAAAAAATTGTTTTGTGAAGAACTAAAGGTGTCTTTTTAGATGGACTATGGTATGACATCACACACACTCTCTCTGTGTTCTCCAGTCTCTAGTTTACATATCGGGGCCAGCCGTGCGCGCATGTACGTGCATGTGAACAGTTGCGCAGGGCTTAGCGCTCCCTGCTCATAAAATACTATAGCACCCTCAGAGCAGAGAGCACATCCAGGGGACTCAAATTTTCACTCAAAACAGCATTATAACGTTTTGAGTTACTTACTTCTTCACTAGACATATTCCTCTGAAAGGTGATGCTGTTTTTCTGTGCATTTATCCTTTGCAAATATGTCCATACGAAGTGACGGAAGGGGAAGTGGGGATGGTTTGCAGCTGGAGTGAAGGTAGAGAAAGGTGTGGCTTATCACACATCTTGTTTTGGTCTACAGTCAGTGCCAAAGCCCCACCTAGTGGTGAAATATCACTTAATGGCACAACAACAGTCATGGACTTTCACCTTACCAATCTTGAAAATTTCCCATTTTCGTCCGTCCGTCCGTCCGTCTTCTTCCGCTTATCCGGGGTCGGGTCGCGGGGGTAGCAGCTTCAGTAGGGAGGCCCAGACGTCCCTCTCCCCGGCCCATTTTCATTTCTCAGATTTTGTAGTTCAAGCTGAAGGATGCCGAAGCTATAAGTAGATAAATCATCGGTTGTTCATTACACCGTGCCCCAGCATGATACAAAAATGGACAAAAAGGGCGAAGTGGAACACGCTGGTCTGATGTGCCTTCTTAATAATTAAAGAGACCGGACCAAAGCGAGTTGCTCTCAGAAACACCTTAACACAGGGTTAAAAAGGACTTAAACTCATGCCATTATTTGTAAATTATCAAGGAATTTAGACTAATCCACTTTATATAGAGCATAGCTGAATGATTTTAATGTCAAAACGAAGAACTGAGACACATGATTTGTCCCCTTTATATCATCGTCTTACATTCTACCTGAATACATGCTTTGGAAAGACTAAACTTTTCACTATAATTACTGTATTTTGGATGAAACCTTAAAAATTAACTGGATATTTTTTTTCCAATTTACCGTTAGCCTATGTAGCCTGAAGCTTATCTGATCTCACTTAAGAGATATAATAACTCCCCTCTTCAGTGAAGGAGCAAAAGAAGAGAGGAGGAACATAGTAACATAGAATTTTCTGTCTTCTGTGTTATGGTTACATTTTTAGGTATGCCAAATAAGCTCAGCACCAAAGAGGAACTCTCCACTCTGTTGGCTGTGGCCATCTTCACCAGCACAGCTCAGCATGCTGCAACTAACAATGGACAGGTACCGAAAATTAACTCAACACAACAAGCTCTGTATTTTCCAAACCTAAGACACAGCTTCAAACCATTCTACAGTCTCCACTACAACCAGTGTTTTGTTGTCTTTAGTTTGATTGGTGTGCCTGGGTACCCAATACCCCATGCACCATGAGACTACCGCCGCCATCAAACAAAGATGCTGTGACTATGGAAATGATCATGGCCACGCTTCCTGATGTGGGTCAATCTTGCGTGCAGATGGCTATCACATGGCACCTGGGACGAGCACAACCAGATGCAGTGAGTTTTCAACCATGTTATGCAATTACACCTGAAGATTATTATTAATTATAATTGGCAATTATAATTCAATAATATATCATTCAAAATCAAAGGATAGCTATAATGAAATTTAATTCAAATGGTTGTGATCAAGGTTTATGAGCCTGTAATGAATAGCACTAACAATTGGTTTATTAATTAGCAGTTATGAACTTATTTATAGCGGAAAAGTGCTATTTAACCAGTTGTTGACTGGTTAGACTTGTCCAGCAAACTTCAATTCAATTCAATTCAATTCAATTTTATTTATATAGCGCCAAATCATGAAACATGTCATCTCAAGGCACTTTACAAAATCAAGTTCAGTGTTTCCCGCAGGAATTTGGTTATGCGAGGGGGGGAGGGGGGGGAACGACAGTCCGCGGACCGACTGGCGGAGCGGGGGGGGGGGGGGGGGTTGTTGGACGACACGTTGTCCGCGGACCGACTGGCGGAGCGGGGGGGGGGGGGGGGGGGGTTGTTGGACGACACGTTGTCCGCGGACCGACGCGGGGGGGGGGGGGGGGGGGGGGGGGGGACAACGACACGTTGTCCGCGGAGCGGGGGTATCCATGTGTTTTTTCCCTGCCATTCACGCACGCGCGAAAGCAACAACAACAAACCGCGTGTTAACGTCACTTTTTTTTTTTTTTTTTTGGGAATGTTGGCGAGGCGGTAGCGTGACTTTGGCGAGGCGGCCGCCTCGCCAAGATAGCGCTGCGGGAAACCCTGAAGTTCAATCATATTATACAGATTGGGTCAGATTATACAGATTGGTCAAAATGTCCTATATAAGGAAACCAGTTGATTGCATCAAAGTCCCGACAAGCAGCATTCACTCCTGGGGAACCGTAGAGCCACAGGGAGTGTCGTCTGCATTGTACATGGCTTTGCTGCAATCCCTCATACTGAGCAAGCATGAAGCGACAGTGGGAAGAAAAACCACCCATTAACGGGAAAAAAAACCTCCGGCAGAACCGGGCTCAGTATGAACGGTCATCTGCCTCGACCGACTGGGGTTACAGAAGACAGAGCAGAGACACAACAAGAGCACAACAAACGTTGATAACTTTAATTGTAATTGTGATTGGAGTTTTAATCCTTACTCCTTCACCACAAGCCAATGAAAATGTCTCAGTTTATTTGGTTATTAACTCAAAAGGAGATAATTCGGTAACTCTTAGAGCCCATTCAGTCTGACTCAAAATAATCACAAACACCTACGATTTCACAAGCTGTTATTTATTACATTTATTGGCCTCTGGTAATAAAGTAAAAAACCTTGGTGTTATTTTTGACCAAGACATGTCATTTAAATCCCATATTAAACAGGTTTCCAGAGTTTCCTTTTTTCACCTCCGGAATATCGCCAAAATTAGAAACATTCTGTGCAGGAGTGATGCTGAAAAACTAGTCCATGCATTTGTTACTTCAAGGCTGGACTATTGTAATTCTTTACTATCAGGAAGTCCACAAAATGCAGTTCAAAGCCTTCAGCTGATCCAAAATGCTGCAGCAAGAGTTCTGATGAAAATCAACAAGCGGGATCATATTTCTACAATTTTAGCTTCCCTTCATTGGCTTCCTGTTAAATCAAGAATATAATTTAAAATTCTTCTTCTAACGTATAAAGCCCTTAATAATCAAGCTCCATCATATATCAGAGTTCTGATTACCCCGTATGTTCCTAACAGAGCACTTCGCTCTCAGACTGCAGGTCTGCTGGTGGTTCCTAGAGCAGGGGTCACTAATTAAAAATCAGCGGGGTCCGAATAAAGAAAATCAACAACCAGTAAAGGTCCGGACACATTTTTTATTACAATCCGTTACTTTAAACAGTATTTAACACTGAAATAAAATGTTTATGCACCCACCTTATCCACTGACTTTTTAAACAAAAAAATAACATAAAAACAGAACGTTTTTCTATTTTAAAATCCAAAGTGCTTTTTGAAATAGAGAACCGCAATCTTTCACAGTTTGGTATATAGACAATTTCTTGACTTTCACATCTTTTATAGAACAACTGAACTTTTTTTAATTTCTTTTTTATGGCTTAATGATAGAAGTGAGCTTTAGGCTGCCCTGCAAGGATTTTACACCTGGGTTTGATTGGCAACAAAGCCAACCTCAAGCACATATCAAGGTGCTCATTCGTTCTGCGCCTTTAAATCAGCTATATTCTCCGTATGTATGAGCAAGCGGATATGTTTGGGAACGCTCCGGAGGGCTTTGCCATATTAACAAGAGAAGCGGCGAAGTGAAGTGAAGTTAGCACAGGGGTTGAAGCAAAAATAATGTTTGACTGAAAACATTTTCTAGCAAGCCCATATATTACCGGGGCGTGGACATCATGCTGCATTAGTTGGCTCAATTGCTTAGTGAGCAAAGTCAACTAAATCTGGTACTTTTAAAATATCCATTGAAAATTCCTGTATCTCTGCCACCTTTCAGCTTTAGAGCCTTTGCGTCATCCTGGACAGCCTCTCCATCACTTTCCACATCATCATCTGGGTTACTTTCATCTCTGCAGCATCAAGTTCTTCCTTCACACTTTTGACAAACTGGTCCACAGTCCACTTTACAATCCCAGCTCCCTTTCCTCCCTGTCCTCCAGAGACCCTCCATAAAGTGCAGCTGATTCAGAGGACAGCAGCTTCATCATTACATCATCTACTTCACACCTGTACATTAACTCCACTGGCTCCCTGTCACATTCAATATAAACCAATTTTATCATCATACAAGGCCAAACACAGCCTTGGAAATGCAGGACACATCACCAACACTATCATGACATAATACATTTTAATTTGACACAGATTGCACATGACAATAATCAGTCTCTGCTTTGCCCGTTATTGTTCATCAATTAATCATTACAGTTTATAAAAAGGCATGATTTAACTTTTTTGAAGTTTAATAAAATGGTTATATTTTAGCCCAGTGACTGGACACCTGTCCAGGATGAACCCTGTGTCCGCGCTCCACTTTAACTTCATAAAAAAACTCTCTGAGAATCGCCTTTCTCTGGCCTCACCCAGTTAGAACCCGTTCTCCAGTCCATGTTGTAGCTGCAGTTTATTTATTTTATCTTTTTGATGTAGTTTTCTTAATCTGTAAGCATCAAAATCCTTGTCATTTTATTTAGTGTCCTGGTGCGCAGCTGCTCATCAGGTGAACACTGCTGCATACCGACAGCCGATGCAGCTCTGCCTTCTTTGTTTCAGAACAGTGCAGTTTTTTTTTTTTACTTTTTTCCGAATCGAACTCAGTCAAATGCGCCACATTGTTTCACATTCCGACTGCTCTTCTTCAAGGGTCATGCTAAATTAGCCTGAGCTAGCGTGTTACTCTTCTTTGTGTTTAAATAAAACATAATAGCAAATCACGAGGAGATCCCTGGTTGGTCGCCGCGTTTATCAGCGAGGGAATAAACGCTGACAGGTGACATGGCCACAGGTGGAAATAATTCATTAATTAACTGCCGGAGCAGATTGACGCTTACCGAGGGAAGTTGTTGTCAGCTGCTGAACTTTCTGACCTGCTGGTTTGCATAAATCCAAAGAAAGCCTTTAACCACCGCTACTTTCATTCATACCATCTGTGGCCAGTTTAAAATGCTCTCCCAAAGGTTAAAATGATGAACACCGATAAACCTCAGACTGGCAATGTCCGCTTTGGAAAGACCCGCCCTGCTCTCATTCTGATTGGCTAATGTCCCGGCTCTGCCAGGTTTGATTGGTTGAGAGCAGCTTCAGATTATAACCTTGAATAAAAAGTCTAGACGGAACTTTTTGCGCTCAATTTCCAAATGACGGAAATCCGTCGCAGCGACGGAGAATTTTAACCCCTGAGTTAGACACTGTCGTTGGACAACATGCAGTAATATATAAATGTTTTACATCAGGTTGGGTCCGGATTAGGTAGCAGCTGGGTCCGGATCTGTCTTGTTGTGTCTCTGCTCTGTCTTCTGTAACCCCCAGTCGGTCGAGGCAGATGACCGTTCATACTGAGCCCGGTTCTGCCGGAGGTTTTCCTTCCCGTTAATGGGGAGTTTTTCTTCCCACTGTCGCTTCATGCTTTGCTCAGTATGAGGGATTGCAGCAAAGCCATGTACAACGCAGACGACTCTCCCTGTGGCTCTACGCTTCTCCAGGAGTGAATGCTGCTTGTCGGGACTTTGATGCAATCAACTGGTTTCCTTATATAGGAACATTTTTGACCAATCTGTATAATCTGACCCAATCTGTATAATATGATTGAACTTAACTTTGTAAAGTGCCTTGAGATGACATGTTTCATGAATTGGCGCTATATAAATAAAATTGAATTTAATTACACTGATAATTCCCTGTTACAGCAATTATTCTGCTTAATAAGAACACTACAAAAAACTACTCTCTACTTGATAGAAATGCAAAGAAAACAAATGAAAATAACGTCAATCAAAATGGATTCATTGAGAGGTAGCAATGTATAATCAATTCACAGTTGGGTAGGAATCTTATTTGCGATCAGTGTGGCCAGTTTATCCTCAAACAAAACCAACACAGCAAAAATCATTTATAATGCATGCACACATTAGAAATATTCAGCACAGTTAAACAAACTCCCTTTGGAGTACTTAAGCATTTAGACTATTCCTAATAGGTTCTGCCCAGACACAAAATACCACCTTATGGGTGGAAAAAGGGAAATAAAAAAGGGAAAATCCTTTTACTTGATGTCGCTCCAATGAGGAGATTGCTGTGCGATCCAACGTCCGTTGATCCTAAACAGAGTTTCGGGTAGGCGTGGCACAGTTCACTAAGACAGGAAACATCACGTTCCCTGGGCGCTTTTCCGACGATTTGTTTGGCCAAAACAAAAACGAGCGGATTTTCTCGATCTCTGGAAGACAATGGGGCTTCCAGTTGGATCAAAAATGTATTAATGTTTAATTTTAAAATCAAGACCTCCCTGATTGGGTGCAGGGGAAAAGTGATGTGGCAAAGCTCGGACCACCCAGTAATGGAATCCCGGACCACGGGGGGGGGGGGGGGGGGGGGCAACATGGGAGTCAGCTAAAGGTCTTTTCAACAAGGCAAACTGCCAGGAAAGAAGACCAAGAATGGGCCGTCTTCACCTTTTATAGTCAGTCTCCATGGTGACCAGATAAGGTTTCCATCAGGGCGGCCATATCAACTGTGTTGCACGCTGGGAGTTGCAGTTTGTCACGTCATAATGGCATAACAACCATTAAAATCAAGTGAAAAAACACCCTATATTGTTTCAAACATATTTGGACATATAAAATAAATGTTAACAATGCTGAAGAATATAAATGCTGTACATTTAACAGAATAAAAGAGATTGTAAATATTTGCAAGGTCAAATGCAATTTTAAAACCTCAATTTCTGGTGAGGAATAAATTAGGACATACCCACATGTATGGGCGCACAGTGGCACAGTGGGTAGCGCTGTTGCCTTGCAGCAAGACGGTCCTGGGTTCAAGTACACCCCTGGCTCTATCTGCATGGAGTTTGCATGTTCTCCCTGTGCATGCGTGGGTTCTCTCCGGGTACTCCGGCTTCCTCCCACAGTCCAAAAACATGACTGTTAGGTTAATTGGCTTCTGTTATTGTTTCACCGTGCTCCGTCTACGGCGAAACACCCTCGGTGGACCCAGCTCGTTTTACCCAGTCAGGCGACCCCCACTTACTTATTACCTTGAATTGTAGGACGCATAAAACAGACAAGTATACTTTTAGTTATATTTTATCTACGTAAAGACAGAGAAACAGTTACAGTCACACCAGCGCTGATGGGCTCCTGATCGGCAGGCAGCCCCGATTTCTCATCACACATACATTATAAAGGAGTTTAGGTTAACACCCATAAAAGGCCGTACATATCCAAACTGCGTCATCAGTAGATAAACGGTGTCAACTCCGGGACGCTATCAGACAGATGAGTCCCTTCCTCGTTGTCCGGTGTTATCCAAGTGTGGCAGACAGTCCCGGGATAAACAGTTCGTTCCACTTGACCTCGTTGATATCCTAACAGACCCCCTGATGATGTGTCTTAATGGCACATCACCAAAGATGATCAACCAGTGGAACGACAGCTCTCAGGCTGTCCCTCTCCCAGAACAGTCGGTCATTCCGTCCAGTCCAAGCAATCCAAGCACGTCAGCTTCCGGCTCCCAGAGTCCATCCATCCGTGATCTCCATGGCAGTCGATAGTGCGGCTCAGTCTCTGGGGTTACACAATCTCTGCTGGTGTGCCCGAAAGGCCATTTTGTAAAAACAGTCCAGTTGTCCGTTAGCCCCCCCTGTTGGTGTGCCCCAAAGGCACATCACAACGAAAACAGTTCCAAGAAATGGGACGGACAAACATCGATGGAAACATCTTAGCATCAATCAGCATGAATACTTCATAATTCAGCTTTTTTTAGTCAAGACCACAGTCCAAGCATTTTATCTACAATTTAGGGTCCAACTATTTGAGCTAGGCCTGTTTTAGGTTCCTATGCGCACATTATTTTAAAATTACATTAGACTAGATAAGCCAAACCTGTTCAGTAACCAAGGTCAAATTCGTCTACTCTACCTCCACCCCAAGAAACCTCCTACTTGGTCCTCCACTCCCCATTCCAATGGACAAACATCCATCACTTTCAAACCTTACAAATCCAAGAGTACCAGTAGGGGGCATCAGAGGGCGGGCTGAGTCTTCAGCAGAAAAAAACCATCTCTAAGAAATGGCAAAAAACTGATGGAGACCAGTCTAGGGGAATCCCACTCTGGGCCAATCTGAGCGAGAAGACACCCTGTATTGAATCTAAAAATTAGCCTTACCGAGTAATTTATGGATCTGTGATAGCCATCAGATCCTGGTTCCCTATATAACAAAGCAAAAAGATTGCAAGAACTGTACGTCCAGGTGCGTGTGTCTGTAACAGAGAGTTTCCATTCTTAATCATAAAACCATACTGATCAACATAATGCAACATCCCCGTATAAACATTATAACACAGAAAATCAAACATGGAAGTCAGTGGAAAAGAGAAAAAATCAGTTTTGTGATATAAAAAGAGTCTGTATGTCAATAACGCAAGTAAAAACATCAGGCCAGTCCGAGCACGTGGCAGGCATGAATCTATTTGCGCATAAGTGGTCAGCTCAGAGTTCTCAGGCCACTGCTCCTTCGTTTCAAAAAGAAAAAGAGAGAGAGAGAGAGAAAATAAAAATAAATAAAAAAATCACTGTTCTCTTGGCATGTTCCTCCCAAACTTCTTAAGTCCTTTTCTTGTTCTTCAGCATGGACAAAAACGATTTAGTTGGATGGTAATGAGTGTTCTGTCCTTTTCCAGGCAACAAGCATTTCATCCCAGTAAAATGCTCTGTGAAGCTGGTTGGCAGACACCAGGCCTTGTTTACTGTTGAAGAACAGAAACAAGGTGTAATTAAAACCGCAAGCGGTGATGATCGGCCCTCGCAGCCAAGCGCCGCTCTGGCCTATGGGCCACCGCTAGGGTACGCGCACCTCCCGCCGCCAGCCACCGCAGAAGCTGTCATGCATTTTCCTCACCCGTCTAACATGCAATACACACGTACGCGTTGGGCAGCGCTCCCCCACGACTCACAAAAAACCTGGTGCAGATCGGTCGATGCACCGAGGACACACAGCCGTTGAATAATGAAAATGCATTTGGCCACCGGGCCGGACTAAATCGTTCGGCGGGCCAGATCCGGCCCGCAGGCCGTACGTTTGACACCCCTGGTTTAAACACTAGTATACAAATTTAATTAAAGGTATCTTACTAGCTGTTACGATACACAAATACATACAGTTACATACAAACGATGACGTTCAGACAGACAAACACGTGCAGGCCTGATTTTTCTGACAGGGAGGAAGGGCTGGTCAGATCCTAGCGACGGTTATGGCAGCCTCTTCTAAAATGCCCCGGCTAACCACACGCCCAGCACTAGGGCACATCATAATCGTTGGTTGGTCCCTTTCTATGATCTCTGTACTGCGGTGTACCTCTACTGGGAATTTGTCCCCATGGAGGTCTCTGATACATCTGAAATGGGACATCTGGAGGGAGGTGCCCCACAAACTGGTTTTTATACCAAACACAGGTGTCGGGGCAATAACCATCTGAGCTTTTGCAACATTCTTCTTCTTCCTCCTTTTACTTTGTTTGTCTGTCAGCTTTTTTAGCTGTTCAGCTAAGAGTTGTTGTTCTAACTTCTTTGAACCACTGCTTATCTGTTTCATATTCTTTTCACCCCTATCCAGCTGATGCACCAAAGCAGCCATCCACTGATCTAAAGGCATATCATAACTCGCAACCATTCTGTCCATGTTCTCCTTAACATCCTCTGTTTGGCCCTTTAACATTGCCTGTTTAAAGAGTTGCTGCAGCGTGACTGATAACGGGCAAGAGCCCGTCTGGTCTTCCCATACTTTCAACATTCTGTCCACATATGCTGAAGTCGTCTCCCCTGCACAACGTGTAGTGTCATTTAAAAGGCCAGAATCCGTACTTACCGGATAAAACGCCCTCAGTGTGCTCCAAAGTTGCCGTGCCACCGAGGCCAAAGGAGCAGTTGTTCCTAGTTCGTCAGTTCCAGCAGAAAACTTCAGAAACTTCAACCACATGTACCTCATGTGGGTCCAGGTATGCTGATAAGCCAGTCCTCACATCATCAATGGCCAATACATACCCGCTCAAAATCTTCAAGAATACTTTCATCCAAAGGTGCGCCCCTTCTCTTGGGTCAGGGAGCATGTTCCTCAGCTGGACACTGTCAGTACATGATAGGGGGCTGTAAGCCACTGCATGCACCTGTCCTGTAGCACTGTGAGTCTGAAACAATGGCAGTTGCACACTTTGTTTTGTTGCAGGTAAAGAAAGATCCGTTTCTTTAGAATGCAGATTACATCTGGGGCCCTTTTCGCCCTGTATTCGCGCGTGTTCAGCAGCACATAAAGGGTCCGTCACACTGAGTAGCAATGGGTCAAACCCCATATCTTCCATCCCCATGGAGGTAGAGGTCTGTTGCCCCCTCATTAGCTCAATTTTCTTCTCCTGTAGTTCCTTCAAGTCACCTGATTGTGGCGCTACATACCCCCCTGGGCCAGTGTTCCAGCCCACATAACTCCATCGGGGACACCATGTGCCCCCAACAGGAGCGCCATACAGGAAGTGACAAATGTAAACGTCATAACGCCTCCAGGATGCAGGGTCCTCCCCACAGTCAATGACATTACAGAGATCGAATTGGAAAGCTACTGAGCTACCCAGAGTATAGTTTACCTCTAAGCCCCCGTAATATGTAATGCAGGGATCTGACAATATTTTGTCATCGCGCTTGGCCCTGAACACAACCGGTCCAGAATTATTCATGCGGGAGGTTGTGGTATCAAAATGAATCTGTTCAGCCTGGATTAAACCAGAAACAAAGAAAAATAAAATCAAACTGGACCGTCCTCCCCTCATTGTTTTGCTGCAGCACAGCAACATTCTTACTCCTCAATGTTTTCTCCAATATCCCTCAGATGCTTTCTGATGTCTCTGAGGTTCTTCTCTGTGGAAGGTGTGCCCTTTCTACAGTGTGATCTGTGCCAAGATCTGCTCACCTTGGTTTCAGCTTCGTCGAGCCAAACCTTCAAACTGTAAGTGGTTGAGCTTACCACCTTAAAGGGTCCAATCCACCTTGGGGTCTTTCCAAGTTCTGTGGAACACTTTTCTGTATATCCACTCCCCAGGGGCAATCTGCTCCGGAGTCTCTCCCTTTGGTTCTCCAGTCAGGGCTTCCTGTGTGTTGTGAGACAAAAACTTCACAGCAGACTGCAATTGTTGGACATAATGCGTTAGCTCCTCTTGTTGTAGATCTAGACTGGGTTCACAGCCCTATTGGAGAGAGGAAGTGAAAGGACAGGGCATTATCCTTCCTGTCAAAAGTTCATGGGAAGACAGTCCCATGCGATCAGTGGGTGATGATATAATTGAGAACATCACCAAGGGCAGCGCAGTCAGCCATGTCATTCCAGTATCAGCACAAACTTTATATGCTGAGCCAAACTTCTGTTTGATCCCAAAGTACTCATCCACTTGTTTTAAGGAGTCCGAGGTGAAGTGTGTTCCGTTATCTGAACGGATGCTGAGTGGAACACCATAACGTGGGATCAGGTCATTAATTAGCCAATTAATGACCTCTCGTGCAGATTCTGTTTTGGTGGGCGTGGCTTCATAACCTGACAAAAGCCAGCTGTATGTTGCTCCGCCTAGCTCCACTCACATACATCTGGGACACCGCCGGTAGAGAGTGATTTCTCCAACCAAATTTATGGTCTGGCCAATCAGGACGCAGGGCTGGAGTTTCATAGATGTGACGTAGTGGAGACGCGACCATGACGTGAGACTGTTTTGATAGCAATGGCGGCTCGTCGAGGAAGCAAGCGTTAACATTGATGCTGCTATTTCTTCCGTGTTGTCCAATCTACCTAATATTGTTTCATTAAAAGAACATCAGAGAACGCCTCTGAAGGCTTTTTTTGGTGGAAACAATGTTTTCGCCCTTCTCCCGACCGGATTTGGCAAGTTTTGTTTTCCGGGGCCAGCGGACGTGCAGACGCGGACGCGCCCCGGAGCGGTTAGCGGTTAGTGCTAACTATGTTAGGAGGCCTTTAGTCCTCAACGCGGTCGGCCCGGAATCGACTCTGACCCGCGGTGCTTTGCCGCCTGTCTTCCCCCCTCTTCCTGTCAGCTCACTGTCAATAAAACGCATGCCACTAGAGCCGCAAACACATTATTATTTTTTTTCCTGCGTCGCTATTATCAGCGTCACGGGTTAGCTTCGGTGTGAGTGGTTGAAATAGCACGTCAATAAAGATGACAGACAAGTGGCTTATCCAATCATATGCAAGAATTTTTGATAAGGCCCAGCCTTCTGTAAAGGCAATTCCTATGGCGGTGTCCCAGATGTATGTGAGTGGAGCTAGGCGGAGCAACATACAGCTGGCTTTTGTCAGGTTAGCGGCTTCAACCCACCTGGTGAAAGTATCAACACAAGCAAGGAAATATCTACATCCTTTCACCCTTTTGTCTTTTCTCATGTCCACAAAATGAATAACAACCTCCTGGCAAGGTTTGCTGGGAACAGGAAAGGCTCCCATTCCAACTCTCAATGTTCGCTTTGGGTTGTAATGGCAGCAAATGGAGCAATTATTTACAAAATATTTACAAACATCCTTGAGGAAAGGGTGCCACCACTTTTGGCTAATTAGCCTTAGCAGTTTTTCACTGGACTGGTGGCCCCTGTGGTGTGCTTCTTCACAAAGAAGCAACAGAAGTGCCGAGGAGGCCACAAGTCTCCCATTATGTGGCCTCCATACACCCGTCTGTTCGTCCTGTTTTGCCCCTTTTTCAAGCCATGCCTGCTTTTCCTGAGGTGCTGCAGCTTTTTGCATGTCAATGACCTCCACCAGCCCCGTGTCCCGTGCAACAACAGGGGACTGAAACATCTGTGCTGTTGTCCTTTACAGTTCTCTTATAATCAGCCACTGTTTTTGCGGCCGAATCAGTGTAGATGTTTAATTTTTTACCTTCATGCAGTTCTCAAGCGCGGATCACAGCGATTATTTCTGCCAGCTGGGCCGACGCCGGAGGCGGGATGACCTTAGCTTACACGGTGTGCCATGTGTCCCAGCACGTAACTCCATACCAGGCATCTCCACCGAAGGGTCTGATGAAGTCACCACACTCCTGGCCTTGGATAAAAGTTCTCTAGTATCACCACACAGATTGTTTTTCATAACAGCGGCTGCACCAGAAGCAAACCTGTCCGGAATAACTGGAGGAGTTGTGTACTTACCTTCTTGTTTGAAAGAAGATGATTCACTTACCGCCTGCAGACTTTCGCTCTCTTGTTGTTGTTTGTCGAGGCCTGAGAAGCATATGCTGAAATAAAGTTCGGTTAGTTTTATCAAGCCTGCTTTTTTGATTTCCTCTTTTTGGCATTTTTCCCGAGCAAACTCACCAGCACCAGCCGTTTTTTTCTTGTGCCTGGGCTAACTTGCTTTTTAAAATATTTAAATAGTGAGTTCGCGTCAGAGTTTCCAGTGGGGGCCCCTCTGATAGTCACCAAAAACCCCCTCGCCCCTCATCTTTTCGCACCCCTCCTCGAATTGTTTCAGATGATGTTCAGCATCTTTGTGTGGTAAGCTTGCCATTATGCTCCCTTTTCCTGTCTCCAGCAGTGTTCTTAAAGAACATCCCCGGAGCTCATTTTCTAGCTGATTCTCAGCCATTCCAGCACTTACACGTCTTGGCCAACCTGCTGGGACAGCGTCCTGTCCTGTAGCGTGTCTCACGAAAACACACCCTTATGGCCAAGCTTTAGTTAACTCTGTACGTACTCTTTTACTTATCTTTTTCAGATATATTTGGTTTAGCAACTCTTAAAGTTCTTTAAGAGGACCCAAAAATCCAATGGCTTGTAACTCTAAACCAAAGCCAACTCTTTTTTTCGAAAAGGCAGCTTTTATATTTCCGTGAAGATGAACGATTTTATGTTCGTCCCCGCGAAAAATAAGGGGCTCTAAACCCGCATTTCTAAGCCACGCGTAACGGCGTGCTTGTTAGTGAGACCCAATGTTCTCAAGGCTCACAGTATTTTCAGAGACCTGGCCAGGATCTCCCGGACTTTCACCGCTGTGACCTGCACGCAAATCCCAAGTCTTTTACCGACCGGACTTTCACCGCTGCGACCTGCACGCGAATCCCAAGTTTTTACCGACACGTTTGCAAACAATTATCCTTAAACGTTTCTCTGCCTTTAGGAATGCAAAAAGATCGGCCCTTCCAGGAAGGAAAAGACACTAGGAGATAAATGAAGGCCGTTTCTCAATATGCGTTCTTGAGCGTTCTTGTGTGCTCGTGACACGTCATCAGCCTCAGCCTGAGCACTGTTCCAATACCGAGAACGCCAAATCGAGAACGCGCCGAATTCCCCGGATGTTGTTCTCGCCCGCCCTCTTTATCGAGCATGCATCAGAGCAGACTTGTGCGTTCTTCAGACTGACCGCTTGCCCACATTGCACCGCGGCAAGATAATTTTTAGGCTTTTTAGAAATTAAAAATGTTGTTTTAAAAAAATGTTCAATAAGATTTATTGTGGTGTAGTATATAAATAGTTTTGAATGTTAAAGAAATGCTAAACAACTGTGCGTCTCATGACGTCACAAGTACGCTTCTGTTCCAATACACCATACGTGCTGCGTGCTCGCTTTCTTGTCAAGTCCGATCTTCCTGTGTTCTCGCCAAGACCGGACTTGACGAGAACGCGAGTCCGTACTCGCGTTCTCGTGAATTGAGAAACGGCCGAAATCTCCTTACCTTCTTGTGCGGCCGCACGTTGTGTGTTTTCCTTCCGGAATGACGTCCTGACCGGAAAAACGGAAGGTGGTACGTCGTCCTTTGGGTCCGGGCAGAAACACCATTTTGTTTTGGTGGACCCAGCTCGTTTTACCCAGTCAGGCGACCCCCACTTACTTATTACCTTGAATGTAGGACGCATAAAACAGACAAGTATACTTTTAGTTATATTTTATCTACGTAAAGACAGAGAAACAGTTACAGTCACACCAGCGCTGATGGGCTCCTGATCGGCAGGCAGCCCCGATTTCTCATCACACATACATTATAAAGGAGTTTAGGTTAACACCCATAAAAGGCCGTACATATCCAAACTGCGTCATCAGTAGATAAACGGTGTCAACTCCGGGACCCTATCAGACATATGAGTCCCTTCCTCGTTGTCCGGTGTTATCCAAGTATGGCAGACAGTCCCGGGACCTGTGGCGTGCACAGACATTTTAGGGGGCAGGTGCTCAGGAGGGGGTGGGAGGGCACTTTTTAGCGTGCGCAAGGAGGTGGCTCATTTCGGGGCATTGTTTCAGTGGTTTTTAATGGCTCAGGTTTTCAAAAGATCATTTCAAAACCGACCTCAGTAAAATCTTAATAATATTCAGGGCAGTCAAACTTTTTTACAGTAGCAGGCTACACACTATCAGGTAGGAGGGTGCATTTATATATAGATATATATCTATATATATATATATAGATATATATAAGCTTATATACTTCAGACTAAACAGTGGCTCTGTGACTACTGTAACGAACAAACAAATAGCAATAGCGTAGTCGGTGTTGCCAAATTAGGCAGGTTTCCAACCAATTAGGCTTTTGAACACATTGAGCTGGAAAAAAATAGCTTATGGGCAGATTGTAAAAAATTTCCGAAGCTTTTCATAACATTTGTTGGGCTTTTAGAAAGAATTACTAACAAAATATATCAAAAGTCATTATTTATTTTTTAAATAAGTTGAATCTGTCGATCTGACATCATCAACGAATAATAGTTATAATGAATAATATTGATTGTTATAATAAAACAAGAAAAGACTAATGGTTAATCAAGTGGTTGGTCAATGTAAACGCCCAAGAGGGGTTGAGTTCTACTTAAAAATATTTCATGACTGCGTGTAAGAGAAATGTTTAATTGAGCTATACTGAGAGAAATTAAGTTTATATTAAGGTAGATTTACAACTCATGTTGGGAAGCTATTTATAATTTATTTTTTTCTGGGTGAAATATCCTGATTATTAAAGAGATCTTGTGTGTTATTTGGTTGTCTGATTGTACATTTTGTTTGGAGCCCATATGCGCAGTTTTTTTCTTTGCTTCAGCTCAGTTGTGTGCTAATGGCATCTTCTTAAGTGTTTAATAGTTCTGTGCTTTTAACATGAGAGAGTTTGAGATGTGGCCTTTGGACTAACAGTGACATAGGGTAACCTGTAGCGCTGTGTCTTAACTCAAAAGTCCAGCATAAGCTACACGTTAATAAACATGAGCGCTGGTGTCAGGCTGAACACTGACTAAAGTAACAATTCTGACTAGAACAGGTTCTTTAATTACAGCAGCTATGAGAACAAGGAGCAGAACAAAGCAGAGTTCCCTTCTACCTGCAAGTAACTCAAGTCTCTTCAGTTTGGCAGCTTTAGTGCTTGATTCTGCTCCTTGGGCTCGTAGCTGTCCTAGCTAACCCTGCTAGCTGTCCTAGCTAACCCTCCTAGCGTGAATGTTTACTCCAGTTTAGACTTCAGTGCTGACATTTCAAACAGAAATTAATAACGCTCCTTCCAGCTCGCTCTCTGCTTTGTTGTCACTTCTTGTAATTGTTTGGTAATCAGACCAAATTTCCATCCCGCTCTACCGACACCAACGGTGACCACACCACAGCCGAACTGCGGCGGCAACTGAAGGCTATGACTCGGTGTCCCGCCCCTCTCCAGCTGTGATTGGCTAGCATGTTGCCTTCAGTCGTTGATTTGATTGGTTAAATTGTAAGATTGACACATCAAAGATAGTACTAAAAGGTCGATGGCCACTCCGAGGTAAAAAAAAAAAAAAAAAAGAAGACGGCTTCCAGTCCAGGGTCTGCTCCGCGCTCAACCAGAAGGCACAAATATCGCTCCATTATATAATCGGGGAAATGTAGGCGGCGGCAAGAGCTGCTATAGACGGCGATTTGCCGCCGTTGACCGGCTACTTTTGACTGCCCTGAATATTAATAAAAAAAAAAAAAAAAAAAAAAAAACGAGTTTCAAAAGGGCATTTTCGTTGATAAAGGGCAAACTTCCTAGTGCTTTAGCATCACCTAGTGTCTATGTATGCACGCCCCTGCCCGGGACCTCGTTGATATCCTAACACTTCTCCAAATTGTCCTTAGTTGTGAATGGTTGTTTGTCTCTCTGTGTTGCCCTGCGACAGACTGGCGACCTGTCCAGGGTGTACCCCGCCTCTCGCCCAGTGAACGCTGGTGATAGGCACCAGCAACTCCCGCGACCCCATGTGGGATTAAGCGGTTTGGAAAATGGATGGATTGGAAATGGATGGATACCCACATGTAATCCTATTTACAATTGCATATCACATGAGGTGCAAATTATGAAAACAGTCTTATTAAAAACAAGGTTTGCACCATTTAAACTTTAGATACCAGTTTGATGTGCTCTTCACTGTTGGAAGGAGGAGCAATGTTAAAATCGAAAGGGCTGGGAGTTACTTAATTTATGCAGGATGTGGCCAGCTCCAAAACACATAACCCACCATGAGTTATACCATGTATAATAAGTGTGACCAAGAAAAAAAGTGAGACAATTTGTAAAAAAAGGATAAAAGTTGAAGAAGAACTGGGCCCAGCAACATGGCAATTGCCCAGAAAATCCCAATGAAAATCCACTAATGGATGGGTGAGAATGAGGAAATGAAAAGTGTGTAAGCAGCCCCTAAGAAATTCTAAGGTGACTTGAAATGGGCTGTACATGTAAGAAATACTCAAAACATCTCACTGCTGAAAGTGAGGAGTGAGGCAAACTCGAGAGTTATTAGGTGGCTGGCTGTCCTAACATTAGACATCAATGTGATGTAATGGGATGCTCATGACTATACAGTTCAGTGCAAACCGATTCACACCCCGTTTAGATCTCAGTTATTTTTAATCAAAGAACTTTGTGCATGACCAGACATCTCCAAAAATTTAGCCCCAACATTGGATGGACCTCTTTGTCAAGACTTTAATCTAAATCTCCCTCCACAAGCATTAGCTGACCCATGCCAAAAAGGTTAATGTTGGTCAAATTTAGAACAAATTTAAATCTAAATCTGCCAGCAATATGGATAATTATGAGTTTAACTGTATATATAAATTGCTTGGCAGAGATTGATTCATACTACTTGCAAATATGTCTGATGACCTTTTAAATGGCTGATTTATTCATAAGAATAATGATTCTTTTTCACATAGAGGCATTTGAATCCCTCATTATTCAAACATTGTAAACTTGTATCTGCTGGAAAAGCCTGCAGGTGACCAAAGATAAAGTGTACGTGTAAGCAAAACCTGAAGCTATGACTTTTAGAGCATGTAGGAAACCAGTTTTTTCAGTGCTTTTCTCTTTTTTCAGAGAGAAAAAGGTAAACTCTAGACATCAAATCCCAAACTGAGATTTGAAAAAATAATCTTTTTATTCTTTGGCAAGAACTTTTAATTTGACAAGAACTAAAATTTTAGCTTCATCTAAACCTTCTACCTGTATGTTAGACCCAATCCCAACCAAGTTGTTTAAGGAGACATTCCCTTTGATCAGTGGCCCTATTTTAGACATGATTAATCTATCCTTAGTAAAAGGATATGTACCACAGGCTTTTAAAGTAGCTGTTATTAAACCTTTACTTAAGAAACCATCTCTTGATCAAGATGAGTTAGTAAATTATAGACCTATATCTAATCTTCTTTTCTTATCTAAAATTCTTGAGAAAGTAGTTGCTAATCAACTTTGTGAACATTTACAAAGTAATGACCTACTTGAGGAGCTCATCATAGCACTGAAACAGCTCTGGTGAAGGTCACTAATGATATTCTCATGGCCTCAGATAATGGACTTGTGTCTGTACTTGTCCTCTCAGTGCTGCATTTGATACAGTTGATCACAATATTCTCCTACAAAGACTTGAGCATACTGTAGGGATTAAGGGGAAAGCGTTAGGCTGGTTTAAATCTTATCTATCGAACAGATTCCAGTTTGTTCATGTTAATAATAAATCTTCTTCAAACTCTAGGGTCACTTGTGGAGTACCACAGGGTTCAGTCCTTGGACCAATTCTCTTTACTATATATATATATATATGCTTCCGATTGGCAAAATTATCAGACAGCATGGGATTCATTTTCACTGTTATGCTGGTGACACTCAGCTATATTTATCCATAAAACCGGATGAATCCAACCAATTACTTCGACTGCAGTTATGTCTTGATGACATCAAAAGCTGGATGACTTTAAATTTCCTGCATTTAAATTCTGACAAGACAGAAATTGTAATCTATGGACCAGAGTCCTCAAAAAATAAACTTCTTGATCAATCACTTAATCTTGTTGGCATTAATTTGGCCTCTGGTAATAAAGTAAAGAATCTTGGTGTTATTTTTGACCAAGACATGTCATTTAAATCCCATACTAAACAGTTTTCCAGAGTTTCCTTTTTTCACCTCGGGAATATCCCCAAAATTAGAAACATTCTGTCCAGGGGTGATGCTGAAAAACTAGTCCATGTATTTGTTACTTCAAGGCTGGACTATTGTAATTCTTTACTATCAGGAAGTCCACAAAATGCAGTTCAAAGTCTTCAGCTGATCCAAAATGCTCCAGCAAGAGTTCTGATGAAAATCAACAAGAGAGATCATATTTCTCCAATATAGCTTCCCTTCATTGGCTTCCTGTTAAATCAAGAATAGAATTTAAAATTCTTCTTCTAACGTATAAAGCCCTTAATAATCAAGCTCCATCATATATCAGAGCTCTGATTACCCCGTATGTTCCTAACAGAGCACTTCGCTCTCAGACTGCAGGTCTGCTGGTGGTTCCTAGAGCCTCTATAAGTAGAATGGGAGGCAGATCCTTTAGTTATCAGGCTCCTCTCCTGTGGAACCAACCCCCAGTTTTGGTCCGTGAGGCAGACACCCTGTCTACTTTTAAGACTAATCTTAAAACTTTTCTTTTTGACAAAGCTTATAGTTAGAGTGGCTCATGTTACCCTGAGCTACCTCTATAGTTATGCTGCTATAGGCTTAGGCTACTGGAGGACATCAGGGCCTATTTTTCTCACTCTACTGAGTTCTACTGTTCTCCAGTTTTGCATTGCTTGTCGTCATTTCTGCTTTTAACTTTTTGCTTTCTGTCATTTTTTTCTTCATAGTAGGTGGACCTGGTCTGGCGTTCTGTTAGCTGTGACATCATCCAGGGAAGAAAGCTCACCCGCTATTACCACATAATCTAGAACAGATTCCTGGATCAATGTGTGCTTCTATGCTTGTTGTGTCTCTTGTTGTGTCCCTCTGCTCTGTCTTCACTAACAGCCAGTCGGTTGAGGCAGATGACCGTTCACACTGACCCTGGTTCTGCTGGAGGTTTTTCCTTCCCGTTAAAGGGGAGTTTTTCTTTTCACTGTTGCTTCATGCTTGCTCAGTATGAGAGATTGCTGCAAAGCCATCAACAATGCAGACGACTGTCCCCTGTGGCTCTACGCTCCTTCAAGAGGAGTGAATGCTGCTTGTCAAGACTTGATGCAATCTACTGGGTTTCCTTAGATAGGAAATTCTTTTGACCAGTCTGTATAATCTGAACCAGTCTGTATAATCTGATTGAATTTGACTTTGGAAAGTGCCTTGACATGACATGTTTCATGAATTGGCGCTATATAAATAAAACTGAATTGAATTGAATTGAATTGATGATTAACTGTTTCCTTCTCGCGAAAACATTCAGACGCTTTGAAACATCTAAGTTATTTCGCTGTCAGTTTTTTCAATATATAAAACCACTCCTCTTTAAATGCTTGCTTTTCCATTTTACATAGATTCCTTTGGGTGAATATACAGAAGGGCACTTCACTGAGTTACCGGCCCTGAAGCTGATTGAAAAGTTCAAAATGAAGCTAAAGGAGATTGAGAACCAAATCCTGGATCAGAATGCAGGACTGGACCTTCAGTACCTTTTTCTTCTGCCCAGCCGCATAGAAAACAGCATCACCATATAGAAACACGTTTATATAAATCATAATGTTTTCCTTTATCCATCTTGAACAGTGCTTGTATTGAAAACCTGGTTAGGTTATGTAACTGTTTCTTATAGTCTTTGAAGAAAAAAAACTTTTTTTTTTACTATTTATCAAAACAGGTAAAATATATATTTCGTATAAATATAAGTTTGTAATCAACATGGACCCCACACAAGGTGTGGTGACAGTTTTCAGTAAACATGAAAATACGTTTATTTTGTTCAGCTGACTGTACTTTAAGTTCATTTCAATAAATTATTAGGTTAATGGTTTCACAGCATGCTATATTTGTCTATTGCACCATATGTTTTTGTAAGAATACAAAATTCTGTACCCAGAAGCTATGATATGATTAAGCCATAACTGAGCAATGGCTAGGTGAATGATTCAATTAGAAGTTGGCTGGTATGTCTAGAAGCAACAGAGGTTGCATCATAAGTCAATTAGTTACAGGTACTCATCCCAGGATCTGACCATCTGATTAGATTTGATTTAATTTATTTTTGTATATAAATCCTCAGAGAATAAAATAAAAGACTACTTAGCTTTGTTTCTCTGCTAAAGCAACTAAAGAAGCTTATGCTATCATTACATTTTTACTTTTCTCACAAATAGAAAGTACCTCTGGATTAGTGCTTCATGCTCTTTAGTGTGTATTTTCTGTCTTGTCAAACCCCCGGTCAGTCCTGGCGGATGGTGGTTCACGCCGAGCGTGGTTCTGCTGGTGGTTTCTTCCTACTAAAGTGGAGTATTCCTTTCCACTGTCACTACATGCACGCTTGGTAAGAGCAATTGCTGCAAAGTCAATGACATAATATAACTGACTGCCCACCTTCACAACATGCTCATCCAGGAGGAGAGAATGCTGCAAGTCAGTGACTTGATGCAATGTGCTTGAATTTCTTCGATAGAAAACGTTTTAACCAGTCTGTCTGTATGATTCAATTGAATTGACTTTGTAAAGTGCCTTGAGATGACGTGTTGTAAATTGGCGCTATATCAATAAACTGAATAAAATATGCAAACTCTGTAAATTATATGTGTTTCAGTGGTCCTTGTTTGTCAGAGTAAACTTACCTTTTGAAAAATACAATTAAGCAAGTATTAAACATAGTTTTGCTTAAGCCCAAATTCCTATTTCTTATTCTTGTGGGAGGAGTGTGAGTGAACGTGCGGGAGAGCGGGTGAGACAAATCTGAGTGATTTTTCTTACTTTTTTCTTTTTCACTGGGTGTATGTAAATATTGTATATATAGTTGTGTGTTGTGCTTGGGTTTTTTTATTTATTTATTTTTTCAGGTTTTTGGTGTTTTTTGTGGGGTGTCTTGCCGTCAGCGGGTCGGTATCCTTGAACGCCATGGTGGTGGTTCTAGCGCCTTCGCCACGCTGACACGGAAGAACGGCATCAAGTTGGGTGCTGGATCTCCATGCAGTGTGGAGGACGTGTGTTTTGGCAGCGGGTGAGGTGATTGAGCACAGTGCCATCAAGTCCACAGACTGTATGAATGGAGCTGCGGTGTTGTTTGTGGAAAAGGATGAGCAAGCGCACCTGTTGGTCGAGTCGGGCATCTCGGTCGGGCAAGAAACTATTTACGCACAAAAAGAAACAAAAGACAAAACAAAGTGGTTGATCATCAGCATCATCAGAATAATTCAGTGAATCCTGGTTCACTGCAGCTCTGAGTTAAATAACTGTTGTGCAATTATACACTGTTTAAAGTTATAACCCTCTGTCTGTTAAGTATTGTCTGGTGATGATCAGCTCTTAAGCCGATATCAAGACAATGGTTGAAAGGGATGAATTCGAGCACTAGCGATCTTTTAACAGCAAAACCTGCACGCACATAGAATAAAGGATTGACAACTTCTTTTCAAGTTGAAGAATTTAATAACAGAAATAAAATGAACATCCAGAGAACATCACTATGTAATGCTGTTTATCTGAATTAACACAATATTTCGATTAACAAATCCTCTCTACTAGGCTAGTGAAACTTAACTGAACTACCAAGCAAAATGAAGATAAAAGAAGCTAAGCTAAGGAACTATTTAAACGCAAAACAAACAAAAGACAAAACAAAAGTGGTTGGTCATAATCAGAATAATTCGGTGAATCCTTGTTCACTGCAGGGTTCCGTTCTTCGTACGTCGCTAACTCAGTTAGCAGGATTTCATTGTTGATGATTTGGCATGATCTTGGATCGTTTGGGGGTCCGTTCTTCGTACGTTGCTTAAAACATCCAAGATCAAATGAGACATCCGAGATGACTTCATCCGGCTAATCATGATCCGGCTAATTGGGTTCTTCGAACACACCTGTTGTTTATGATTAGTATCACTGGATTGAGTTATCTGAGACAACTGCGCGTTCATGCATTTGTTTAAAAGGGGAAATGTATCGATAGTAGAAACATTGATCAGCAACGCTGCTATTGGCTGTTCAGCATGGCCAAAGAACGCCCACAGTTTTTCTCCCAAGCAGAACAAGAGCTTTTAATGGAAGGTTATGCCGAATTTCAGTCATTAATTAAAACACCTCAAAATCTGTTAAAGCCAGGAGAGAGGGCTGGCAAAAAGCAGCAGACAAATTAATAAGTAAATACTGTCCATGGTAGATGTTTCTATCACTTTCTGCAGTATGAATTTTTGCATTTTAATAATCTCATATTTACTTTGTTCTTTTATGTCAGAGCCTCCACGGGACCCACTAGAACATGGGGACAAGTAAAAGTGAAATACAAGAATATTCTACAAAATGGTAGCCTTTAATTATTATACTGTATTTTAAAAAGGCACTTGTTATGTCAAGAGATCCAAATTTCAGTGTCATTCCTTAGACACGGGAAGTAAAGGACATGTGCAAACTGGGAATTTTAACAAAAAAAATCTTTATCCATAAAAAATGAAAATTTTCCTTTTCCAAGTCATCCACAGTTTACACGGTAAAACTGTATTGCTCCGTGGCTAGATAATCCATCCATAGGTTTTTTCTAATACAATAAACGGCTCGACAGGAAGCAAGCCTTTCAAAGTAAACTAAACTTCACAATAAAATGGCCCGAACAAATCTTCTTACTGAATAGGATAAAAATAAAAAGCAAACCATCATACAAATAACTTAAATATTTTAGATTTATGGCTCCAACACCACTTTTTCCTCTTTAAAAGCCACTGTTAAATGATGTGTTTGTTTATAACAGCCAGCAAGAAAATCTCTCTACAATTACACTGTCGCACTGCGCTAAAGGATCCTGTCTATTGCGCAATACGCGATTAATTCGAAAAAACTCTGCAAATTATTCTTGCACCTTCCGCAACAGGTTGCAGTCGTAAAAATGGACATGGCTACGGCAGACTTCCCTATCTCCTCCGCTTATACAGCCGTGATCTAATCTTGTTTACATGAAATAAGCCTGCTCGAGAGCAGGCTTAAGCTGGCGCACATGTTGCTATGACAACAAGAGCAGGATGTCTTTCGAAGAACCAAACGATCCAAGATCATGCCAAATCGTCAACAATGAAATTCTGCTAACTGAGTTAGCGACGTATGAAGAACGGACCCTGGTTCTTCGAAAGACATCCTGCACTTGTTGTCATAGCAACATGTGCGGCAGCTTAAACCTGCTCGCTAACAGGCTTATTTCATGTAAACAGGATTAGATCACGGCTGTATAAGCGGAGGAGATGGAGAAGTCTGCCGTAGCCATGTCCATTTTTACGACTGCAACCTGTTACAGAAGGTGCAAGAATAATTTCAGAGTTTTTCGAATTAATCGCGTATTGCGCAATAGACGGGATCCTTTAGCGCAGCGCGACAGTATAATTGTAGAGAGATTTTCTTGGTGGCTGTTATAAACAGACAAACACATCATTTTAAGCAACGTACGAAGAACGGACCCCAGATCTGATTAAAAAAACAACAACATGGAATGGACTTAAAAACATTTGGCATGTGTTTCAATCCATTCACAATGCAAAGCCCAAGTTAAACAAAACATTATTTGATGAAATAACATTCTGAGGACCGGTTTGTCCTGTAAAACCATTTAATTCAGAATCGCTTGCCTTTGTTTATGCGATTCTACCTCCGGGCTCTAGGGGTCGCTACAGCGATCGTCGCTAACCTAGCTAAAGTCTATAGTTATCAAAATTGCCTTGAAAACCGGCATTAATATACCATATTAATGCGGGAATAAGGCTCATAACACCATCGAAGGATGGCGGAGCAGAACAGTTACGCTTTATGCTTTAAAACAAACTCCTTTTGAAATGTCCGGGACCGGATGTTAGCTAGGCTAATAGCATTAAGGCTAGCGTGAACCACAGACATGAATACATAGACGCCGCGTCCTCGGTTGAGAGGCGTGCCGAAAGAGCGGCCATCTTAGGTCAGACCAAGCTGCAGTCAGACAGAATACAAGTCAATTCAGGAAAATGTACTTTATGTTTTCAGACACTCTGAATCCGGTAAATTCTCACCCGATTTCCAGATAAATCACCTGACTGAAAACGTCACCCTTTTAGGGGCTACATGGGACCAATTGATTGAATTAAGTTATTGTCTAACTTAATAAATAATTTCGATTTTGTATTGAAAGCAAACTTCCAGAGCTACGTCCCAGGAAGCCAGACTTTTACTCCGCTTATGGGTGCGCATATAAAAGGACACTAGGAACCAGATCCTGGGGAATTACCTTCCATAAGTAAGATTTTATGATAGATAATCCTCATGCTTTACTGTTACAGTTTATCCGGCATAAACACAATATGTGCTAATGGGTAGCAGGGATGGAAGTAGAGAAATGTACATTAAACACCAAAAACAATCAAAGTGGTCCTAAATTACTAGACAGACATGATATTGGGGGAGGGGGGGGGGGGTGTAAAATATTATACAGTTTTTGCTATGATTTTGTAATGTATTTGATTCTAAGATGCGTTATTAGGTTTTTTGTTGAATTTTTTTTTTTTCCCAGATTGCGGTTTGTATTATATCATTTTTAAATGCTGTTATGGGCACCTTTGCTCTCACTTGTCTGTATATAGTTTTGCTCCTATGTAGATCAGTGTCTGTGTATATAGCCTATATATACAGTATATATATATATATATATATATATATATATATATATATATATATATATATATATATATATATAGGAAAAAAGAGAGAGAGATTTATGTGTGTATAATTTGTGTGTGTATTAGATTAATATGTAACTGCAAAATATCTAAGTGCGTGTACACTTTTCATCCAGTTTGACTTCAGTTTAAATAGTTTTGGTTCTGAATAAATATGTGTAATCTGTCTCAAAGGTCACGAGCATTGTGAACATACGATTAAAATGAGATCTGAACTGCCTCCAATTCATTCTGACAGCAGCTGTCTGATCTGTGGTCTGACCGAAGATGGCCGCCCTGTAGGCACGTCAGCCTAGCGGCCGGCAGCGTACAATGGGGCGTCTACGTATATGATGTCTATGGTGTGAACTACCCCTGTTAGCCCTTTGTTCTAAAGCAACCATGTGTACAACGGTTTACAAGACATTTCCCAATAAACCTTTTGACTCCACTCTCAGCTCCCTATGCCCAAACCTGTCTTTTAACTGTGTGAGTTTTGTCCAGTTTGGCCATTCCAAGGAAGGAGCGTTGAAAGCAGGAACGTTGTTGGTTTGTCCAGCAGCGGCAGTGGCAGAGCTAGACTTTTTTTGCTGGGGGGGCCAAGGGGGGGCCAAGGCTATCTGTAAGGGGTCCACTGACTATGACAATGACAATATAGTAAGAATACATTCATTCACATACTATATATAAATAAAGACTGACGAAATGAGATTTGCACATGTCATTTGTAGTTTATTATTAATGTATGCCACACAGTTTACAATTACAATATCTCAAAAAAGAAGGTTATAGAAACTTATTTGGTAGATGCTATATGTGCATTTTAGTATTATCATGAGGAAAAAACAGGTAATGAGCAATTGTGTGGAAATATTGAAGCAACAAGTCAAACAGCAGACCTGAAGTTAAGCATGGGCATAAATGTGTCTTTCAAATGGACAATGATCAGCCATGTTTGAAAGTACAAATAATAACGAAAAACCATGTTGACATGAACTTAATGCAGCTATGACCAAATGTACTGACTCCTAAACTGTCATTGGTACAAGTCAGTGAAGAGCTAAAACATGACCAGAAACACAAAACTCCTTCATGCAGTCATAAAAGTAGAATCCTTCTGTTGTTGTGAGATGAAGCAAAATATGTTACAGTCTTCCATGTTGAAGCCCAGTGCCCTCCTTGACTCTATACTAAGTATTCCAATGTGACTTAGCCTGGCATCAGCCATTGTTGTCCTTAGGTTAGTTTTAATCAATTTTAAAGCAGAAAGGCTTCTCTCACAAGAAGCAGTACTAACTGGACTAACAACAACAATCTTGCAAAGCTTGAATAATTCACGCAAAACCCCTTGATAAGGTTCAAGAAACACAAGAAAATCAAGCAAAGTAGAAGGTGTGTCTAAATCACTCTCTATTCTCTGATCAAGCAAACGCTTTGCTTGGTGCACCTCATGTTTCTGGTCATCTAAATCTGACTCAGAGATCTGTCCAAAAGCAATCAGAGGCTCCACATTCAAGAAAGTTGCACTTTTGGGGTTTAGAGACTGCACTCCTTGCATGATCTCACAGTTTTTCTTTGAAAAACGCCTCTTTAACTCCACTATGAGACAGTCAAGCACCTGATTAAAGAGTGATCTGGGGAAGCCCTCGTTATCAAATTTTTTCTGTCCTATACTGCTCATTACAAGTGAGTCAATAAATTTTGAACTTAATCTTGGATGTCTTCTGTCAATATTTACACTAATTTTGCTCTTCTTCTTCAACAATCTCAGAACTGCTGGAAGTCTGTCTTTCATGGTACGGCATGCCTTGTACCTGCAGGCCCAGCTTGTATCCGAAAGTGCCTGGAGCTCCCTGGGCTGTTCTGCTGGATACAACTCTTTCTGTACATCAAGCCACCTCAGATGAACATAAGAGCCAGACACAAAGTTATACAGCTGCTGTAGAAGTGCAAAAAAGTCAACGACCTCAGGGACTGCTTTGGTATTATCAAAAAGGACTAAATTCAAGCAATGTGCATTACAATGAACATAAAATGCAAATCTGGACTCTGAATTCTGGCACATACACCGGAATGCTTCCCACTCATGACGGATGCACCATCATAACCCTGTCCCACTAGGTTATTTCTGTAGTCCAGACCATGTTTCTCAAGACAGTTAATGATCATTTCACTAAGACCCGCTGCATTAAGGTTTTCAGCTGCCTGGAAACATAGGAAACTTTTGTGGAAGACACCATTGTAATAATATCGTATAACTACAGACATTTGTTCCTTTTTTTGCAAGTCTTTTGTTTCATCTGCAATAACACTGAATACTTCACATTCCTTCACTTCTTTGATGATTTCGGTCTGTACCATCTCTGCTAAGCATTGAAGAATTTCATTTTGGATTTGATGACTTGTGTATTTTGCATTGCCACATCCTCTTTTTTTCAATTAATGGATCATGCTTTGCTATTTCATTCAATTTAGCCAAAAAGTTTCCCTTATTTTTAGAGTCCTCAGACTCTCGATGACCCCTTTGAGCAATATTTTGTGTTGCAGTCAATAGAAGAAAATTGGCTATTGTTTTAATATAATACCGGTTTCCTTCCACCACTTGTTTCCGGTTTGCGTTTATAGAATTTAGCATGGTTGTATTTCCCTCATTACCCCTTTTATATTGACTGCATGCATACATTGCATTTACATGGTGCTCTGACTTTGAGTGAAGTTTAAATCCAGACTCCTTGTACAATGCCTTTTTCCAATTACAGAAGCCAGAATGCGAGGCAAAGACACTGTCTGGTGCATTAGGCAAAGAAAAATGCCTACAGGCAAAGCAGTAGGAAGAGTCTTTAATAACAGAATATTCTAACCAAGAATAGTCTTTGTACCAGGAGCTCTGAAAAGACCTCTTTCTCATTCCATGCTGAGTTCTGGGGAAGTTTGTGGAACTTGGCTGAACAGGGCCCTGTTCTTTGGACCTTGAAATATCTGGAATAGAAACATAATGGTCATATAAACACAATTGACATGACCATTATGTCATTTAAATTTTGCAACTACTAAGCAGGTGTTTATCTAAGTAAAATTACCACCAGGTCCTTTTGGAAGTGTAAAAGGGGTGCTGGATGCAGCTGAGAAGAGGTCAGTGGGATCTCCTGCAACAGGCCCTTCTGGCTCCTCATCATCCTGGTCAGATGCAGAGCTCTCTGTGTTTTCTGACTCCTCCTTTGATTGAACTACATTGTAAAAATAGTACATTAACACAATTGAAGCAACAATTAAAGAAACACATTAGCAGCAGCCAACATGTAAAAATAACGTAAAACAGAATAGGAATTTCACTGTTTCTGCAGATACTCTGACCTGGTGATGGTAGACTGGTGCTTGCCTGACATTCCCTCTTGTGACTGGTCTCAGGACATGAGCTACCAGGACTGCTGATGTCAGAGCTGAACCCTGTTTGATTTGTCCCTGAATTGCTTCTTTTTATAAAGAAGCTATCTATCCTGCCGTCTATCCTGCTTCCCTGTCTTTTCATTTTCAACTGGCCCTAGGAAAAAAATGAACCAGTCATGTTATGCCAAGTATCACTTGATATTACATAGTGATAATAGATGCCGACTTCCAGTGAGTCGGGTCAGGGCAAACAGACTGCGGCTGTATGTTGAGTATTCAAACTTCTCAGCTACTGGGCCGACCAACATGTTTTATTCATAATCATTATCAACTTTATTTATAAAGCGCTTTAACAGCAGCCAGAGCTGAAATAAAGTGCTAAACATCAGCAATAAGATAAAAGAAAAATCAAATAAAATGACAAAACTAAACACACAAGAATTGAAAGAAATTTAAAATTTTATGTAAAACATAATAAAGCAAAAAAGGAGTAAACAGATTAAATTGTCCCAAAGTTCCTGCCCTTTCCTGGGGAAACTGAGCCTCTGACAAAGTGTTGCCGTTTATTATTCCATATGTGCTGCTTTCATAGAATATTAATGGAAATAATCAGTAAAAAATAGCAAATGTTATCAGTGGGGAACCTGAATGGACCCAGCTTGTACTCATTTTACAGTACAAGCTGGCTCCATTAGTATTACCTTTCACAGGTCAGAAAGACAGAACAGAACACGATTTTATGAGCAGAATTTCTTAACTTTGTGGCCAGATTTATCATCCTTTGCTGATTATAGTAAATGTAATTTATCCATTCAACATTTTTATTAATAGTAATTTGAGGTAAAATAGACTCAAAACCTGCTTTAATTTCATGTTGTGCTTTAAATTCATCTGGAATTCCTCTTGGTTGACCAATAAGATCTAAATAAACTTCTTCATTTTGTCCGTAATCGTCTAGACTCCGACGAGACCTAGTTTTACCTATTTCAATCTGAGCTAATTCTTTTACCCCTTCGTACACTAAAGTTATCGGTACTTTCATTCGTACTAATGCACAGAGCCCTACCCACTTAAGAGGTAAGGTGTTCATTAGCATGTCGTCACCACACATCCAGTAACTGTCTGCCACTGGATACGTTTCTAAAAAGAAAAGTTTGGGAATCGTCATAGTTATATTTTTACAGTCCTCTTCTATAAAATCTGGGTTTTCAAACCAAACAGGCTTTGTAGCAAACACTGGTGTTACATTTGCATGCTTAAACCAAGATAACACCCAAGTTACATTACATTTTACAGTGGTGTTTCCTACATTGATTCCTTCATTGTCCTCAAAATCTCCACTGACGAAACATTCGTAGTTTGCGTCATAATCTATTTCATAATCAGTAGGTGGAATATTATCTGTAGTACTAATGTTAAATTCTGCGCACAATGATTCTAATTTATACCCTTTCCATTTTTCTAAGTATTGATGAGAATTTCTTGAGCCATATAAGAGTCTGCAACTCAAACCACACATAGGTAATTTAAAAAATGATACTGCATCTTCTCTTGAAGCGAACTCACCATTCCTACATTTTTCACGTTGTACAACTGCACATTCCTTTGACGTGTATTTTTCTGGAATAACCATAGGAACTGCTCCCGGAGCAGCAGTACAGATTAAGCAATCATTTTTGGTTAACTCTCTTGCTGTATACCATGACCAGCTATACCATGTATTACGTATGGCTCTTTGCCATAAAGGATCACCCCTTGGTCTGATTCCATGCCATTTAATATCCTGTAATTTATTTATTGCTTTTGGCGTAGCTACTTTCGGATGCTGTTTTTCATAAAATTTATCTAAACCTTCAGAGAAATCTTCACATCCTTCCTCTTCAGAGCATCCAGACTGTTTTGGATCTAGTTCTGTGAATTCTAATATTAGGTTGTTGTCCTGTTCTGATGTTACCTCAACCGGAGGAGGTGCCATTGTAATTAATCTTATTAGTGAGGGTTTAGTAGTATTTAAAACTTCCTTTGTGGTTTTAATTGTATTTGAAACTATTGTCTGTAGATTTGTTTTAGTTATAACGGTTGTTGGAGGTTCAGTTATTATGTTCTCAGGTCGAATCACCGTAGGTTTTGCGTTTTCTAAGTCCCTAGCAACCTCTTTAGGTTGCACTTCCATTTTACTTGTATTTACCTTTGTAATATCACTATTATTTGTTGAAATTTGGATTGTGCTTTTTAAAATTTTAGAAGCTGATGTGACCGTTAATGTCTTTTCCACTAAAGTTGTCGATTTATTTAGTCCTGATTTGGTGACTGAAGTAGGTAAAGTCACATTTCCACTAGGGACAGTCATTTTCTTCACTTCTACTGTAGTTCTAGTAGCCATAGTTGTTGGGGGAAAACAATTAACTAGCATCTCTTTACGTGGTAAGTTCCATAATATAGTTGAATCTACTTTTCCACTCGAGGTGACGTCTTTGAATTTCAACTCGTATGTTTTGTTAATCCGGAAAGCTATTACATTTGCTTCAATAATCCATCCACAATCTGCATTCCAAACAGTCATATTACAATTAATGTTTTCTTGATTTTGACTTGATAATTGATGACTTACATTAGTATGCGAATTACACATCCTTCGTCTGTCACCTTTTTGCAGTAATCTAGAGATAATCACGTTTCTTTCAACCAAGTCATATTTATCACTGTCTGGCTCCACATGTATCCTAATTTGGTCATTAAACATTTGAACTGTAGCATTTAACTTCTTATTTCCTATTCGTTCTAAAACACCATTTCCTGATACTACATTGGGGTTTTGTAGATTCTTCATTGTTAAGTTATATTTGTAATTGTCTTCGGGATCCCTGTGGGATTCTATTTTTATTTCTACTATCGTCCTTTATGTACAGAATAAGTGAGCACTGATTTATCCCATATTCTGTATATTCCTTTTTGACACTTTTTCCACACAATTTTTGATCATTGTAATAAATGTTCACCTCTAACTCTGTATCTAATTTTGTACGAAATCCTGTATCGGTTACCGTTGCTTTCCATTTGAATTCAGCATGGGTCTCTCTTTTCTTACGCAACCTTTTTTTTCTCCTAACTGTTCTTTAAGACCGAGATGAGTCATTAACTTCAGTTCAGCTGGCAAAAACACTGGTGTGTACTTGTTCAAACCCATTAACGTTGTGTTGTACTTATCTTGTCCTGCAAAGGTGGATTTCCCTTTATAGACAGAAGTCCCACATTTCATGGTTGCATGTCGATCGTCTCGACCCACATTACTCGTTGCTCTCTCCACTCGTGGTTGAGCTGATGTTGGCTGATGCTGTGGTGCCGGCTGCAGGCTGTGAGAGTTCATCTCCGGCCTTGCTGTTGTTAGGTTAACCACTTCTGCCAACATCCACAGGTGAAATGTCATTAATACCAGTCTCATTGCTGCAAACTTTCTGTTCACACTCTTTTCCATTGTCTGGCTTCACAATGTCTGTCTTCACAGTGTCTCTGGCGTGTACTTTAGTACAATGAGTCAAATGATACCACGTATCACTCCCATTTACTTGGACGGCGGTTGCGGTTGCTCGTTTGACCTCAAAGGGTCCGTCCCATCTCGAGCTGTTCCATTTACGTCTGAACACCTTCACGTACAGCAGGTCTCCTGGTTCGACTGGTCTCTTCACCACCGACTCTGGACAGGAACTTCTGGCTTTTTCCTGCTGATAGATAGCTCTATGGATAGCAGTTAGTTGATCCATATATGCTTTCAACTCTGTTTGTAGCTGTTCAAGCGCCGGGCCTTTGAATGGAAGCCTCCATTCAGGCACTGGCATTGTTCTGCCTGTTAGCATTTCGTGTGGGGTTAAATGTGTGCTGCGGTGCAACTGCATGCATTAGCGCAAGCGGCAAAGCATCAACCCAGTTTAGGTTAGTAGAAGCACAGATTTTATTCAGCTTAGCTTTCAAAGTCCCATTGATTCTTTCTACAATACCCTGACTCTGTGGGTGGTAGACTGCTCCAAAACATTGTTTAATTCCTAGCTTTGACAAAACACCTTTCAATACCTTCTGGATAAATGCTGAACCATTATCTGAGCTGATTTCTGATGGGATGCCAAATCTCGGAATCACCTCTCTTGTCAGAAACTTAATCACTGTCTCAGCTCCCAATGTCTTTGATTGGACTGCTTCAACCCATCGGCTGAACCGATCGATCACCACCAACATGTATCTTTTCCCTTGTACTGGCTTTATCATGTCAACATAATCTACCACAAGATGTTTAAAGGGTCCCTCAGGGACCGGAATGTGTCCAATCGGTGATTTTATCCCATTTCGTACATTGTTTTCTGCACATATTTCACATTGGCTCAAGATTTCATCCACCATTACTTGCATGTAAGGTGACCAATAAACTTGCTTTTTCAACTTTCCCATCACTTTCCCTCTTCCACAGTGATCCAAACCATGTGCTTCTGAGACCAACATTGTCAACAATGCTACTGGTGCAACTAAATGTCCACTTTGTGATCTCCACAAACCACGTTCAATCATTGTCGCACCTCTCTGCGCCCAGAGAGTGTGCTCACTCGCACCTGCCTCCTGCTGCATCAAAATGATGTCTTCTGGTGTCACCATTGGTTCCAAGGTGACCACTGGTGCCAAGATAGCCATCTGGCACTTAGATGCTAGTTTTGCTGCCTCATCTGCGGCGTTGTTCCCTTTAATGACTAAATCATTACCTTTACGATGGGCGTTGCATTTGATCACTGCCAGTCTTGATGGCAGCATCATCGATGCAATCAGCTTTTTTATCTGTTCTTGATGTAGTACTGGACTGCCGTCTGCTCTTTTGAAACCTCTTTGTTTCCAAACAACAGCAAACAGATAACACACACCATGGGCATAAGCCGAGTCTGTGAATATGTTTGCTACTTTTCCTTTTGCTAGTTTGCACGCTTCTGTCAAAGCTTTTAGTTCTGCCTTTTGGGCAGAGCATGGTTGCTCACATTTTTCTGCTTAAACTGTTACAAAAGTGTCTCCTACTTGTTCAACCACAGCATAGCATGCGTGGTTTCCAAGATGATCTCTGAAACATGACCCGTCAACAAAATAAGTGACTTCCGCGTTTATTATCGGAGTTGACTGTAAATCAGGTCTTAGTCTTGTGAATTTCATTGTTTCTGCAAGACACTCGTGTGGTTCTCCTTCACAGTCCAGAGGTACCATGTCAGCAGGGTTGTTCGTTGTACACCTTTGTACAGTTACATCTGGATATGTTAAAAGTGGCATGTACTGTAAACATCTTGCCTGAGTCATCACAAACTTTCCTTGATTTATCAGTTCTGTGATTTTGTGGTGGGTCTGTATTGTTACCGGGTAACCCATTGTTATGGTTGACGCTTTTTCATAAGCGTAGTAGACTGCTGCTAGACCTTGATAACATGGTGGCCAGCCTTGGGCCACATTGTCTAGTTTAGTGCTGTAATAAGCAATGGCTTGCTTTCGTCGTCCTACACAGGTTTCTTGCATTAGTACAGCTGACGCGTACATGTTTTTTCTGTTGGCTACATACAGGTAAAATTGTTTGTCATAGTTTGGTAATTCCAAAGTTGGTGCCACTTGCATTTCCTGTTTTAGTGTTTCAAAAGCTATTTTAGCTTCAGTCGTCCATTTTAACACTGCTTTCAACGACTGGTTTCCTGTTTCTTTTATGAGTTCTCTAAGCGGTGCTGTTTTTTCCGCATAGTTTTCAATCCAGTCTGCATTGAAACCTGTCATTCCCAAAAATGTCATCATTTCGCCGACTGTTCGTGGACTTGGAGCTTTGCTGACACCTTCCAGTTGAGAAGGTGAAATGCCGACTGTTCCTTGTGATATTTGTCTTCCTAGGTAATCTACCTGTGGTTGACAATACTGTAGTTTTTGTTTGGAGACCTTGTGTCCTCCCTCTGCTAATCTTTGTAGAACTTTGATTGAGTACTGATGACAGTCATTTAATGTGTTTCCGCAGATTAATAAATCATCCACATACTGTAACACAGTTCCAGTTAAATTGAGTCCTTCCAAATCATTTTTTAGCACCTGATTAAATATGTGCGGGCTGAGTTTAAACCCTTGAGGCAATCGGGTATAACTGAGCTTTTTACCTCTGTAGGTAAATGCGAATAAATGTTGCGACTCTTCCGCTAACGGAATGCTGAAAAATGCAGAGCAGAGATCAATCACGGTGAAAAAACGTGCTTCAGATGGTATTGAATTTAAAGAGTATTTGGATTTGGCACAATCGCTTCTGCGTCTACTATTATCTTGTTTATTTCTCTTAAGTCATGAACAAGACGGTATTTGTTTTTGTCTGCTTTCAGAACTGGAACAATTGGAGTATTACATTGACTTTCTACTTCCACCAGCACACCTGCTTGCATCAATCCGTCAATGGTTTTCTGAATGCCTTGTTCTGCTTCTGGTTTTAATGGGTATTGCTGGCGAAAAGGAAACCGTGCATTTGGTTTTATTTGAACTGAGACTGGTTCTGACAAACCCTGAGGTGAACACCAGATTTTTAATTTCATCCTGCACAATCCTCTTCCCAACAGGTTAATTGGTGTTTGGTCAGAGACAAGGATTGGTATTCTTATCTCATCATCATTAGTTGCCAGTCGTACAGGAGCTGTCATTTGTATTAACTGTCTTGTTCCCGAGAACCCTACTGTTGAAATTAATTTATTAGACATGGGGAGGTGCTTTGCATAATTTGGATTTACACACGTGTAAACTGCTCCTGTATCGACCAGCATCGGTGTTTCTTTTTCTTCAATTAGAATTTTTAACATAGGTTCATTTTCAGCACCGTCACTTACGATTGGGCACTGGTTCTCCCCTGTAAGGTTCTCTGGGCCCCCCTAGTAACCAAAATTTGGTGGGTTTACAGGACGTCTTGTTGGACCTGGACGGAACCGGCCACGCGATTGCCTGCGGTAGGTGTTGTTGCCTCTTGGGCAATGCTCGGCACGATGTCCAAGTTCATTGCATGTCCAACATGCTCCCATTATTCCAGGTGCACCAGGCCTGCCTCTGTTAGTCTAGGCAGGACCTCTTTGCTGTTGTCCACGAGGCCCATATGGCTGTGAGTTAAATGCTTGAGGATAGACATTAACCACCGGTTGTTGCGGCTGGGTAAGTTGAGGAGCCGGAAAACTCCTTTGTGCTAAATTTGTCACATTAGGTACAGGTTCTGAAAAACCTTGAGGTGGGGTTACATTATCAGTCACTTTAATCATTGCAGCTTGGGTTTTAGCTTTGTTTTTTCCTGATAGTTCTCCAAGCTGCATTTGTGCCAGTTTTCTTTGTACATTTTTATCTTGTTCTGCAATGTTCATTTGTTCTCTTCTGTACTCCACTGCATGTATCACATGATCACGGAACTCTCTGTGAGGCATTGACGTCAGAGCCACGACATCCTCGAGCCTGCTTCTCACAGGATCAGGCATTGCTTCAATGATGGAGTTCCGGAACAGAGTTGTCAGCACAGGGCTCTTATCAACTTCCTCTTCTGTTTCCTGTTTCCATCTTTTTAGCTGCTTTGCAATATGAGACGCTGGATTTTCTGCATTATCGATTGGATATCCTCTTAATGTCTTTGGGTCAATCTTAGTGGGATATTCTTTTCGCAGCGCTTCCCACAGTGCTGTGCGAAATAAATTGAAGCCGATTCCATCAGCTCTCTGTTGGAGCATCCACGCGAAACGTTCCTTTAAGACGTTTTCCATAGCAGGTGTTCCCAGGCACTGTGCAAAAACAGCTTTTAAATCGCCAAGAGATAGCATTTTCCCAACAGTTTCCTCCTCAAACACCTTTATCCATTAGCTGGCACCCTCATTTATGTCTGGCAATCTGCCAACCAGGCCGATCAAGTCTTGAGACGCCCATGGGACATAATGAGCAATGTTCCCTTTTACAAGTATGGGTAACTGCTTGTTATCTGTGTACCTGTCAGGTGAATGTATGTTGGGTCGGTATCTTAAATCATAATCACTTCTCCTGCCAGTAGTTGTTTGTGTTCCTCCTGTAGGGCCCTTTACTGCCTCTTGTTCTAAAAGCTCGCTGGCATTTTCTGGTACAATATTTTGTCTTATGGCTTCCTCATCAATTTCCTTTTCTAATTCCTCAGTTATGGTGCAATCAATTTCTCTTTGCAAATTTAACCCTTCATGATCTAGGTTTACCCAAAATGAATCACCCTTTTGTTTCATTGAGTTGTCTGCATAACAATCAACTCCACCCATAGGCTTCAGGGTCAACGACCTTCTCTGATCCCCAGATGTTTTCTTTGCGGTACTACAATGATTAGGTGCAAGATCCAGCGTGTTTACAGGGGAATCTGAGTTCATTGGGCCTGCAGTGTTCTGATGCATTGCAACTGAAGCAACAGGAGAACCTGATTTATGCAAAGCCGAATATATGTTTACTAGAGCATGATCATTTTGCTGTGTTGCAGGTACATTTTGGTTAGGCGACCCTCCTGCATTCGTAAAAACTGATATGTGAGGCCTTTGTCATGATCTCTTTATGTTCTGTTGAATCGTTTTGGCTTCCACCCCCTGCAGTTGCGTCTATGATCAGACTATCCTTGTTCTTGTACTGGAAATCTGCCATTATGTTAACTGTGCCACATAGAGATGGATAAAGTCCCGCAGCTTTTGAATATTCTGCCTTACCATTTGCAGACTGCTGTTTCATTTACATAAGTTTTAGTAGCACTTCTATAGGCCTGACCTTCTTCCTTGAAAAGGTCTAGAATCTTTAACTCAAGCTCACGTTTTTCTTTTCTCTTTTTAGAATTATTATTTGCCTTGTAATCCATGATTCTGACTTCCATTTGCTCACAGAGAGATGTATCAAAACTGCCTTTTTCAGGCCAGGGTGAATTAAACTTATGTGTCCTTTTGTTCCATTTTTTAGAAATTTTGGGAATTTTTGTAGCATATTCAGGGTATTTTAACCCAATAATAACAATTGGAATGTTTGCCATTTTGCTCTGTAATAGTTTAGTTAAACCAAATTAAGAAAACCAAAATTTAAGACATACTATAGGGTTAACTTGTCTCAAATCAATAAATCCCTGCAAACTGATGAACTGTTACCTCTCAGAGATATGTTTGCTTTCCTCCGGGCGGGGCTGCGCTCCGATCCAAAGGGACTGTACTTTGCTCTCTCTGAGCTGAAGCAAAGGGAGGGAGGGGGAGAGGAGGAGAGCTGTGTGTGTATTGGCACGAGTCACTGACCATCAATCAGTAACCCATGGTGCTTGCTTTTTCCTCACTGACAGGCAAAATTAAAAAAACAACAACAGCAGACAAGCTCGCAGATTCAATAGCGGAAAAGTTTTCCAACAACACACTTTTTTTTGAATAATAGCACACAGTCAGGAACAGGCAGACGCCACTGTCACCCGCCAAACCACTGCACAACTATTGTCAAACCTTCAAACCCAGTTTACGTATCTGCACCCACATCTTTTCAGCAGCTCACACACCTTGTAAACACACCTTGGTTCAGCAGATTTCCTTACAAAAATAAAAGGTTTTCATGCACTTTTACCTCAGCAAATTAGACAAACTTTACCTTTACTTCTGATAATGGGACTTTGAAGAGAAAAACAAAGCACAGCAAACAAAACAGTTTCATACATGCGTTTTAGTCAAACAGAGCTCTCATCATTTAAACTCACACATGGACGTCTGTCACACAACACATCCCAAACACTCTCTCACTCACTCATTTCTCACTCTCCCGGGAACTTAGTGTTTTTTCTAATAATGGTCCAGATCCCCAATATTCCTGGATTTTACATATAATTTAAACCATATTTATTGGACCCATAGCAAAAAAAAGTAAAAGTAAACATTTATATTTCACGTGCTCCAGAACAGGCCTTCTATTTCAATTTTGATAGGAGGCTCTTTCACCTCGTTTACCTAAATTCCAAACCATTCCAAGTCTTGTATTGTTTAAGACAACTCTTTCCTCACGTGGGAAATAATGACAGAAGGCAAAACAGAGAAACGACCTCTCCCAATTGTCAAATAATCAATAAACACACTCTTCCCAAATCAAACCTCACAGGCGGCAATTTTGTCATTAACAAGCAGAGAAAGAAAGAGAGCAGTATAAAAAGACTTTTACACTTACCCCCTGTCTTTCTCCGTATCTGTGTGTCCCGGCGCAAAGTGGCCAGCTTGCACCGAGAGCCCTGCCGACTGTTTGGGAAGAGGATCTCCCTGTTATCCTATCACGTCGAGGTTCACCAATTATGTGGGAGATTACTTAACTATTATACCATAAAAAAGAAAGAAGACACGGGGAAACGAGGTCTCTCTGCTTGCCAACTGGAGAACCCATTTATTTCCAATACTCGCACGTACCACGGGTGTGAGCTTAAGAGTTCTGATTACATGCACTGGTTATACATTTTTGATATAGTCCACAGATGTGTGGGCGTTACATATAAGAATCTGTGTTTATCCATTGGTCTGCGCCGCGATCCAGCAGCGTCCACGTGCTTCCAGCCTTCTCTGGCAGACACGGTCTTATTTCTGGGAACAGCTCCACAAACGTTGAAAAACAGACAACCTTATCTTGTCAGTTGACCTCTGTTTGGGTCACACAGGATGTCATGTCCTGGTCATATTCTGGACTTCTGCTCCCTTCGCCTCGCTGCCAGGACACACAGACTTCAGATGTTTTCCAAACCTCTGCACGACCAGACTTAACAGATGTCCCGTTGCCAACAGGAGAAGTATTTTTTGTTGATGGTTGCTGTTTTAAAGATGATTCAGGAAAAACAAAAACAGGTTATGCTGTCGTATCACTTCCACATAATGTAACTGAAGCGAAGCAAATCCAATTGCATCATTCAGCACAAGCAGCTGAATTAATTGCATTAATGAGGGCTTGTGAACTGATGAAAGGATGCGATGTGACAATTTATACGGATAGTCAGTATGCATTTTCTACTATCTTTTTCTTTGCAAAACAATGGGAACGCAGAGGCATGGTAACGTCCACAGGCAAAACTGTAGTACATGCAGAATTAATTATAAAACTGCTAGAAGCAATTCAATTGCCAAATAAAATAGCCTTAATAAAATGTAAAGCACACTCAAAAGGTACTGATGCGGTGTCAAGAGGAAACAGGCTTGCAGATGAAACTGCAAAAGAAGCAGCAGCAGGACAATTTGGTCCTTCTGATATTTATCTGCAGCAAAAAACAGAACAAATCATTGATTTAGAAGTGTTGTTAAACAGACAACAAACAGCGCCAACTGCAGAAAAACAAATATGGGTAAAAAATGGAGCAACAGTAAATCTAGAAGGATTTTATACAATTTGTAACAAACCAGTTCTCCCTAAAAGCTTATTCCAAGCAGCAGCCATGTTGAGCCACTGGTTTGCCATGTTTCAACAGGGGGTATGGTGGCTGTAATACAGCAACACTATACAACATATGGATTTAATTCTTATGCAAAAAAAAATTCTAAAGCCTGTACAATCTGTGTTAGACATAATCAAGGTAATATAAGACCAAAACGTGGACAGTTTCCAGAACCACAGGGACCCTTTGAAGTGATGCATATGGATTTTATTGAACTGACACAAAGTGGCGCTTACAAATACTGTCTAGTAATGATTGATGCATTTTCAAAATGGGTTGAAATAATCCCAGCAAAGCACACAGATGCACTGACAGTAGCTAAAGCAATATGCAAAGGCGTAGTTCCAAACTTTGGCATCCCACAGAAAATCTACAGCGACAATGGTCCTCATTTTGTGAACCAGGTGATTCAGCAAATGGCAAGCAGGTTACAAATAACCTTAAAGAATCACTGTGCTTATCATCCACAAAGTGCAGGACTTGTAGAAAGGACAAATGGGACAGTTAAATCCAGGCTTAAAAAGTGCATGGAAGAAACAAAGAGACCATGGCCAGAATGTTTGGAGCTAGTAAAACTGTACATGAGAATAACTCCAACGAGCAGTGGTTTGACTCCATTTGAAATAATACATGGCAGACCATATAAATTACCGCTGTTCACAAAACAGACACCACCTAAGGAGGAAGAAAAAACTCTAGCAGACTACATGAGGGAAATGTTGCAGTCTAAAGAAGTGTCCAGTGCAAATTCACTGCCAGAAGAACCTTTTTCTCCACAGGATCCACAAACAGTGAGACCAGGAGACTGGGTGTTCATCAAAATCATCAGAAGGAAGGATTGGGCGAGCCCAAGGTGGGAAGGACCATTCCAAGTGCTCCTGACCACGCCAACAGCTGTGAAGATCGCTGAAAGACCATCCTGGATTCACCTCAGCCACTGTAAGTTACAGAGAGTGTTAAATACCTAGGTTGGAACAGTGGGGAAGTCCGACTACAAAGGGGTTTGGTTTTTTAGGGCCACTCGTCTCAACGTCGGTGAAGAAATCAACTGATCCCTGTTCTTTAGAGTCCTTGGTAAAATTAACATCTCTGCTAACCTAGCAAAAATGGGGTTCCCATGGAGATGGGGCTTCCTTTGCATTGTGGCTGTTGCGTGCGTTATCTGTTTCAGTCCAGATCCAATGAGCGAGAGAGGAAAGAGGTTCATCCACTCCACTGCCATGAAGATTTGGCTGGGTAATATCCCAAACCACCATGTTGACAACATATGGGAAACGTATGTAAGAACTGTAGTCCAGCAGCATAACAAGACTGATTGCTACGTGTGTTCTGTCATGCCTAAATCTACCAAGCAGCCTACCTTGTACATAACCCCCATGAACACCTCACAGGCTATTTGTTTTGCATCATATGCATTCCAGTTTATGCCTGCTCAGTTAATGAACGCCACGACTGGGGAGATTATGATGGAACGAGCGTGCAATGGAGTAAAGTTGTCACTGTTCTCTAACAGCAAAGTTACAGGTTATCCCACCAAGAACCTTAGACAGAGAGAACAAATGGTCTTATCAGATAAGGAATGCTTCAGCTGTGCATGAAGCTGGTGACTGGTCACCATCCGCAATAAAACTTGTTCCCTTCTTTGTTTTCAACCCCCATGTTGTAAATTCCTGAATCCTCCTGACCCTTCCTTGATGTGTGACAATAAAGGCAAAAAGACAGAGATGGCCCGGTGCAGGTGATCTCAGACTGTCAGGGAGTAAAAGTTCTCCGTCTGGGTTTATCCTCTGTCCTTTTCTATAGAACAGTCTAAACTTGTGTTGTGTGGTTTTCGTTCAAGGATAAAATGGGTTATTTATAATAACCCTATCACCCGCAACTCATTTTACAAGCGACTTTAGAAAAAAGAAGCCCAAAGTCACATGAAATAAGCGGAATTGGCTACAGTAAGCGCGGGTCTAGTCTCTAGCATTATTGGAACTGTGGAAAGCGGCGAGGATAAAAAAACATAGTCCGGAGAGCACAGCGGGAAAAAAAAACATTAACATGTTAATAACGTGTTAAAACTGACAGCCCTAACATGAACACATACACAGTGGCACTATATAGTGCTATGTGGAAATGTATGAATTTTGATTAAGTCCTTTTGATTATTCTATTCTTATTGTATTTTCAAGCTTAGGTGGAAGTTCAATTGAAGAAACTCTATTGCCTACCTCCATCCAATCAGAGGCTCATCCGCCTCCGACGCAAGCGATGCAGACACCGTTCCAACTCTGCCCCAGCTCTGGTTCCCGCTTCGCTTTGTCGCACGCCGGGGTCTTCTTCAGCTGACTCTCGGTCCGCCGATCCGCCGTCCCTCGCCGCGGGACCTCCTGTGGTTTTCGATCGGCTCTTGGGGGAACCCCACCTCGCGCATCGTCCCGGCCAACTACTTCACAGCTCAGGTAACATGTATCCACTCACGTTTTCATTCACACATTTTTCCATTGCATGTTTCGCTTATCATGCTTCTGTTCTGTCCGTCCCCTATTTTGGTAGAACGTATATTCCTATCCATGCTAATGTTGTTGTTCTTCTTCTTCTTCTCGTATTGGCGGTTGGCAACAAGCTCTTGGTAGCATTACTGCCACTTACCGGTTGGAGTTTGGTTCGTGATGGTCTATTTATATGTCTTTGTATTCTACCCATCTATGTCATTCATTCATTCATTCATTCACGTTTTCCTTAATTCTTTCAAACTCTCCTCATATATCTTCTCTTTCTTTCATATTTTTATCATTCTAATATAACTTGTTCTATTGTTCATATTTTCTACAGTAATCACTTTTGTCAGTAGTATGCTTTTGAATTTTAAAAAGTGTAAAACCCTGGTGCAATACGGCATCCACTTGGACTGGTCTGTATTGGATTCAAACCTCTTAATCATGCTGACCCAAGTTAAGCAAACATAATTTGATAAAATAATATCTTAAAGAAGTGTTGCCCGTCTTCCATCCGTTCTTCATCTTCTGGTCAATTTTCAGTCTTTCAGTCTTACTTTTCCGTATCAGTTATTTCCAAGCGTCAGTTGCTCTCTTCGCTTGGCCACCTCAATTTTGCATGTGCATCTTCCCCCAGAGTCGCGCTTTTATTTCCAGGCAGCTCGAGCTCACTAATTCCATTCCCTCCCTCCTTGAACAGGATACTCTGGTTGAGGGTTGCCGTTCTGACCTTTCCTTTTGGTCTGGTCTGCTTCTCGACTGGATCGGAAAATATATTTTCTATAATGACGTCTTTCTGTCTGTAGATATGTTTAAATTTTACGGATGCTGCCATCCGTAGATTTTGGGGGGGGTTCTTTAAAAAATAGTTGGTTCGCAGATTTGTGGCCTTCTCCCTCATCAATTTACAATTCTTGACAGATCTACCCTATAGCCGTAGCTGTGGAGCCTGCTTTGAAGAAGAAGTGCATATCTGCTTACTGTGATTCCATTTCAGTTTAAGCATAAAGATCGCTCCTCCTCTTAATCCCTCACGCTATTTATCAGAATCAGAATCAAGTTTATTGCCAAGTAGGTTTGCACTTACAAGGAATTTGACTTGGTGTTGATGGTGCAGACAAAATAAAATAAAATAGAATATATATATATATATATATATATATATATATATATATATATATATATATATATATATATATATATATATACACAGAAGCTATATACACGGTAGACTGTGCATTAATGTAACGCAGAAGCTTGTAAGTCCTGAACGTGGGGAGAGAGGCAGTGTCCAGTGTCACTTGGCCTTGTTGATAAGGCTGGTAGCAGATGGGAAAAAACTGTTCTTGTGGCGTGAGGTTTTGGTCCTGATGGACAGTAAGGCTCCTGCCAGAGGGAAGTGTCTGAAATAGTCTGTGACTGGGGTGCGAGGGATCAGCCACAATCTTCCCTGCATGCCTCATAATCCTAGAGGTGTACAGGTCCTGGAGAGATGGAAGATTTCAGCCAATCACCTCTGCAGACCGGATGACACGCTGCACTCTGCCCTTGTCCTTGGCGGTGGCACCAGCGTACCAGATGGTGATGGAAGAGGTGAGGATGGACTCAATGATGGAGGAGTAGAACTGCACCATCATTGTCCTTGGCAGGTTGAATTTCTTCAGGTGCCGCAGGAAGTACATCCTCTGCTGGGCTTTCTTGGTGAGGGAGTTGATGTTCAGCTCCCACTTTAGGTCCTGGGAGATGATAGTTCCCAGGAAGTGGAAAGACTCCACAGTGTGAATTGTGGAGTCACAGAGGGTGTTGGGGCTGAGGTCTTCCTGAAGTCCACAACCATCTCCACTGTTTTTACAGTGTTGAGCTCCAGGTTGTTCTCCCTGCACCAGGACACCAGATGGTCAGCCTCCCACCTGTAGGCAGACTCGTTACCATCAGAGATAAGTCCGATGAGAGTTGTGTCGTCCGCAAACTTCAGGAGCTTGACAGATTGGTGACTGGAGGTGCAGCTGTTGGTGTACTTATCTAGGAAATAGTCGCAATAATATTATTCTCTCAGCTCGTCATGTTTCCGGCCATGCTAATTCTGCTGCTCATGCTCTTTCCCAGTTCAATTCCAGACTTTCTGGCCTTTCTCACTATGTTTAATTTGTTCTAAACGTACAAATGTCTTCGCTTTCCAAAGCTCTTTTCATTACATTGGAGGGTGCCCATGCCAGCGCACTTTTTTCAAAAACATCTAAGAGAACCGTTAGAATCATGTGGCCTTCTATCTAGCGTTATTCCAGCCATTCATTCAGGATGGGAGCTGTACAACAGCAGCTATCCGTGGAGCCCCGATGGCTTCTCTCCAACTGGGCAATGGTCATCATCAGCATGTCTCACATACCTGTTCTTTTTTTTTTTTTTTTTCTTTTTTTTCCCAGTGTCCTGTCTAGCAATGTGGCAATAAGAATTGATATCTTAATGCCAAATAGAGCTCGACAGATTTTACTTTCACAAGTGGAGCAAACAGCTTTCGCCATAATGCTCCGCTTGATTTGTGCATGTAAATAGCTTTATTGTGATTCCTGCAGGGAGAATTTCAAATTATATGGACACTACAATGGGAAAGTAGGAGAGTAAAAGAAAAACAAGAAGAGAAGGAAAAAAAAGAAAGAAGAGGTGAAAGAAAGAAGAGATAAAAGGAAGAGAATGATAAAACGTCCTCTGTCTGCTCCATCACCTGGAAAGAGACACAAAAAGAACAGCACAACCAACAGACATAAAGCAACAGATACAATCGTGTAACACCTTGATACCATTGCTAAATCATATGTATTATTATTTAAGCTGACATGTGTAATGTGATACCTAAAAAAGAAAGTAAAAGAAAGTAAATAAATGAATTATAGCCTTTCTGTATATAAGTGAACATTTAATACCTGGGACCCAGCACCTGTGGGAGTTTGTGAGAGTGCACTAGTTTAGGTGAAAATTTATCCAGAAGGAAATAGTTCGATAGTGATTGTGGAGAACCGAAGACCCACCTTCCCCGAGCACAGAGGCAGGAGTCAGGGGACCCGTAACCCCGGACTCCCAAAGGGGCCCCCAAAGCAGTGCGCCCGAAAGGGGCCTTCACAGGAAATCTGCAACCCCACCCCCCCCCCCCCCGAGGAAAGAGGAGAGACGACCCCGAGGAAATCCCCCAGCCAACGCAATGCCGCAAGAGCCGCGGGGATGAGCCCGTGGGCTCCGCCGGCAGCCGGCCGCGCTGAAGTGGTCCCGGCCATGGGCCCTGGGGGCCAGAGGCCCCAGGGGCGCCCCGCCCCCGCGGCAGGGGCCCCGGCCGTCCCCCGGGGGGCCAGGCCCCGCGAAGCCACCGCCGGGAATGGGCCGGCGCCCACCCGGGAACCCGCCCCAAACCCGAGGACCGTCAACGCGCCAGAGGGCCAAGGCGCCCGCCAACGCAGCGGAGGAGGGCAGGACGTGGGGGGATGGGCTCCGCACCTATCGGAGACTTGAGATGATCTTGTGAGAGGGAGCGGACCGGACCCGAACCTGGAAAAAAAGAAAAAAAAAAAAAAACTCATTCACACCATCCCTCTCTTGTGCCCCACTCGCCAGACACAGACACAAAAAAAAGGACGCTGTACACACATTCCCACATAGCATTCACATCCAAAAATCCGAAGTGGGGGGGGTCACCACAATTCAACAATACGACTGCCTGTGCCCGACCCCCGGCCCCGCCCCCGGACCAGACGCCCCCCGGACCAGGCCCCCCAAAGAGGGGGGCCGACACAACCCGTACGGGCCAACCGACCAGAGCCCCCCCTCACCCACTATATACCTAATAAACCCCCTCCCACCCCGACCTTACCCTAGCCACCCCTGCCTCCCATCCCTTCCTGGGGAGAGCATAGGCGTCAGCCCCAGAGCCGGTAAGCCGCCGGCTAGCCGCAGCAGCCCCCCGCCAAGACCCCGGACCGAGTGGCCCGCACCTCCTCCAGGCCCCAGACTCCGTGCCGCGATCGGAGATCGGGGTGTGCAAAAGACCCCCGATCCTCCCTACGCCCGCTCAGATGTTGTGTTGTTGCATGTTGATCTCAGGTGTGTTTAAAACTGGGAGCACCGAAGGGGGTGCACGGCACAGCCCACCCCCCCTCCGGAAGGAAGCTGGTGCCAGCGCCCCTCTTCAAGCAACTACCCAGAACCCTCAATGTCTAAATGCGAGAGGGGGTGAAGGGAGCCGCCCGAGGCGAGGCTCACACAACATAAGCCCCCCCCAGACGTCTTCCCCCCACCCCCCATATCGTGGCCTACATGAATGTGCGTTGTGAAAATGTTTGGTGTGAAAGTGTCTAAAATGCATGATAAAATTGGGGAGAGGGACGTCACCAAAAGGTGGCAACCTCCAGTAACGCTCTCTCCCCAAGGACCTACATGTGTGGCGGCGTGATGGAGCAGGCAGAGGGAGGAGTCCGGGGATGGGGAGCAAAGGACTTGGGAGCCAACCCAGGGAGCCAGCTCCCCTACTGACTCCAATGGGCACCCCCGCTCCCCGAAAGCTCCACCCGGAGAAAGGGGCCCCTCCAGCGGCACCACCATAGCCCGGGGGCCGGGGAGAGGCCGCAGGGCCCGCCAGCCAACCACCCACCAGGACCAACACCTCTACCTCCCCCAGCCCACCCCCCAAGCCTACTGGCTTTAACCCCCCCCCAAAAAAATTATTAATAATAATATAAATAAATAAATTAAAATATTAAGTTAATAAGATGGGGGACCCTGGCCAGCCAGCCCGCACGAGCCATCCCAAACCCCACCCCCCAGGTGAAACCCGCACCGGGAGACCACACGGACCAGGACCGGGACAGGGGGCCGGACACAAGCCCACCAGAACGTCCACCAAACCCCCCCCCCCACCCCACCCGTAGATTTACACTAACATTCAAACATCTCACCATACATTCGACACTAGACATCCAGGCTGGGTAAGTCACTACTCCCCCTCCCTCCCCTCCCCCCACTAGCAGAGTAACAACCCAAAGAAGGGGAAGAGCATCTGCCCTGAGATGTTAATGACCATGCCCCCCTACCAGCTCAACAGGCCCCGAGGCCCCCCAGCGCACCAGAGGCCCCGGGCAGACACCCAGGCGCACGCCGGCCCAGACCCCAAGCGGCACACCCCCCGGAACTGGAACCCCCGAGGCCCCGCCGGGGCCCCCGCCCGAGGGCGGCGCGCCCCAGGGACCCCAGGCCCCCAGACCCACCCAGGACCCAACCAACGACAGCACAGCTACCAGGTCAGTAACCCACGTCCGTCACCGCGTAGCTCCCCAAGAGCGCTGCAAGCGGTGCTGTGGGCCACCCGTAGGCCTCCCAAGCTCCTCTCAGATGGGGGCAACAGACCCTGGAGTCAGACCCACCAAGCGCCCCACTCCAAGTGCCCCCAGAGTCCCAGGAACCCCTCCACCCAGCCACTGCGCCCTGCAGGAAGCAACCCACCGCCCCCCCATTCCACTAAGTGATAGTGCTAAACAAAGGAGCCCAAAGAGATTGAACAGATGTGGATGCAGATGCTGTCTCAAGATTAATATGATCCAACAAAAGATCTCTATACTGATTGATACTGAGATTCTCCTTACTTTTCCAATTCATGAGGATAGTTTTCTTTGCGATACATAGTGCAGTGAAAACCATGTAAACTTTGCTCAAAATTACCAAGCAAGCAAACTGATGGGGAAGGTGTAATTTTACAGCTCAAACACTTTGATAAGTCACATATCTGTTCTGAGCATTTATTCATTTTAGCTGCTGAACGCTCTATCAGCTTTTAAGGAAATCTTACTGCGAATACTGGTGGTGGATTTGAAACTCATTCATATCTCTTGTCAGACTCCGTATGTTTCACTCTTCTAAATTTGTGTTTTATAACTCATCCTCACATCATTCATCACACTCCTGTAACTCCTCTCTCTATATGGTTGATATTCCATGCTCCATTTATCTCATCATTCATATTGTCATTTATACTGTCATTCATTAATAATATCATTAATTCATCCCTAGGCATCATCCCTGAGCATCATCCCTGACCATCTCACCATTTACCTCACCATTCATCTCCCCATTCATCTCACTGAACTTTTGGTAAGCCTTCGCGGCAACGGCCCTGTTTTGGTAGGCCTTCGCGGCAACGGCCCTCTTTTGGTTGGCCTTCGCGGCAACGGCCCTCTTTTGGTAAGCCTTCGCGGCACTTCTCCTCTATTACTCATCCTGCTGTTCTCTGTTCTTAGTTTTCGATTCAAGCCTCTCTGCCTTCTGAGCCTGTAGACGCACTGGCCTCGACCTTGGCAATATTTTGGGGAAAACATCCCTGTTCTCATACACCTGCTTATGTATATTAAAGTATAATTCAGTGTTAATGTTTCCTGCGAAGGTCTGAGTGCCAAAGTCTTAAAATTATTGTATCAATAAAATTCTTCTAATTGTCTTTTCTTTCTGTGTGAGTTTTTCAGATTGAAATGAAGCTTAGGCGGAAGTTCAATTGAAGAAACTCTATTGCCTACCTCCATCCAAGAGGCTTATCCGCCTCCGACGCAAGCCAATCGGCTTTGAACCGCTCCTCCATGAAACCCAATCAGCATCCTGGGTTCATCTTAAAAGAACTTCAAATCCACGTCTCAGCCTTCTACCCGGCAAAGCGCAAGCAGTGTTTGCGCAATGTCTGAATTGGACTCAGATGACCCTGATTCAACCCACCTCCATCCCTGTCTCCTCTTACGGAAGTCCCTGTCACATCTCAATCGGTCCGGCAGAAGACCGCCTTGTTGAGCCTGGTTCTGCCACAGGTTTCTTCCTAAAGGGGAGTTTTTCCTCTCCACTGTCTCTTCATACTTGCTCATCATGGTCAGGTTCATGCAAACCTGTGTTTATCCAAGCTGGACATCTATCTTTCTGGGTCCCCGAGTGAAGCATTGGTATCAGCTCACGCAGTCTACTGGATCCCACCAATACAGCTCAAGCAGATCATCTCGCCAACCATCGTCTATGGACTGAACCAAATTTGTCTATCTCCACTCCACAACCAGTTTCAGACCTGGGGGAAACATCCCTGTTCTCATACACCTGCTTATGCATATTAAAGTATAATTCAGCGTTAATGTTTCCTGCCGAGGTCTGAGTGCCAAAGTCTTAAAATTATTGTATCAATAAAATTCTTCTAATTGTCTTTTCTTTCCGTGTGTTATTGATTACAATGCACATTACATAATTGTGCTCTGTGAAAAGCAGGTTATAGTTTATTGTTTTGAGAGTCTGTGGGATGTGTTGACTTACAGGAATTTATAATAATAAATGAATTGCACATTACATGGTTTTGCTCTGTAAATGAAAAACAGGTTACAGTTACAGAATTCCTTATAGCTGTGCAGTTTTATAAGCAGCGTGGATCGAACACAGCAGGTGATACAACATTCGTAATAACCAAGAGAGACTTGAGACTTGACTCGGACTCTAGCTCAAAGACTTGCGAGCATCTCTGGTGTACACAAATGAGAAATTAACCTCTTGGATTGTATACTGCTCATGATGTGCTTACTTATACAATAAGCAGTAATAAAACAGTAATACAGAAATAAAATCAAACACAGCTAAGCTACAGTATAGAGAACACATACCGGTATTTACACCACAAACAAAATAGACAGATTGAGACAATAGTGCATTGAGCAGAGTGCAAAGGATGTAGGAGTAACGTTAAATTATTATTACTGTTATTATTATGTACATGTCAGAGGTGGATGTGATATACAGCACATACACATACAAGCATACATTACAGTGAGATGAGTGCAAAGAATGCTGGAATAAATAAGTATTATGAGTGGTGTTATGTACATGAGGTAGGTGGGTTTGGTATACAGTACATAAAATATACAGTATAGTATGACAATAACAACAGTAAGAACCGGTCTGAAATAGAGTGATAAATAAATGATAAGTGGTCACCAAAATTTCCAGTTGACCAAATTGCTTTTTTTTTATAGGGTGTCAGACCTGCTGTTCAGCAACATTGACAATGAGGAGTTGGATGCAATGGTACGGGAGATCCTCAGATGTCATCCTAATACAGGATATAAGATGATGCTGGGCCAGCTGAATGCTCAAGGAATACAAATCCAAAGTAAGAAGGCTAGTGTGTGTTGGTTATGACATTAATAAACACTGTAGGCATTATGTAATATTGATGTGTTTGTCAGTGACTGAAATTACAGCTGCTTGGTCATCATGACCACATTACAAATGATTGTTTATCACAAGTGTAGTACAATATTTTTTTTAAAGCACCAATAATCATCTTCACAATGTAGTCTCTTTTAATGAGTTGTTCTATCAAACATATTGTGATATTTGATGTGGCCCATTGCTTAACCCAGCATTTCCGTTTGTGTACTATGGACAATGTCTCCACAGACTAACAAATATGTAATCTGTAATCACTATTTACCTGTTTTTCAAGGAAGTCGAGTGCTAGAATCAATGAGACGTGTTGATCAGGAGGGGGTTTCTATGCGCACTGTCCAACTCCACACAGCAAGACGCATAAGATATTCTGTTCCAGCCCCAGTTTGTGGCATATCGATGGCAACCATAAACTTATAAGGTCAGAATGAGCTGTTGTAAATAACACATCATAAAACAATTCAAAATAATGCAATATTGGTTTCATGTACATTTTACCATCGGATTTTCTTTGAAGGCAGGCTCACCTGTTTAAACAATGGAATTAAAACTAGTCATTGCAATCCACATTAAATTTAATTAATATCATCACTCATGCTGCCACTTCACATTATGCTGCCACTTCACATTAATTTCCTTTTCCATTAATGGTGTTTCTTGTTGTGTACTTGAAAGCCGCCATCAATAACCGTGCGTCAACGGTCTGCAACTGCTTTCTTGAAGCAATCGGTGTATATGGAGTGCCATCATGTGTTCGCTCTGATAAAGGAGGAGAGAATGTCCAAGTGGCCCACTTCATGGTGTCCACCAGAGGCCCAAATAGGAATTCTCATCTCACAGGAAGAAGCACACACAACCAGAGGTGATTTCCTTTTGTAAAACTGTAGCAAGTTCCACTTTTAATGTTGTTTTCATTATTGGCCTTTTTAAAACTTCTGCTTTGGGTTATCTTATTTTTTTCAGCTGTAGTTCTGTTACATTACTTTAGTAACATCGTTCATGGCTGGGAGCAATGCAATTATTGGTAGTAAGGGTACTATACAGTAATTTATTAATTTTGTGGACATTAAATGGTGTATAAAAACAGTTTGTCGTAAACTTTATTTTTCTATGTCCATTTTGCTCATCATGCGCGGATATTTATGTCATACATTTAATATGTATACATCCAAGTCATTAATGACTTTATTTCTTGTTTTTGTATTTTTTCTGTTTGTCCAGGATAGAGAGATTGTGTAGAGATGTCTTTGGAGGAGTATTAGATCTGTTCTACACAACATTCTGCAACCTAGAGGCAGAAGGTCTACTCAACCCGGACAATGAGATCCAGCTGTATGCACTGCACTGGGCCTTTCTTCCACAACTTGACAGACATCTGCAGTTGTTCAAAGATGGCTGGAACCACCATCGGCTGCGCACGGAGAGGAATCAGTCACCACACCTGCTATGGTCTCAAAACCAGCGTGAGAGTGAAGATCCCTACCAGGTTTGTAGTAGAAACAAATGAATACCTTCACTTACAGACGACAGATTAAGATCTCAAGATCTTACTAATTAAAATTCATCTACATGATGTTGAATTTCTAAATTAAAGCCCTCCAAAATATCGACGTTAAGTAAATTTGACTTAAGTTGCTGTCGATGTTGCTACTAAACGGTCTGATTTCAGGGGATACTGTCACTTCAGCCTGACAGTAACATCTACAGATGATGCTCAACAAATTTCATCCACATCTGATGTGGAATTTCAAAATAAAGGCCCTTTAAAATCTCTATATTTAGTCACTTTGTCCTCAGTTGCTGTCAATGTTGCTACTAACCCTTACGTTTTAAGTGAAAATTAAAAAAGCAACTCAACAAAAGATTGTACAATTCTTTATCCAAATTGCTGATGTTTACATGTTCATACTATGTACATATTAATTACATACACACACACAAAATAAAACAAGGTCCAGAAAAAAAACTGAAATAGAAAAAGGTAACCATTAAATGTTCAACAATATTAAGAACATTTACATTGTTTGCTGACACAGAACTTTTTCAACAAACAAAACATTGTTTTCAACAATTTTTTTTTAATTCTACAAATACAAAACTTAGAATGTAACTCTCTCTACAATTTCAAATTCACACTTACAAAGCACAAATGGTTTTGAAAAAAAATAACCTTCATAGTTAACTCCTATTAGGTATTTCATCATTCAATGGAATTTATCTGAAAATATTTTTACATAAGGAAATCTGTTCAGTGATTGGTCCTTGGCTACATCGTCATCCAAAATCCTGTTTGCGGCGCAGCAAAGTGTCATAAATCAGCACTAAGACTGACGCTTAAGATTTAGTCCTACACTTAACTCAAATTGGGACTATGATGTTGATAACTTTTAAGCACATCTTTGAGCCAAGAATTTTTTTTTACAATTAAATCAACTCTTAGCAGTGTTCTTATAAGTAATTCTGACAAGCTTGATAAATATGGGCTCAGACTTTTAAAATATTACATTTCCAAGAGTAAGTATGTTGAAAATGCATTAAGAAGTGATTCTTATGTAATATATTGATAAAGTTTTGGACTAAGGACATTATTAAGATGATGTCCAACATACTGTGTCAAACAGAACACTAGGCTTGTAAGTAATGATCATTATTATTATAAATTGTCATTTACTTATTCCCTAAGCCCAAGATGACATCCTGAAATGTATTGTTTTGTCTACAGCCGAAAGGTACTCACTTTACTGTCATGGCAAAAGAAAGAAACCAAAATTTTATAAGAAATCACATTTTTAATAAGATGGAATCAGAGAATTTTTCTTTTTAAAAAATGACTCAAACACAGAATCATTCAGAATTAATTAATCATTGCAACACTATTACAAAGCACAATGATTAATGTTTAAGTTTGTTTAAACCATTGGTTAAAATTAGTCCTTAAATTTCACTAGACTTACACATTTTTGTTCTTGCAATTAGAATTAAGGGTTTATCAGTGATGGTTTGCTGGTGAAGATTCTCAGTCATCCAGGTCATGGTCAATCCAAAAAAAGGTAAAAAACAAAGCAACTGGACTTATTTTCCGTAGTTGAAGACGTTTCGCTTCCTCTCCAGGAAGCCATTACAAGGCCTTTGTTTGGCAGGAGTATGAAGCTTGGCACTCCACATTACTCCAGACTTTTTGAATTGAGAAAGCTTCCTGGAGAGGAAGCTAAACGTCTTCAACTACGGAAAATAAGTCCAGTTGCTTTGTTTTTTACCTTTTTTTGGATCAGTGATTGTTTGAAAAAGATCTACCTGAACAGGGCAAACGGTAAAGTATTTTCCCCCACTGTCTGTCTATCCTTCTTTATCGAAAACAGGCCTTCAATTGACAGTTACATACTTCTTAAATTGTTTGCAAATCTCATTTAGGTTGACATGGACTATGGCATTGACTGGGAAAGTCCACATGGTCACCACCCTAAAGGAGTGCCAGTGCCCGATGTTCAGGTTCCACGGCCCTTGACTGAAGTGGAATTGCAAAGACTGCCAGATCCTCATGGACCTTTTTCCAATGTTCTGAATGTTTACAGTGTTAGTAAACATTCAGTTTTAGTATGTTCAGACATTTAAGTTCAAGTTAATTGCGGATAGTTAACATTTGGTGATACTGACCATAAGTAATAGCACATTTGATTTTGAATGTGTTCCAAAACCATAACTGAATAGAAGGGTCTTTAAAGTATAAGGCAGTTCTCATATTTGCTTAAATTATGTTGCTAATATTTGAAATTGTCTCACCAATTTATTGATGACTAAGTGTGTTGAGCTTCAAAAAAAGAACTTAAGTCAGTAATTAATTTGCCAAATGTTTTTATTAACAATTATGCCTTGTGAGCATGCATGCACAAGCAAGGTGCCTCACACACAGTGGTCTGGTATCCAAAAACAGTGCACATCAAATGTTGGGGCTTCTTGGATTAACAAGTTTCTGTCCTAACCTATGAATATTGTGACCCCATACAACTAAATGAAGAGAATAATTTGTCTGTGTCTCTACCAGTGCTTTGAACAAATACAACTAAATGAGATCTGAACTTGTTGTGTCGCTGTCTCTATCAGTGCTTGTGAACAGATACAACTAAATGAGATCTAAACTTGTTGTGTCGCTGTCTCTATCAGTGCTTGTGAACAGATACAACTAAATGAGATCTGAACCTTTGTCTCTGTCAGTGCTCAAATCTGACCGAATCCAGAGTAGGAGGAGGATATGCTTGCCATCAGGTCATGAACAAAGTCTTCATAGTTCGTTGTATTCTTTGACAGCTTCAGAGTCAAAAAACAGGTTAATGACTGTGGTAGGGCACAATTGATGATTTCCACCTCCAAGTTTGAGGAAACAACACCCCAGCCAGTCCAGAATGTGAGCAAAGTCTTCAGGACTTCCGGAGTACCTTACAAAAATACACAGGGGAAAAAAAATCAATACACACACACTGACACTCACATACTACATAGAGCGAGTCTTACTCCAGAACAAAGGCAACGTACCATCCTCTATAAATTTACGGAGTGTGGAATCTATTAACTTTGATCCGTTTCTTACACTTTTATGAAGGTTTAACATGTGTTTATATGCTTTAATATGCTTTTAAGATAGCTGGCAGAAAGCTTCAAAACCGGGCCTGTTGGTAAGAGAATTTGGGATTCTTGGAATTTGCAAGACGGGTTTCTGTCTTGGACAACCTTTTGTTTAGCTCAAGGTTCGGGGTTGTGGTCAGCGGCTTGCAGGCGATGACCGGAAGAACCAGTGTAGTGTAGCAGCCTGCAAGCAATGACCGGAAGAACCAGTACAGTGGGCAGCCATAGAAGCAACCCCATATAGGGTAGAAGTATTGTTAAGGTGTAGAACTGATTGGGCAACAGTGTGTGTAATTCGCTCATGTAACTCTGTGAGACCCTCCCCTTTAAAGTTAATAAAAAGAGCCTGCACAAGGAAGACGATAGAGTTGTTGCTCGCAGGGGTTGGCTGGTGCAACTTCTCTCCTTTTGCAAAGGTGAAACTTCAATTCTGTTTCCTTGGCTAAGTTTTTGTTGCACTCTTAGACTAAGTCCTGCACATGACTCAACGGACCCGGGGAAGCAATCGGCTTCAACAATTTGGGGGCTCGTCCGGGATTTCAGGGTGACAGGCTGAATTGGACATCGGACTGGGACGAATGGACGCGGGACACAGGCTAGCCACAATAAAAAAGGTAAGCAGAATCTGTTTTATCGAATCTGCATTTTCGGCTTAGAAGAATATAGGCTAAATTATATGTGTCCCAAGTCTTTGTAGACCAAGTCTGTTAAATGAATTATTTGGAGTGCCTTGGAGCAGTTTTGAATAAGTGTGGTTCAGAGATGTATAAATAGAGTCTTGAGCGTGGCGGCTCGCTTTTGCTGGGTTAGAGGCCCGAGGACTAAGAAACCTCGAATTCTACATATAGATTGAGAGCAAGACCAGGCAAAATACACATTGTATGAATGCGGAGATCTAACGGAGGGTGACTCTGTGAAACTCCGATTATAGACGTATAGAGTTCTGATATAAAATGACAGAACTAAGAACAGAGTAGAAAATAATAAGTTGTGCGGTATAACACAACAAGAATAAGTCCTGTGCGTTCAAGAAATCTTTTTATAAGAAACCGTGACCTGCCGTAAAACCAGGAAGACCGGTATGAGCCATGAGCTGGAACACACACAACCAGCAAGACCAGACAGGGAATAAAGATTAAAAAAAATAAATAAAAATAACCCGTGAGCTGGACACACACAACCAGCAAGACCGCAGAGTGCAAGACATTTAATGTCAGAAAATAAGAAAGAAAAGACAAGAGTTTGTGCAGAAAAACCTCCAACCCTATGCTCCCCCGCCTCCATCTCAGTCAACAGCGCCCAGACCAGTAGGTAACAGTTTGTACCCAATCTTAAGTGTAACACAGGGACAAGTGGTGGTGTCTGACCCTGCGCAGTCGCCTGCCTCGGACATGTCATCTTTACAGTCCCCGCAATGTCCATCTTCTTATGACCAACTCTCACAATGTCCAGATTCATCAACATGGGTGTCTTTTCCCTCTGATGAGTCATCAGACTGGAGCAGAGTAGAGATAGACCCGTTTGAGGGCAGAAAAGGCAGGGAGTGGCCGCAGAGGCCACATTCCACTAATCCTGTTTTTCCACCTATATCTCCCCCAGCTGCTGAACAGCAACGCAGGCAGTCACAGGGTCCCCTTGCAGGGACTCAAGGGACGGTCAAAATGTCAGTAACAGGGATTTGGGTACCAGATAATGTAAAATTGGAAGATCAGAATAAAACAGATATAAATCAGAAATCTATGAGTCTGACCGTTTTGGGTAGACACAGCAGTGCTAATAGCAGCACTCCAACAGAGTACAGACCAATACTGTCTCCCTCACCCCCATCCCTCCCTGAGGAGCATGAGGAGGTGCACATAGGTCGCAGGATAACTGCACCAGAAATGGAGGGTTCTGAGCAGTGACCACCACGCGGATATGACTTAAGACCCAGAACAGAAATTAATTACCAAATGCCCCTACTACAGCAGCCAGGAGGAAGGGGACATAAATATAAACCTTTTAGCATGGGAGATTTGTCTGCACTATGTGATAAATTACCACCAATTGTAGACGGGGCAGCACCATGGCTGCAGGTTCTAGAGACGCTAACCGCAGGTAATACACCGGCTCTGGGTGATTACAGGGCCATAGCAGGAAGATGCATGAGACCTCATGTGAACAGAGAGGTGGAGCAGGTGGCAGGAATTATGGGCTTTCCTGACGATGATCTGTTTACCCCACACTCTACTGAAATTAGTTTTGCCCTTAGAGAAATATACCCAGTAACCAGGGGTAACACCATTCCTCAATTTGATTGGGATTAGGGCAAAAATCCCAAAGAATATCTGGAGGGCTGCAAAGCCAAGTGGCAAACTCACACAGGGACCAACCCAGATAGGGTTGGGCCCCAAAGGGACTGGTACAGGGATGCAGTTCTGAAGGGAGTACCTCCCTCAGTGAAAACAGCCATGGATGATAATCCAGACATGGTGGGTGCAGACCCTGTGGTGTGGGAACGCCATTTAATTCATCATCTCACTAAGGTAAGAGACACCCAGAGAAAAGAGGAAGATCAGTTGAAAGATTTACAGACTCAATTACTTAAAATGCAATTGGCCGAAGCTAAACAAAAGGCGGGAGAAAAGAAGAAAGAACAAACAAACAAAATCCTGTTGAAGCTCCGGTGCCCCAATCAGCACCTGTTCCTCCCTTTGCAGCAGAGCCAGCAGAAGCTGTAAACCAACCACAGTGGGGCCCAGCTCCTCATCCAATTCAGAGTTCTGGAGGGAGGTTTGGGGGACGAGGGGGATCTAGAGGTAGGGGATTCCAGAGGGGACCACCAAAGGGACCGCCAGGGGGTGACATCTGCTACTATTGTGAGGAATCAGGCCATTGGGCCAGAGACTGCCCCTATAAGCATGGCAATCATCACGGCCCCCAGCTCAGAGGTGGAACAAGGGGATGCCCCAACAGAGCCAGGGGTGGTCCACAGCGAGGGGGTTACAGACCTGCATTCCAGATGCCTGCTTGGGAGGATCCCAACGGCTGGAATGAACAACATTGACACGCCCCATCGAGCCAGACAGACAGCGACACCACGGCAGAACCACTGCTGTCTGTGACTGTATCAGGGACTGAAGTCCCACTTTTGGTCGACACAGGAGCAACATGTTCAACCATCAGACAGGCTCCACAAACTCATTTGTCCAAAAAGACCACAACGGTCATCGGGTTCTCGGGGGCGAAACAAGTTCTGCCATTTACCAAGCCACTAAAAATACAGCTGGGCAATCAACTGGATGACCACCGTCTACTGGTTTCCCCCAACACACCTGTTAACCTATTGGGAAGGGATCTTCTCATTAAGGTGGGAGCAACTATTTTGTGCGGACCTCAAGGCCTACAGGTCCTGCTGTCTGATGGAACTCACTTACAATGTGGACTGGGCTGCACATTTTCTCATGGACAATACCTGATTGGTCCTTTGCAGGAGCAATTAGCGGACATTTACTGGGTTCTCCTCCATTCTGAAACAACTGCACATCTGGGCATCCTGTCGGTTTTCCAACAGTGGAAACCCTGGATCACCTCCTTGGCTCCCTATGTTCCTCCCCCTGACCCCCCGCATGTTACTCTATTTTATGATCGCAACAATTGTGAATGGTATCAGAACTGTTTTCCATTTGAGTTAGAAGGTGAAAATTGGACCATCACCTCCCAAAACATTTATGTAGCACCAGAAGGCGTTGTAGCGCAGGTGCTGCTTACAGAGGAACAGTTCCCATGGTTCCAAATGAGTGCAGACGGGGCACCGTATGTTTCACTAGCATTGCATCCAGGCCATCAGGCCAAAGAACTGGGAGGGGTGCTAAAACGCTCCCTGGCCCAAACTGATTATCAGCAGATTCACATTAATAATAATAATTTAACTTTATTGATCTCACAATGGAGAAATTCACTTCTGCATCTTAACCCATCCCCTTGGGGAGCAGTGGGCTGCCACTGTGCGGTGCCTGGGGAGCAATTGGGGGTTAAGGGTCTTGCTCAGGGACCCAGAATGGCAGCTTGCGGGAGTTGAACTCAGAACCTCTGGGAGCAAAGCTCTGTGCTCTAACCACTCGACCACCACTCCCTCCCTATTAGGAGACGCTAGAGTAAGCGTCTCACATAGGATGGTTTCCACAGGTGTCTTATTCAGGTGTCTTATTCACCATCGACCAAAACATACCGCATTTCCTGCCAGACAAGCAACACAGGTCGGTTGGAACATGTTCAGTTGGAAAGACATCATGGGCATGAAAAAACAGATCACCCTTTAGCGGCAGCACTAATCGAGGACATGCCCCCCACTTTGTGAGCTTCTGGACCCACGGATGTGGGACTCATTGCATGTCCACCAATAACATTTGATCTTATCCAGACCCCTCCTGTGTGGGTGCATCAGTATCCACATAAACCACAAGCAGAGGAGGGCATCACAGACACAATTCAGGGTCTTTGGGATTCTGGAGTGCTGGAGTGCTCGCATTCACAGGACTGGAATACACCTATTGTACCTGTTGAGAAACGCGGTACAGGTAAATGGCGCATGGCACATGATTTAAGGGATATTAATGACATTTTGGTAACCCCTACTGTACCAGTTCCTAACCCATATGTTGCACTTACTAATCTGAATCCTGACCATAGCTGGTTTACCTGCATTGATTTAGCAAACACATTTTTCTGTTTACCATTAGCAGAAGAGTGTAGGGACATTTTCTCTTTCACCTTTAGAGGTGTTCGTTATCGTTACACACGTTTGCCACAGGGATTTGCACTTTCTCCTGGTATTTTTAACCAGGTACTGAAAGAAGTTTTGGCAGACTGCCCATTACCACCAGCATCCACTCTGATTCAGTATGTAGATGACCTTCTCATTGCAGCCTCCTCAGTGGATGAGTGTTTGGAGGCAACTGGGGAAGTTCTCTTACATTTAGCAAAGAAGGGCTTTAAAGTCAGCAAAAACAAATTGCAATTGTGCAGAAGACAGGTTGAGTTTCTGGGCAGAGTGGTGTCTCAACAGGGGACTGACATGTCTCCTGCGCATAAGTCTGCAGTCTTGTCTCATCCACAGCCAGTGACCGTGAAGGAGATGCTTTCATTTCTTGGTCTAACAGGTTATAGCAGAACATATGTCCCAGGGTACACAGAGCTCACAGAACCTTTGAGGGCTATGGTTAAACAGCAGGGGATGAGAAACTTCAAAGCTCCATTGACATGGACTCCAGAAGCTGAATCAGCTTTTACAGAATTGAAACACAGACTGGCAGCAGCAGCTCACCTTTCAAACCCAGACTATCAAGCGCCATTTTACCTGGATGTTTCTGTAACAGCACACACAGCAAATGGTGTGCTGTTTCAAAAAAAAGGGGGAGTACGGACTGTACTAATGTACGTCAGCGTGATGCTAGACAACATGGAAACAAGACATCATGAGTGCACTAGACATGCTGCAGGAGTAGCTAAGATAGTGCAAAAAACAGCTCATGTGGTGATGGGACACCCACTCAGGGTGTTAACATCACATGGGGTGGTTGCATATGTGAACTCTCAGGCATTTACACTCTCCCCATTAAGACAGCAAAGGCTGAGCAAGGTGCTGGAAGCACCTAACATCACCTTTACGCATCAAGGAATAAACATGGCAGAAAGAATGACCACAGGAACTCCTCATGTGTGCGCAGAAAGAATAGAAATGCAGGAAAAAATCAGACCTGACTTACAAAGCACCTCACTTGTGGGTGCAAGAGACCTATACACAGATGGATGCTGTTTTAGGCATGACACGGAGGGGTTAAAGGCAGCATATGCGGTGGTGGAAGAAGAGAATGGAGTTTGGATCACTAGACAGGCAGAAAGGCTGACAGGGGCACAGTCGGCTCAGAGGGCAGAGGTGTTGGCAGTAACAGCAGCACTGAGATTGGGAGAAGGGCAGAAGGTGAACATTTACACAGACTCCGCTTATGCTACAGGTGCAGTGCATGTGGAAATGAAACAGTGGATGAGGACAGGTTTCAAAACAGCAGGACAGAAGCCCATAAAACATGAACAGGAAATGAAAGATCTAGCAGAAGCTCTGCTCCTCCCAGAACAGGTGGCAGTCATAAAGTGCAAAGGTCATGACAGCAGTGACACTCAGGTGGCCAGAGGCAACCAGGCAGCAGACCAGGCAGCCAAACAGTGTGCAGGATATCAACTCAGGCTCATGGTGGTCTGCGCAGAACCTGAATGGGAACCAGAGCCCAGTCTGGAAGAAACAATCAGATTACAAAAGGGGGCATCCCCAGAGGAAAAAACTATGTGGAAAGCTAGGGGAGGAACCAAGGACCAACAGGGTCTTTAGAGAAGTCCAGACGGACGTCCCATTTTACCTCCAGGCATAACAACATCTGCCCTGGAAGAAGCACATGGTGTAGGACACGCAGGTGTGGGCCAGATGATGAAACATCTAGAAAATTGGTGGCACCCGTTCCTGAAACAGAGGGTTGCACAAAGGATAAACTCCTGTGAAATGTGCAAACAATACAACGTGAGGCCAACATTGAAACCAGAACCAGGGAAGTTTCCTGTAGAACCAGTAGCAGGGAAATAAATCATTATTGTGCACAGACAAAAATGGATTGGGTTGACGCTTTACCATTAGCATTAATGTCAGTCAGAAGTTCTGTAATTCAGAGATGGGGACTGACACCACATGAGTTACACACAGGAAGACCTTTTCCAGGACCCCACACTAGGTTACCATGCCAACCAATGAATGAAACTTCAATGTCCCGTCATGGTTATTACAGTGCTCTCCACAGTCTTGTTTCAGCTTTCAAACAGGTCCCAAACGTGGTGGAAGGGGAGAGCAGCGAAACCAGTGCAGAACCAGAGTGGGTGCTCCTCAAAGTCATCAAAAGAAAGTGGTCAGAACCAAGGTGGACCGGTCCATACCAAGTTGTGGAAAGAACATCACACGCAGTCAGGCTTAAAGGCAAAGGCGACACCTGGTATCATTGGAGTCAGTGCGCAGCTGCAGAGGCGCCACAACGCTCTTTGGCCCAGGTCCAGGAGGACCTGAGGAACACACAAGGAGAGGGAAATGCAACTTCCACACCTACCATCCCACTAGGGGCAGAATAATCCCCGGGAGGAGGTGAAAGCTCTGAGGCAGTCTACCCTCAGAGCTGAAGAAAGAAGCTAGAAGAATCGACTCAACGCAAGGCAGAGGAAGAGGCGGAGGTGTTGGGAGTCTCCCTCACACCGGGGTGGTTGAATCCCTCTCCCATTCCAGAAGACATCAGTATTTATAGCAATATTGATTACATGTGGTTGTTGTTATATTTCATGCATCTGCTCATTGGCAGTCCGCCTCATCTCCTCCACCATTGAGAAACAGGACCCCAGAGTCATGATGCCTTTGTTAGTCACAGCACCTGAGGAGGAGAACGAGGACACTGGGTTTGAGCTGATGCATGTATAAGATTTAACTTGAAGTATTACTGTTTTGGGGAAAATGTGTGTTTTTTCTTTTACTGCTTATTGCCGTTACAAGACAAATAAGTATTTACCAAATGTGTCATAACAAACCAGCAAATTCAGGGTTTTCTACTGCAATAGTTTATAGGTGAACTCTTAAAAGAGTTCAAAAGGGGGGATTGTGGAATCTATTAACTTTGATCCGTTTCTTACACTTTTATGAAGGTTTAACATGTGTTTATATGCTTTAATATGCTTTTAAGATAGCTGGCAGAAAGCTTCAAAACCGGGCCTGTTGGTAAGAGAATTTGGAATTCTTGGAATTTGCAAGACGGGTTTCTGTCTTGGACAACCTTTTGTTTAGCTCAAGGTTCGGGGTTGTGGTCAGCGGCTTGCAGACGATGACCGGAAGAACCAGTGTAGTGTAACAGCCTGCAAGCAATGACCGGAAGAACCAGTACAGTGGGCAGCCATAGAAGCAACCCCATATAGGGTAGAAGTATTGTTAAGGTGTAGAACTGATTGGGCAACAGTGTGTGTCATTCGCTCATGTAACTCTGTGAGACCCTCCCCTTTGAAGTTAATAAAAAGAGCCTGCACAAGGAAGACGGGAGAGTTGTTGCTCGCAGGGGTTGGCTGGTGCAACTTCTCTCCTTTTGCAAAGGTGAAACTTCAATTCTGTTTCCTTGGCTAAGTTTTTGTTGCACTCTTAGACTAAGTCCTGCACATGACTCAACGGACCCGGGGAAGCAATCGGCTTCAACAGGAGGAAGGTCATTACTCTGCAATGACTATAAACCAGTTCAAGCACTGATTAAATCACTAGAAGAAATCAATACGTGGATGTGCCAAAATTTTCTTCAGTTGAATAAAAAAAAAACAGAAGTAATAATTTTTGGACCAATAGAGGAGAGATCAAAAGTTAGCACACAGCTTCAGTCGCTTCAGCTAAAAACCACTAATCAGGCCCGAAACCTGGGTGTAGTGATGGACTCAGACCTGAACCTTCAAAAGCATCTAAAGACAATTACAAGGTCGGCTTTTTATCACCTGAGGAACATTTCCAGGATTAAAGGACTAATGTCTCAGCAGGATCTGGAAAAACTAACCCATGCGTTTATTTTTAGTAGAATTGATTACTGCAACGGGGTTTTCACAGGTCTGCCTAAAAAATGGATCAGACAGCTGCAGCTGATCCAGAACGCTGCTGCCCGCGTCCTCACTAAGACTAAGAAAGTAGAGCACATCACCCCAGTTCTAAAGTCCTTACACTGGCTCCCTGTATCTCAGAGAATAGACTTTAAAAGCCTTCTGTTAGTCTATAAATCCCTAAATGGCTTAGCACCTAAATACATCACAGACTTGTTATCAGCGTATATACCCTCCAGACCACTCAGGTCTTCTGGCTCCAGCCTACTCTGCATACCTAGAACACGAACCAAACACGGAGAAGCAGCATTTAGTTCCTATGCTCCACTTATCTGGAACAAACTTCCAGAAAACTGTAAAAGTTCTGAAAGCCTGAGTTCCTTTAAATCGAGATTAAAAACACATTTGTTTAAAATTGCCTTTGAATGTTCAAGTTAAACTGTTTTACTGTTTTCAAATGTTTTTTTTGTTTTGTTTCTACATTCTATCCCTACTTGCTTTTATTCCTATATTTTAATCATGTAAAGCACTTTGCATTGTCTCTGTACTGAATTGTGCTATATAAATAAATTTGCCTTGCCTTGCCTTGCCTTGCCTTGCCTTATAAACTAAGATGCAACATGCACATTGTTGAGATTAATGTTTATACTTCATTAATCGATTTATCTTGTTATGATGTAGTAATGTAAGCTTCTGATATAATCATATTACTCACATGATAGATTAATCATGTCCCTGTGAAGAAACAGAAGAGACTCTGTTTTTTCCCTTCCTGAAACAAGAAGACTCAGCTACAAGACTATGTGCTGACTGAACGTGATTACTCAGCTGTGTATCTTCGTTGACAACTGAGGCTGTAAACTATCTGTTCCCCACCCCTCAGTACAGCCTCAGTCATTGTAACTAGGGACACGCCCCTTTCTTAATAAAACCGAGGAGAACGTTGAGACCGAGAGAGTGGGTTGGAGATTGTAACTGTGCGGTCTTCTTCCTACTCTCCTTGAGAACGAAACCAAACTAATTGCCTTTGTGTCTTTCTTTCCCTGTTTGTATGATGTTCTAGGTGTTTAGACCTGACATTAACTTGGTCCTTCGAGCCGGATACCAACATACCTGAAGATACTGGTGGACGCGGGTGAAATCCAGAAAGACTGTGGCCACAGCAGGACTGAAGAGTCCTTCAGACCCTTTAACGGGACTAGGTTTTATCCCGTCCCCTAGGATTCTGAAGGTTGACGGTGATCCGAGGGATTAAGACACGAAAGAGGGCGACGGAGTCCTGTAAATTTCGTAAGTAGGTTTTTCATTGAAACAAAAACCTGATTGAAAAAGGAAACAAAATAGAGTGAAACAAGATAGAGCTAGGTTTTCATTAAAAACAAAAAACCTGAGTGAAAAAGATAAAATAGAGTAAAATAAGTTCCTACCAGGGGAGCAGGCCCCCGGAATTGTCTGTAGTCCCGTTAAAGGGTAAAAGTAGGATATTTTACGTCTATAAAAGAAAAAAGACCTGAGGAATTCTAGACTCTGTTCAGGCAATAATATAGAACTAAAATAACTCCTACCAGGGGAGCAGGCCCCCGGAATTGTCTGTAGTCCCGTTAAAGGGTAAAAGTAGGATATTTTGTCGTCTATAAAAGAAGTGGAACTAGTTCGCCTACCAAGGGAGCAGGCCCCCGGAATTGTCTGTGGTAAATGTAGGATATTTGTCATCTCAATTAAATAGGCCTTAAAAGTGTGACTGAGAGTGTGATTGGGAACAATATAACCACTAGGTTCTATTTGCTCCATACTAAGACAGCAGGAAAAGTACAATACGACTTTTGTGGATGCAAAGGCAAGAATTTCTCACCTGAAAAGGTTGAAGCAGAAATTACCACAATAGTTTTTTCAGTATTGTCCTGCTGAAAAACAAACCCCAGTGTTTAGAATACCCTAGGTATTAAACACACTGGACCAAATTGATTCAAAATGGGAAAAACTCAAGCAAAATAAGAGAAGGATTAACCAGCAGTGACTGGAAATTTGTACAAAGTAAAGATCCTGGCAAAAAAATAAACATTTAAATAGGTGGATTGAGAAATATGGATTTGAGGGACGCCTCAATTCCCAAAAAAATTGCATAATTAAAAGACAAAATAACAAAAAGGTGCAAAAATGATAAAAACAAAAATTCCAAAAGAAGGATGGGAGGATTTAGAATGGTAGGAAAAAGTAGCAAAATCCAGAGAAAAAGGGCAAAGAAATAAGAAAAAGGGGAAAGGCAGAACAATGTTTTGTAGGCAGGAGGATAATGAAACAGGGCCTGTAGACCAAGGTCATGTTAAAATAAAAATAAAAATAGGAAGAACCAAACAAAAAACAGATGGAAGTTTGATGAATACAGAGTAAGGATGACCGCTGTGTTCAAAATACATTCAGGTCTGAATGAGGAACAAAACGCCCAAAGTCCCTATCAGCAGCAGTTAAAGAACGCTCTGCATGCAGGTTAAAATAACGCAATACAGCAATGGGTAAATCAACATTACATAGGCATGGCGTCTGGTAAACCAGAAGATTAAATTTATCATGCACTCCATGCAGAAAAAGTAATTAAAGATAAAGAACGACAAAAAACTAAAACACCTTCCTCTCAGAAGAAGAAGTGTTTTATCAAGGCCATAGAGCCCATCGCAATAACAGAGGAGGGAGAAGAAGATTCCACGGTCGTCCTAAATTATCAGATAAATGTTGGGGATGTGGACAGGTTGGACACATCCAAAGAGATTGTCCTAATCCAAAACAAGGGAGAAATCATTTAGCATGACTAACCGATGAAGAGAAAAATACAAAAGAACCCCCTTGGGAAGAAGTAATGCTAAATCTGTGTGAACTATTTTTGGTGGGGGGAATTAAGCCAGAAATCAACTTACTGGTAAACAGGAAAGAAATTACATTTTTTATTTTTAATAAATAAATAAATAAATAAATATCACATGCAAATCTTATACATTCCCAGCTGCCCAGTTAATCTCTTGGGAAGAGATGGGTTGTATCAATTAGGATTGGCCCTGGTGCCCACAGCAAATGGAAAGATTGTGGTAAAAAGACGACATCAAGACGTACTTGTACAAAATGAAATGACAGAAACAGATCTGCATGTCACTCTCAGGTACAAAAACAGCCAGAGAGTACGAGCTATGAAAAACAAGTTGAAAAGTGTACACCGGCAACAATAACAGTGGATTACCTCTACTCGGATGCTCACAGCACCACGGTAGCAGGAATAATCTTGCAAAAAACAAAACAAAACTAAGAGGTTTAAAGAATGCATTTCCCCTCACATGTCGTTTTTAAAAAAAACAAACAAAAAAAAAAAAAAACAACAAAACAAAACAAACAAACCCAGTGTGTAGAAACAGTTGGGACAGATAGTGTATCATGCACAAAGGGCAGAGGACTGGGGAAGCACGCCTGTACAGTTTGGAGTACATCTAGATAAAGAAACATCACAAACATGATCTATAATGAATTTAACGAAGGAAGAGGAGATTCTGTTAAAAGATCTACCACCTTCCCTCTGGCCCCAGGGTCCCACTGACGTAGGACTGGTTAAAGGGGCAGTACCAGTGCAAATGTTTTATGAAATTTTTATTTCAGGATCGGGAGAGATCGGCAAACACAAATAAGGACTCAAACACTGTTTCTGTTAGAATATAAGGCACACATTTATTATTATTCCCCACAGAATACAGCACATCAAAACAACATGCTTTTCACACAGGCAAAGTAGCAAGCATTAAAGCAACAAGCTTTCAAACAGACGTGACGCTCAACAGATTCTCAGAATCAGCTCTTACCATTGACACGAACTGGGAGCCCTCAGTCCTAGGTTAAAATCAGCATTTACGATGCCGGTGTCCACACACGAACTCACGGCAGACTCACTGGGCTAAGGGCAGTCTCCTCTTTATATACTTGTAAACAAAGAGTCAGATGTGGAGCGAGAGTGGCCATTTCTCCCTCCACAGCTGCCCTGCCTCCCAAAACATATTTCCCAAACAGGACCCGTTCCCAGCATTTCAGCAGTGTGCGAAGCAAAATAATATGAGTGCACTCAGAATACAGCAAATATAAACAAAATAAGGAATACAGAATCAGTCTTTCCCACAACACATTGTCATAAGTTCCCACCACAACTTAACACAATAACACATGTGGTTCTTAGTTTCATGTGAACTCAGGTGCGAACACCACAACAGCAATAATCAATGTGTGAACTGGCCAGTCCTCTCTCTTGTTTAACTGACCAGTCTTCTCATTTATATATCAAAAGTTAAAACAAGTTATCAAACTCAGCAGGTTTTCCCATAATACATTGTTAAAGAGCAAAAATAATTCTTTAATATATCACTCCACCCCTTGGTCTTTGACAATCCTAATTTTGGGAAAACCTAATTTTAGAAAAACTGTCCCCAAGGTCTATTTTAAAGTTATTCTTTCCGTCCCAAAACCACTTTTGATTATACAGGTGCAAACATTACATAAGGTTAACACTATAATAACAATAATGAGCAAAAGCAAGGGAGGTACTACATATTTTCGAGCAGTAACAGACATTCCATTAAAAATGTCCCACCAATGATGTGCAGATGATTGCTCTATTAACTTAGCCGCATGCAGAACCTGTCCTTGGGCCATAAATGTAGACACCTTTAAGCTGGAAATGTTGGACCTGTGTGATTCAATTAAGCAATTTAGTTCCGTAGACTGATTCAATGCGCATTTGAACCAATCCAGGGAGATAGTGAAATTGGTTAATTGATAGGTCACGTTATTCCAACTTCAGATGTATACATCAAAACACCCAACGAAAGGCACCTGAGGTAATTGAGAATGACTCTTTATTGTTTCTCTAGCTGGTTCATGAGTCCAATCCCATAACACCTCGTCTCCAGTTAAACATGGGTTAAGATGTCCTTGTTGTAGCATACATACCATCCCTTTATCAGCAGTCTCGCATAGATCCAGGTTTATAGGTGTAGTTTGTCTGTGGGCCAAACCAATCACCATCCAGTTTCAAAAACCAATACCCCTGTACAGTCACTACGGGCAATATATAATAATGACAGACAGTAGTACTATCGGTAACATCATATTGTGTCCAATGTCCTTCACACATAGTAGCATTACAATAGGTCTTCTGTGGTTCTAGTTGTAACCAACTTTTACTACTAATGTTCCATAGTTGTCTCCATTCCTGGAAATTTCCGATAATAACCACACGCTTGAACCGTTCTTGTTGTATATGAGCGTGCATCATTTTTACACTACATACCGTCCAGTTCAAAGCTACAGAAATGTTCGTTAACACTTCTGCTGTCGTGTTCCACATTTTTAATTGCCAGTTCAGTTCTTTAAGGAAGATCTTTGCAGTTTCCTCCTGTGATGTTACAACAGTAGGCATCCATATTCCAATCTGATGAACAGCTCTTGATGCATGCTGTCCAGTGATTAATAACATAGTTCTTGTTATGTTATTGTCAAAAGTGTTGGAAACACTTAACACAGTACCTGTTCCACCAAGCAAAGTGTCCCACCATGCACGTTTCGTCCTAGTGCATGTTGGCAGAGGAGAAAAAAAAACAACACAAAAAAAACTTTCCAGTGAACTTTAATTGTTATCGTCGATTGTGCCATTTGTTGACAAATGAAGCTGAGGCGCAAGTTCAATCGAAGAAACTCATCGCCTGCCTCCATTCAATCAGAGTCCTATACGCCTCTGATGTGAGCCAATCAGCTACGAACCGCACCTCCATGAAGCCAATCAGCATCCCGCGCTCATCTTAAAAGCAACTTCAAATCCACGTCTCAGCCTGCTAACCAGCAAGCGCAAACGGATTGCATGTTGGATTTCGAATCAGATGTCCGATTCAACCCACCCCCAACCCCTTCTCCACCATCTAGCTTCCAAGACGTTCCTCCATCCTCAACCCATCAGAGTGTTTTCTCCCTTCAGTCTTCATCACTCCCTATCGCCTGTTATTGGTCCGGCAGAAGACCACCATGTTGGGCCCGGTTCTGCCAGAGGTTTCTTCCCAAAGGGGAGTTTTTCCTCTCCACAGTCGCTTCAAGCTTGCTCATCATGGACAGTTCATGCAAACCTGTGTTTATCAAGTTGGACATCTATCTTAAACAGATCATCATATGGACTGAACAAACTTCTTCTATCTCCACTCCACCACCAGTTTCAGACCTGGGGGGAACATCCCTTTTCTCATACATCTACTTATGCATATTAAAGTATAATTCAGCATTAATGTTCCTGCCGAGGTCTGAGCGCCAAAGACTTAAAATATTGTATCAATAAAATCCTTCTAATTGCCATTTCTTTCTCTGTGAGTTTTTCAGATTGAAGTGTGTGCAGCAGGTGCAATTTGTGTGTCTTCTTACACGCTCGTTAGATGATTCATATTGGCACAAACCTCACCTTGAAACCACTTTAACGTTACATCCCTTGAAGACTACTGGTATGCTTCTTACACGCCACCAAGAGCATGTGTAGTCATCCTGGATTCCGTTGCGCGTGCTGTCTCCCCATCACAGTTGATACGGCTGAACCACTTCTTTCAGGATCCGGCCTGGTGCTTCTGCTCAACAGAGGTGTGCCAGCAGGACCATGGCAGCGAGGACACAGAGGATGATGGTCCCAAGTCCTGCACCAGCCCTGTGGTGCCTCCCACGGTTTGGGACGTCCGCCATCGCGCTGTCCCTCGGGTCGTCCAATCAGCAGATCCCACCGAAACATGGATCTGAAATCAAAATTAGTACTGCTATAAGACAAAAGAATTTGATTAGTTTTCTCTTACATAACATTTATCCATTTTTTTTTCCTGAGTAAAATACTGACACTGTTGCATCACTCCCTTGTGAAATGATTTCAGCTGGTCTAGGTGGACCATTTTCTTGTCTCACCTAAACTTTGGCTCCTGGTTTATCTGTTGAGCCAAACCCCCCTGTACCTCTTACAGTGATGTTAGTGGGGGCAGCCACCCCTTGAACTTCTGTCATTTCACAGGGTTTCACTAGCACTTGTGCTAGTTTTTCTTCTTTCTCAATTACCAGGGATTTTCTCCTTGATAATCCCCATCAATCACTTTAGCTTGTATTGTCATTAACAACTGAGGCCTGCAACTGTACAGGCCCGGACATCATCTTTCCCAATTACACAGCTTGTTGTATGACTTTCTTAGCCAAATCTAATGCTCTTTGCTGTGCTTCTTCCCACATAAAAGTTTCTTTTTCAGACACTTTTAAAAATTGGAATGACCACATCCTTGTGCCATAAAATGATAAATTCTAGTCAATAATGCTGAAATATTTTTAACTCCTGTATTAAGCATTTACATATACATTAATACATTTTCCATTCAGATAAAATCACAAGTTTGATTGTTCATTTATTTTTACTCTCTTATACACACACATAATCCTGAGCGGTTTCTCAGTTTGTCAAATGCAGAGACAGTAAGACTGCCCCTGGAGCAATTGGCCTATTATTCAATTGGGCCACTGCTTGCATCAATTTAGGCTTCCAATCTGTTAAGTCATGATTATCAGACACATTTTTTTTTCAATATAATTGCCTTGAGCAGCTGCTGTTTGCACGCAGAACGCTCTCCTGCGCGGAAAAAAAACAACAACATACAAACATAAAAACTTCAATCTGTCCTCCCACAAATTTCCATGCTGCACAATCCTAGTTAAACTCCATCAGATCCGTCAGATCGTACATGTTGCTCCTCCTTCTATCTTTGTTCTTTCTTTTCCTTTTTTTCACTCTCCTTACTTTCACCTCTTTGCCCGAGGATTCCTCAGACTCTGACACCTCAATCTCAACCACCTTAGCAGGTTCTCTGCCCACAACAGACTCAGATTCTTCAGCAGGTGGAGCCGATGGTGTGGGATGAATCGCCTCTCGCAACAGCTGAATCAAAGAATTTAATGGGTCCAGCTCAGCACCAAATCCTGCACAGTTAACTTTTAAGCCTCTCCTTTGACACATCTGTCTCAACTCATCAGTAGGTAATGCATGTATCTCTGAAGCAGGCACCCCAGCATTAATCAGTGCCCTCCACAACATGTTACGTGGTGGACCCTGTTCATTTCTCCCCCGCTCCCTTTGCGGCCTGCGGACCGGAGTTTGTTGAACTCGTGGTCTGCATTCCTCCTGCTTGCCCCATTCTCCCAGATTCCCCAGCTCCATGATTCGAGCCTTAATGGTTTCCATCGGGACATCTGGAGGTCCCAGCATCACAGTAAGCATAGCTGCCCGATAATGCTGTGGGGCAGTTTTAATCAACTGATCTCTCACCACCTTCGGAACAGCTCCTTGCTGATATCCAGCCACCATCCCCACTGGTAACAAATCCCGCACACACAGCCTCGTCAGCCTCTGCACACACTCCTTTAATGTTAACCATGGTCCAGAGATTTCGGGCCAATCAGATACATTGGGACATGTTGCTCGTACTGCCTCAGACCACACGTCAAACAATGATCTCGCCTGATCCCCCAAATTTCTCACTTCCTGCCTATAATTAGCATTTACATTCCCATCAGTGCTCAGACCACAAAATGCCATGCCATCTCCGTGATCTATTTCAATCTGTTCTGCACCTTCATCCAGCAGTCGAGCCACCCATAGATCAGTGGGTTCGCCCGGATGCTGCCTTAATTTTTTAGTGATATGAGCAACTTCATCCTGCGAGTAATCTTCTGTTATGGTCCGTGACACCGCCGGCGGCTGCGGCTGTTCCACCCATTCCATAACAGGTTGTCCCGCAGCATCTAGTACATCATTACCTTGAGCATCTATCCGCTGCCGGAAGGCTGCAGGTACAGGCTGCTGCTCTCTTCTCCTTCGGACGACGGGTTTAACCCCCAATGGAGGGAAAGGACGTGGATCTGGAGGACCTCCAGAATCACTGTCCTCCTCATCGTCCCACATATTACCGTCCCAGCTTTCGGGATCCCACCCAGACCCCAATCCAGCTACAAACGAACGGACTTTTTTCAGAGGAAAACGGCGGGGTTTTTTCCCCTGTTTTTTCCTTGTTAATACAGACACCTGGGCCACAGCTTTTTCTGCAACACTGGTCATCTGTTCCAGCTGATTAGTCAGCATTTGCACATGCTGCCGATACAGCGACTCAGCAGACTGCAGCTCAGTCATTGCCTGTCTGTCTTTTAACTGCTGAGTTTTCAATTGTTGGCCAGCTTCATACTGCATTTTCCACGCCGTAGCACAGATCCACAAGTGCCTCTGTAATCCGTCCACCGGAGCCTTTGCACCTCAATTTTCTGCAACACTTTCAATAATTCTTCGGGTCCCGCTGCCTCCAGCGGGCCGCTCCACGGCTCCGGTCTGCCCCCACCATCGCGCAAACACAGCGCTATCTGCTTAGAATGAGGAAACTCCCATCCGGGTATTATCTCTTCCCCCTGAATTTTCTCATCTGAGTTCTTATTTCTCCTTTTAAACATATTTCTAAACATATTTGTGTATTGTAGTCTCTCCTCCAATCCTGCCGACAACGCCAAAATGTTTTATGAAATTTTTATTTCAGGATCGGGAGAGATCGGCAAACACAAATAAGGACTCAAACACTGTTTCTGTTAGAATATAAGGCACACATTTATTATTATTCCCCACAGAATACAGCACATCAAAACAACAAGCTCTTCACACAGGCAAAGGAGCAAGCATTAAAGCAACAAGCTTTCAAACAGACGTGACGCTCAACAGATTCTCAGAATCAGCTCTTACCATTGACACGAACTGGGAGCCCTCAGTCCTAGGTTAAGATCAGCGTTCACGATGCCGGTGTCCACACACGAACTCACGGCAGACTCACTGGGCTAAGGGCAGTCTCCTCTTTATATACTTGTAAACAAAGAGTCAGATGTGGAGCGAGAGTGGCCATTTCTCCCTCCACAGCTGCCCTGCCTCCCAAAACATATTTCCCAAACAGGACCCGTTCCCAGCATTTCAGCAGTGTGCGAAGCAAAATAATATGAGTGCACTCAGAATACAGCAAATATAAACAAAATAAGGAATACAGAATCAGTCTTTCCCACAACACATTGTCATAAGTTCCCACCACAACTTAACACAATAACACATGTGGTTCTTAGTTTCATGTGAACTCAGGTGCGAACACCACAACAGCAATAATCAATGTGTGAACTGGCCAGTCCTCTCTCTTGTTTAACTGACCAGTCTTCTCATTTATATATCAAAAGTTAAAACAAGTTATCAAACTGAGCAGGTTTTCCCATAATACATTGTTAAAGAGCAAAAATAATTCTTTAATATATCAGCAAATAACACCCAAATCTGACTACAGACCCTGTGTCAGACAATATCCTTTAAAGCCTGATGCACAACAAGGAATTGAGCCAGTGATTAAAGATCTCATTACAGCAGGAGTAATTGTTAAATGTGATGACTCACCATGCAACACTCCAATTTTTCCAGTGAAGAAAAAGGCCCCATCAGTTAGATGGAGGATAGTCCAGGACCTACAGGCAGTTAACAACGCAGTAGTGCAAAGAGCACCATGCGTATAAGATCCTTACACTCTTCTCAATACTTTAAGACCAGATTCAACATACTACACTGTTGTAGACATCAGCAATGCATTCTTTTCTTCGCCAGTGGACAAAACGAGTCAGTTCTGGTTTGCACTTACCTTTAAAGGTCAAAGATATACTTACACCAGGCTACCCCAAGGTTACTGTGAAAGTCCAACTACCTATTCACAAGTAATGTCCGCAAGTATGGGAAAATATAACCCTCCTGGAGGGAGTCAAATTCTGCTATACATGGATGACGTGCTTTTAGCATCTCCAGATAAGCAGACTTGTGAAACAGATACAAAAGCCCTATTAGATCATCTAGCCAGCCAAGGCCATAAAATCAGCAAAAACAAACTTCAACTATGTAGAACAACGGTGAAGTATTTAGGTCATAACCTGAATGCACAAGGCAGAACCATCTTAGAGGAAAGGAAGACAGCTGTACTACAAGCACCAAAACCTGTAACAAAGCACAAATGATGTCCCTTTTAGGCCTCACAAACTACTGCAGAAAGAAGAACCCGGAAATAGCAGGGCCTCTACAAAAACTAATGTATAAACAAGAATTGAAAATGTCAACACAATTAAACCGGACGGCAGAAGCAGAAAAAGCCTTTTGTGATCTAAAACAGGCCTTAGTTTCCAGCACCGCTCTAGCGTTGCCGGATTACAATAAACAGTTTATTCAAATGGTAGACTGCAAAGGCTGTTACATGACCTCTGTTTTAGTACAGCAGCACAGTGCAAAAATGAAGCATATTGCTTACTTTTCATCTAAACTAGATAGTGTGGCCTGTAATCGCGGCCGGCAGCAAACATGACTGTCAACAAATAGCTGAACAGTTGACTAAATCCAGACCAGATCTAAAAGATCAACCCTTGACCGAGGGACAAACTCTTTTCATAGATGGCTCATCAAGAAAAGACAACTATGTAAAACACAGACAGGTTATGCTGTTGTTACAGCAACAAAAGTCTTAAAAGCAGAAAAACTGCCATCAAATACTCTACAAAAGCTGCAGAACTGGTAGCCCTCACAGAGGCTTCAAATTAATGAAAGGAAAACGAACGACTATTTACACAGTCAGTCAGTATACATTTTCAACAGTTCACACTGTGAACTGAGGCAAGTTTCCATCTCCCACCTACCCATTTCAAATAATTCACATGGACTTCATTGAATTAAATCAGAGTGAAGAGAAAAAGTATTGTCTAGTGATAATAGATGCTTTTCTAAATGGAAAGGCAGTAACAGTAGCTAAAGCTTTGTGCAAAGACATTGTACCTAGATATGATATATATATATATATAAAAAAAATAATAATAATAATCTACAGTGACAATAGCACTCATTTTGTAAACCAAGTGATCAAAAAGATAGGACAGTGCTTTCACATAGACTTTTTTTTTTTTCCCCAGTGTCCTGTCTAGCAATGTGGCAATAGGAATTGATGTCTCAATGCCAGATAGAGCTCGACAGATTTTGCTTTTACAAGTGGAGCAAACAGCTTTCGCCATAGTGCTCCACTTGATTTGTGCTTGTAAATAGCTTTATTGTGATTCCTGCAAGGAGAATTTCAAATTATATGGACATGACAATGGGAGAGTAAAGGAAGAACAAGAAGTGAAAGAGAAAGAAAAGAAAAAAAAAGAGTAGAGGTGAAAGAAAGAGGAGATAAAAGGGAGAGAATGATAAAACCTTCTCCGTCTGCTCCGTCACCTGGAAAGAGAGATGCAAAAAGAACAGCACAACCAACAGACATAAAGCAACAAATACAATCGAATAACACCTAGATGCCATTGCTAAATCATATATATTATTATGTAAGCTGACATGTGTAATGTTTCTATGCTTTCACATAGACTTAAAGAATTATTGTTCATATCACCCTCAAAGCTATGAGACCTATGAGACATTGTTTGGCAGGCAGTACAGGCTGCCATATTTTAAGAATGAATGAGAACTGAAAGAAGAAACTGAATTAACAGATTATATGAGAAAAATGTCACGGTGCAAAAATAAATAAAGGATTCATAGATCACTGGGTGATTATAATTTATCGAACACAGATCCTAAATTTGTAAGGACGCAGAAAATACAACAATAATAATAAGGGATAAATGAAAATGTAAGAAATCACTCAGAGTAATGTCTGCTTAAAGTTTTTACTCACCCGTGTGACACCCTGCTCCAAAGACCAGTCTCCTGAATCCCTGCCTGCTCAGATTCTGCTCTGGCGATCTTCCCCTCCAACTCACTTGGTGTTACCAAGCCGGGCACGAGGTTCTCCTTCCTGGATTCACCCTGGTACTTCTGGATTCACCATGGTTCTTCCTGCTGCTCCTTCCACCTCCGCTGCTGTGGGCTGCTCGAGCTCCCTGCCAGAATAACACCTGACACCCCTCCCGTCACTCAGCCACCTACTACCATCAGTAAGCATACGACCACAGAACTCCTTCCCCACTCATCCTCCCCGGATAGGTCCTCTCAGCTAAGCGGTAAGCATTGCAGCATCTGGAAGCATTCCCCTGGTTCGACTAGAAGTAATCTTGTCCCCCTTTTCTCCACAGTCCCTGATGTTCCGACCTCGCTCTTCGTTCTCATTGTGTGCAATCCCTCCATTCCTGCCTGTCGCTCGCGTTGTGTTCTAGAACTTGCTGAGCCTTTAATAAACATCTTAAACTGTTCCTGAGTCCGATTCTGTCTGCATGTGGGCCAAACACCTTAAAACCATGACAAATACAATATTTGTAATACAGGCAATTAAAAAAGTAGGTGCTTGGCAATACATTTTTACAACTATTTGATAATAGTGCGGTTTGGAAACACTATATTATATAAATAAAACATGTTAATCCAGACCAGTGCCAAGACATCCCGGACATCCTGATCCACACAGTCTGACAGGGATATGGTTGCCATCTCTGGACTGCCGCCAAAAAGTACATGGATGATTGCTGTGCTTAGGCCAGTGAGACATGGCCCCCCATGATGATTGATCATTCAAGAATGAATGATCAATCATCCTTCCTGCAGTCACAAATAAATCACCCTCCAGGAGCTCCTGACTTGTTGAGGGAATAAGGTGGTCACTCTCTCCCTCGAAGAGAAGCACTCTCCCTTCAGAGGAGAAACTGTCAAATAACAGACACAGACATTCTTCTGTATGCAAGACAAATATAGTGTGACATACCTTTTTTTTCATCCAGAAGGAAACCACTCTGGACAGCTCCCATCACAGTGGACAGCAAATGCCGTTTTACGCCTTCACCAATAGCAGAGTCACCTAAGTCAAAAATGTGCTTTAATTATGTTACACCACAGGTTTTTGGAAAAACTACATCATCTAAGTCACAGCTGCACAGACTTAACATACTAAATTCACATATCTATGTATTTGCAGGAATAGTAAAAAAGATTCACCAATCAATCTGCAAGTTAGGGGCCTTGCCCACTCCACCCTGGGCCTCTTGTATAATGAGATGATTGCTCTGTGTCTCTCTTCTTCAGGGACCATGAGACTTAGGGTGAATGTGAGAGGCTCAATATGTTGTTTGTTTTCAAGAGCTGCCTGTGTAAAAAGCTGGGCTGCTTTCTCTGGGTCCGGTTGTGTAACCCAAGCTTAAAAAATGGTAAATTACATTAGGAAACAGTAACTGAATCTTTAAGATTATGCATGTACATTGCCTCACTCAATTTAAAACACACAGTGTATACGTGAATCTTTGATTATCCATTTAAAAGCAGAAGTTATGAAGATGCAGCATGGAGAAACCTGAACATATGGTACAAGTTATTATAATTTGCTAGACTATGCTTTATAGCAACACACTTAAAATCAGTAGAGACCTCTGTAGGTGGGATTCCAGGACCAGGTGCAATTCCTGTTGCTACTGATATAGAATGACAACCAATTACTAAGTGACATGACGTGTGTTCAAGGGTTGTCTCAAATCTCATCCTTAAGCAAATTCAGTTAACTAAAACATATAGGACCAATGATTTTATTGATTAGCTCTACCATACCTTATAGCAATGTACTTACCATCAATGGTGGCCTCTGTGGGTGGGTTTCCAGTGGCACTTGCTGCCCCTGCTGAGATGGAATGACAGAAATTAGCATGTGAAAAGAAAAACGATGTGACAGACCAACTACAGGCTAACGTTACGAACAAAATAGTTTTTGCATTTTCACATGAAATATTTCAACTTCCAAAACAAATAAAGAACATAAAACTTCACTACTCTTTAAAAGTACAGAAACTCCACCCTCATCCACATCTAGTCCTGGGTCATGTGAGGTTGATGCTGAGGCCGAGGCACTGGCTGTCCCTGTCCCACTTTCCCTCTCCCTGTTTTGAGTCCTGTCACCCTGTAACTCACTGGAGGGTAATCATTAGATAATCAGTTAGTCATTAATGGTCATAACACACATGGCAATATAGCCATGCACAACTGCCATGCCTTTGGTTACCTAAAAAGCCATATATGTAATATTCTGGCTTCTTTCTTGGTTTATGTTTATTATTTGATCAATTGGTCCTCTCTCCTGCCTCAGATTTGGTTTTTGGTTCTGTCTTGTCTGGATTCTTATTTTGCTTGTGTACTGTTTTTGTTATCTTGTCCCTGTATTAGTTTTGGTTTTCATCATGTGCTCTGTTAGTTTCTGCTTTATTTTCTAGCTTAGGTTTGGTCCTTATGTTATTCTGGTTCTGTATTTACCTTGTTTAGATTCTGTTCCCTTCCACTTGTTCTGTCAGCTCCCTCAGTCACACCCCCATCCTTGATCACTTCCACCTGTTCTGATTAATTAGTTGTTCACTCTGCTCACCTGTTCCTCTGCCTATTTATACCTGCCTCAGTTCTCTGCTCCCTGCCACAACGTCTCGTCTCACGTCCCCATGCCTCATGTCTCTTTTCTCACCCCTTGTTCACCAGTCCTCGGGTAAGAGCTCTCCAGCATTTTTGTATGTTACCTGACCTTGATCTGTTCTCCTGTTTTTGAGTCTGCCCAGTTCCTGTCAGTTTGTTTTTTGCCTGGATTGTCAGCTCTGTTTTCTGCCTTGGATTGTTCTCTGTCTGCCTGCCTTACCCACCTTCATCATCCCTGCAATAAACTCTGTGAAGCATTAACTCAGTGTCTGGCTGAATACCGGTTTCTCATCTCCTGCAAGATCATTACAATATATGCAATTACCATATCTGTTCTGTAATTTTGTCACAGTTCTGTTTGAGCAGCACTAGTATCTGGATAAAATACCACATCTCTGTTAGTGTGTAATGAACTTGAACTAATGTATCAAATGCTGGTGAAGATTCTCAGTCATCCAGGTCATGGTCATTCCAAAAAAAGTAAAAAACAAAGCAACTGGACTTGTTTTCCGTAGTTTGAAGACGTTTCGCTTCCTATCCAGGAAGCTTTCTCAATTCAAATACTAAATATGTATAGTAAATTGGTTTAAGTCCACCTTTCTAATTTCTTTTAACGGCAGACTAGCCCATCCTGGAGCCATCAGCAAAAGAAAGCTACATTTTAAGAAGCTACAAGTATACATGCAAAAAGAAGTTCCTGCCTTCGTTCTCAAGTTACACTTTAGTTCTCAAGTTTTGCTTTAGTTCTCAAGTTTTGCTTTGGTTCTCAAGTTTTGCTTTGGTTCTCAAGTTTTGCTGTAGTCCTCAAGTTTTGCTGTAGTCCTCAAGTTTTGCTGTAGTCCTCAAGTTTTGCTTTAGTCCTCAAGTTTTGCTTTAGTTTTCTTGTTCCTGTTGTAGTTTTCTACTTTTTGTAGTTCCTGTCTTAGTTCTGTAGTTTCTGTCTCGTTTGCTAAGTCCTTACGTCTAAGAGGTTCCTGCGCTGTATGGGTTCCTGCGCTCTCCCAGCGCTCATTAAGGTCCCGGCACTCATTAAGGTCCCTGCGCTCGTAGGTTCCTGAGCTCCCTAGTTTTGAGCTGTTTACGCTCCTTAGTTTTGTTATGGTCCTGGTATTCCTTATTCTGTCCAGTTCTCGTGTTCCTTAGTTTTGTCTGGTTTTAGCCCTCCGTAGTTTCTGTTTTGTTCTGGCTTCCCCTACTGTCCCTGTTTTAGTTCTTCTGAGTTCTCCTAGTTCCCCTGTTTCTCTGATGTTTTAGTTATTCTCTGTTCCCTGGCATGTTAGATATGCTCTGTTCCCTGGTGTTTTAGAAGTTCCCGGAGTTTCCAATACGTCCCGGCGTTGTTCCCCTGGTGTTCCCGTACGCCTGTTCCCCTGCCGTTTCCGTACGCTAGTTGTGCCCCAGCGTTTCCACATGCTTGGTGAGCCCTAGCGTTTACATACGCGTGTTTCCCTCTGGCGTTTTCGTATGCCTGTTTCCCTCTGGCGTTTTCGTACGCCTGTTTCCCTCTGGCGTTTTCGTACGCCTGTTTTTCCCTCTGGCGTTTTCGTACGCCTGTGTTTCCCTCTGGCATTTTTGTACGCCTGTTTTTTCCATCTGGCGTTGTCGTACGCCTGTTTTTTCCCTCTGGCGTTTTCGTACGCCTGTTTTTTCCCTCTGGCGTTTTCGTACGCCTGTTTTTTCCCTCTGGCGTTTTCGTACGCCTGTTTTTTCCCTCTGGCGTTTTCGTACGCCTGTTTTTTCCCTCTGGCATTTTCGTACGCCTGTTTTTTCCCTCTGGCGTTGTTGTACGCCTGTTTTTCCCTCTGGCATTTTCGTACGCCTGTGTTTCCCTCTGGCATTTTTGTACGCCTGTTTTTTCCCTCTGGCGTTGTCGTACGCCTGTTTTTTCCCTCTGGCGTTTTCGTACGCCTGTTTTTTCCCTCTGGCGTTTTCGTACGCCTGTTTTTTCCCTCTGGCGTTTTCGTACGCCTGTTTTTTCCCTCTGGCATTTTCGTACGCCTGTTTTTCCCTCTGGCATTTTCGTACGCCTGTGTTTCCCTCTGGCATTTTTGTACGCCTGTTTTTTCCCTCCGGCGTTGTCGTACGCCTGTTTTTTCCCTCTGGCGTTGTCGTACGCCTTTTAGTCCCCAGCGTTTCCATACGCTTTTCTAGTCCCCAGCGTTTCCATACGCTTTTCTAGTCCCCAGCGTTTCCATACACTTTTCTAGTCCCCAGCGTTTCCATACGCTTTGCTAGTCCCCAGCGTTTCCATACGCTTTGCTAGTGTGTTTTCTATGTTCTTTGGTTCCCCTGTGTTTTCTAGGTTCATTGGTTCCCCTGTGTTTTCTAGGTTCTTTGGTCCTCCTGTGTTTCCTAGGTTCTTTGGCCCCCCTGTGTTTTCTAGGCTCTTTGGTCCCCCTGTGTTTTCTAGGCTCTTTGGTCCCCCTGTGTTTTCTAGGCTCTTTGGTCCCCCTGTGTTTTCTAGGCTCTTTGGTTCCCCTGTGTTTTCTAGGTTCATTGGTTCCCCTGTGTTTTCTAGGTTCTTTGGTCCTCCTGTGTTTTCTAGGTTCTTTGGTCCTCCTGTGTTTTCTAGGTTCTTTGGTTCCCCTGTGTTTTCTAGGCTCTTTGGTTCCCCAGTCTTCTCTAGGCTCTTTAGTTCCCCTGTGTGTTCTGTTTTGATTCTTGACATGCTCAAGTGTCTGCTCTGTACATGCTGACTGAATTTTGCGAGGTCAGTCTTTAGATTTGCTTGGTTGAAGTCACTTGCAGTTATAGATAAAAATCCATCCTCAAGTTTTGCTTTAGTCCTCAAGTTTTGCTTTATTTTGCTTGTTCCTGTTGTAGTTTTCTAGTTTTTCAGCATCACCCCTGGACAGAATGTTTCTAATTTTGGCGATATTCCGGAGGTGAAAAAAGGAAACTCTGGAAACCTGTTTAATATGGGATTTAAATGAGATTTCTTGGTCAAAAATAACACCAAGATTTTTTACTTTATTACCAGAGGCCAAGGTAATGCCATCCAGATTAGGTGATTGGTTAAGAAGTTTATTTTTTGAGGACTCTGGTCCAAAGATTACAACTTCTGTCTTGTCAGAATTTAAATGCAGAAAATTTAAAGTCATCCAGCTTTTGATGTCATCAAGACATGCCTGTAGTTGAAGTAATTGATTGGATTCATCAGGATTTATGGATAATATAGCTGAGTGTCATCAGCATAACAGTGGAAATTAATCCCATGTTGTCTGATAATTTTGCCAATCGGAAGCATATATATAGTAAAGAGAATTGGTCCAATGACTGAACCCTGTGGTACTCCACAAGTGACCCTTGAAGAAGATTTATTATTAACATGAACAAACTGGAATCCGTCCGACGGATAAGATTTAAACCAGCCTAATGCTTTCCCCTTAATCCCTACAGTATGCTCAAGTCTTTGTAGGAGAATATTGTGATCAACTGTATCAAATGCAGCACTGAGATCTAACAGGACAATGTTGTGCAATTATACACTCTTTAAAGTTATTTAATGTTTATTAAATAACCTTCTGTCTGTTAGGTATTGTCTGGTGATAGTCAGCTCTTAAACAGATACCAAGACAATGGTTGAAAGGGATGAATTCGAGCACTAGCGATCTTTTAACAGCAAACCCTGCACACACATAGAATAAAGGAGTGACAACTTCTTTTCAAGTTGAAGAATTTAATAACAGAAATAAAATGAACATCCAGAGAACATCACTATGTAATGCCGTTTATCTGAATTAACAGAATATTTCAATCAGTAAATCCTCTCTACTAGGCTAGTGAAACTTAGCTACACAAAATGAAGATAAAAAGAAGCTAAGCTAAGGAACTATTTACATGCAAAACAAACAAACGTGGTTGGTCATAATCAGAATAATCCACTGAATCCTTGTTCACTGCAGATCTGATTCCAAAAAGCATGGAATGGAGTTAAAAAAAAACATTTGGTATGTGTTTCTTTCATATTTTGGGTTTTGTTTTGATTTAGATTTGTTCTTTGCTTTATTTTGATCAGTTCACATCTCTGTTTCCAGTTCAGTTCTGTCTCCTCCCAGCAATCTGCCAGCTCACTCGATCTGTTTATCTGTCACTCTCCGATCACCAGTTACCAGCCAATCAGATCTGCTCACCTGTCAACCTCCAGTCACTAACCAATCAGTTCAGTTCATTTCAGTTACCACCTTCCCTTTGATTATTTCCACCTGTTACTTGTAATTAGCCTTCACTCCTGTTCACCTGCTCACTCCCCTATATAGTCCTGCTACAAACCTCTGCAATCTGCCAGATCAAATAATAAGCCTCTTGGTGAGTTTCTGTCCAGGGGTTCATTCTTCGTACATTGCTTAAAACATCTGAGATCAAATGACACGTCCAAGATGATTTCATCCGGCTAATCATGATCCGGCTAATTGGGTTCTTCGAACACACCTGTTGTTTATGATTAGTATCGCTGGATTGAGTTATCTGAGATAACTGCGCGTTCATGCGTTTGTATAAAATGGGAAATGTATCGATAGTAGAAACAATGATCAGCAACGCTGCTATTGGCTGTTCAGCATGGTCAAAGAAAGCCCACAGTTTTTCTCCCAAGCAGAACAAGAGCTTTTAATGGAAGGTTATGCCGAATTTGAGTCATTAATTAAAACGACAGGGAACACCTCAGTCTGCTAAAGCCAGGAAAGAGGGCTGGCAAAAAGTAGCAGACAAATTACATGCACAAGTACTGTCCATGGTAGATGTTTCTATCACTTTCTACAGTATGTATTTTTGCATTTTAATAATTTCATATTTACTTTGTTATTTTATGTCAGAGCCTCCACCGGACCCACTAGAACATGGGGAAAAAAGTGAAGTACAAGAATATTCTACAAAATGGTAGCCTTTAATGATTATGCTATATTTTAAAAAGCCACTTTTTCCTCTTTTTAAAGGCCACTGTTAAATGATGTGTTTGTCTGTTTATAACAGCCACCAAGAAAAAGCCTGAAAAAAAAACAGGTTCTTTTTACTTTTGTTGCATGAGGCATGTTTCACCCTTTCTTTTTCTTTCACAAAATGACACATAGTGCCATCCGTTCCCTATATAAACGGCATCTTCAACAGAAAAATTTGTATTTTGACCTGAAAAAACACAAATTAAGAGGAGAAATTGAATTCCACAACTTGAGATGGGAAGCATCAGATTCCTCGGCGAGACGAAAAGCGCCGGGGGTCTCAGCGAGACGAAAAGCATCGAGGGTCTTGCCGAGACGACAAGCACCTAGAGTCCCATGGAGACTTTGAGATCCTCGGGCCTCTGCTGAAGCTCTTGCCCCCACACCTTCGGTTAGACAGCATACTGTCTAAGTGGCTTAACAGGCTGTCTTTGTCCAAGGTGTTAGAGGGGCTCCTGCTGAAGTTTTTGGTCTCTAGATGTCTGCCCAAACCTGAAGCCAGTTCCCGTCTGAAGCCCAGTAGGGCCGAGCTCAATTTGTGGCAGCGGCGTCTGACACCGGCACTTCGACAGTAATATGTCACACTGTGTAATAAACCGACTGTTTGTGCAGTGAGTCTTTGCCATCCTTTCAGCACATCATACACATGCCGTGCTATTAGGACATATATCTGAAGTATAGAGTCACTTTATATTTAGTTTCTAACACTGTTTATTAACCCAGAAAAAAGAATTACACCATCAATTGAAAGTACTTATTTACTAACGGTCAGTAGCTCATAACTAACCTGACATCCCGCTTGCCATTAATCGGCATTGCTTCCATGAAAACAGCGGCAGCCGGCGTGGGATGTTGGAGGCTTTTACAACAGGTCCGGCATCTTGGTGGCATCCAGGCATCCTATGGACTTATCGTGGCATCTTCGTGGCACGGCCACAGACTTCCTAAGTGGGCCAGCGTGTTTTCAAGTGATCTTTTTATATCACCACATTTGTTTTTCTTATCACGAGTTAAACCACTCATACAGTAACCTTATAACATTTCTATTAAGTTGTAAATGTGTGTTAAATTATGTGAATTTAACACATTAATAATTGAAAGTAAATATATAATAGGTATTAAATAACCTCAGAATCAAAGCATTTTCCCATATACAGAAGGGCGGCGGGTGGCCTGCCGGCTTAGTGACACTGTTGGAGAAATATGAATGTAATCATTTTATTTCTATCAAGTTACAGGTATTTGGTTTGTTTTAAGAGTTTGCTTTCAAGAAGGTTTTGTTGTATTTACCCTTAGGCAGGAATAACAAATGGTTCTCTCAGATAAGGAATGTCTCCCTTATCCAGCTGTGCATGAAGCTGGTGAGAAATCACCATCTGCAATTCCAATTGTTTCCTTCTTTGCTTTCAACCTCCTGACCCTTTTTAACCCCCATGTTGTAAATTCCTGACCCAATCCTCCTGACCCTTTTTTTGATGTGTGACAATAAAAACAATAGGACAGAAATGACCCGACACAGACGATCCTAAACTTTCAGGGAGTGAAGTTCTCCGTTTGGGTATCTTCTGTCCTTTTCTATAGAACAGTCTAAAACTTGTGTTGTGTGCTTTTCATTCTAGGATAAAAGGGGTTATCTTTAATAACCCTATCAGCCTGGTGCCGTGACGCGGATCCCAACATATCGGCTCGCTGACGGGAGGAGCAACGCGCTGAAACCCACCGGTGGTCTGAGTCAAGGACCTGTCTAAAGTCCCGGGAGGTCATTTCCTCGCTGGGCCAGCGTCATAGGTTAACTCCTTTCGCCAACGAGGGATTGACGGGATTCGACCGGGAGGAAAACACACCACAGCAAGTAAGTTTTAAACGACCGGTTAAAGTCCGTCGTTCAGGGTTTCGGGTGATTAAAAGTTCCCCGAACAGGTGTGCAAGCGGTTTTAGTCCCTTGTAACGGGTGATTAAAAAAATCCCCGAAAAATTAAATCGAGAGGTTTGAGTCCCTCGAAGCAATACGACCGGTTTTCAGTCCGTCGTAGAATTAAAGGTAGCTAAAAAAACTCAGGTTAAAGTCCTGAACGGTACCTTAAAAGAAAAAAAAAACAGGATTAAGGTCCTGGAAGATAGATAAACACAATGCAAAAGTAATTAGGATGGGTTCAAGGACAAAGTAGAAAGGAAAATCCCAGAGGGGATGAAAAGTTTGTGTATCCAAGTTAATTTAAATATTATTACAATAAATATTATTATATATTTCTTAATATTAAAAATACTTGGAGAAGTGGAAAGGAAAGTATAAAATAGATGGTGTGCTGAAGGTGAATCAATGGGAAAATGTTGTGTGCCGGCTAAAATAAGCGCTAGGGTATGTGTGTGTATGTCTATGTGTATGTATGTGTGTAAGTATATAAATATATGTATAAGAGCTCGATATAGCGCGGTGTTGGTTAATACAGGCGCGAGGTAGAGAGGAGGTTATTACGAAAAATAGAATTAATAGAATTAATGTTATGTTCGTCCGTCCAAAAGATAATGAAAAACAGAGGGAGACAGCTTCAACCAGCAGGGTGGGGTGGGGTGGGGTTGCCAATGGGACAGCGACTGCAGCGCTGGTCCATTGGTCAGCCGTCCTTCAGCTCCTGTTTGGTTTCTCACAATGTTAGGCTTTAAAGAACCCGCCAGAACATTACTTCAGTCACGCAAACTATGGTAGCAACTGTAGAAGACAGACCACCACCGTATAATCCCTTAAACCCCCCCAGGGATATTTCAGATCTGTATGCAGACCTGGATGGACTGAGTAAATCAGATCATTCGTTATCTACAGACCGGTCCAAAGGATTGTATCCTATGGTGCAGGTCGCAAATCCTAGTATAGGAGCTCAGCAGCCTTAAACAATCCCAGTTTTCCATCCGTGGTTGTTAGAGGAAGCCAGAAAGACTGTAGAAGGTATAATTTCTCCGCAGTAAAATCCAGAATTATGGATCCAAGACATGGAGGGAATTTATAACTCATATGGTTTAAATGGACATGAGTTCGGACAAGCCTTACAGTCGTCAGTGTGAAAACATTGGGAAAAAATAAGGGTGAATTATACAGGCAGAACCCCACAAGGCGGAATATTTGAACATGAAGCGTAAATGGGGAACAGCAGCAGACGCCGCAGGAGCAGTTTTTCGCAGGAGGGCGGATAATTGGAAATTTGGGATCCATTAAACAATAAAATACATATATTTGTTAATGGAAGGTTTCCAGCCGCATATATCTGCGTGGGTTAAAAAACATTTAGTTACACGTCTAACGTAACCACAGTTATGGAATAGGCCACACATTTTCTGGGCAGATACTTCGTGTGATCCAGAAGAAATATTTGCTTTCCAAGCCACCGGACCCCTCGAGGGCGTTGAGGAGGTTTCCGAGGAGGCAGGGGCGGTCCTAGTGACCGAGGGGGCTTTCAGCCCAAATCAGTAAAAACAGATGGGGGATGCTGGAATTGCGGATCACCCAACCATTGGTCCAGGGAATGTCCCAATCAGACACAAACCCCTCATCTGCGGGGACGAGGAAGAGGCCGCAGGGGCGGTTCTTCATATGAAACGTGACTAGAGGCCTAGAGCAAATGGGGATTCAGAGCCTTTAAAACAGTTGATGTGTATGGAGCATGGGAGCTTTTAAATGCATTAAAAGAAAAACCATACATAGTGCTTACAATTAATGGACAGCCAGTTACTCTTTTATGCGATTCAGGAGCCTGTAAAACATGTATAAACGATAACCTAGGACTAAGAACTTCTAAAATGTCAATTTTTTGTAAAATCAGTAAACGGTCAAACATCCCAAGAGTGGATGTCAAAAGCAATAGAAATAAAAGACCCTCAAACAGGAAAATAGGTTGTATGCTCCTGTAGTAATGTCACCAACTTGCCCCATTAATCTGTTAGGATAGGACTTAATGAAAAAATTAGGCATTGCAGTTTTCCAAACGCAGGATGGAATGAAAGCTGTCCGTGTAGAACATGTAATGGCGTTGTAACAAAATCCTCCTGTGTTTTATGCACTATGCTTACCGTCTCTGCTCCAAATAAAAGAGAAAAGCAAAAGTTATGCAAAATGCTAGAAGCACATTGTTAAACCCAGAGGATGAAACTCCGTTAGCTGATCTATAAACCACTATGAGTGTGTGCTTAACTCCAGATGAAAAGTTTGAAAAACAGTTTCTGAAACAGGAAACTACAAGTGTGGCTACACAAATTATGTATACAGATGGGAGTTCATTACAGTTACTGTTATGCTTTCTACACAGATGCAAAAATTGTATGGCTTACCATGGGAACCTTTTTTGTCATTGTTTAAGACCAATGAAGCAGAGTGGAGAGATACAGGCCCGCGTTTAAAAGCGGCAGAAAGAGCGTCTGATTTTCAGCCGTGTCCACACAAAACAGGCTGGCTCTACAGCCCTAGCACAGAACTATGGAAACAGCCTTACAAAGTTCTGTTCAATGCAGAACCTCGCATCCAAGATTTAGCATGAGACAAAATAATCCAACATTCTTTGCTATCAGAATCCGAGGAAAATGATTTAAAAGGTATTCCAGATGCTTTGTGGTCTACAGGCCCAACTGATGTAGGATTATTGACAACTGTAGAACCAGTTAAAATAGTTCCTAAATCAAAGTACAGGCCGCGGATAAAACAGTACAGGCTAAAATATGAAGAACAGGAGGGTATAATGGCAGTTATAAACATTTTATTGGATGCAGGAATAATTAGACCATGCCCAGATTCTCATCCAGGCTATTTTAACATGCTTGGAGAGCTTTAATCCAAAGCATGGAAGTAAAGTATTAATGTACATAGATGGCCTTCTAATTGCATTTAAAACAGCTGCTACATCATTTTGGCTAAAATGGGAAACAAAGTTAGCAAAGATAAAATACAGTGGGTGCAGAAATGAGTCTGTTACTGGCCATGCTATCTCAGAAGAAGGTAAAAAGATACAGGAAGTGAAGAATTGCTATAGTAAGTGAGCCCAAACCAGTTACTAAAAAACAAATGATATCTTTTTTAGGATTGTGTAATTACTGCGGAGCTTGGATTCGATGCAGAGAAAACTCAGCTTCTCTTAAATCTTATTCATGACACTTTGAATATCTGGTGATGCCTTTCGGACTGTGCAACGCCCCATCTGTCTTCCAGGCCTTAGTTAACGATGTTCTGCGGGACTATTTAAATGTCTTCGTTTTCGTTTACCTGGACGACATTCTAATGTACTCCAGCAATCCCACTGAACACCAGCATCATGTGCGTCTGGTCCTCCAGCGCCTGCTTGAGAATAAACTTTATGTAAAGGCGGAGAAGTGTGAATTCCACAGACCTTCCGTCACCTTCCTCGGACTAATTCTCGAGGGCGGGCAGGTTCGGTCGGACCCTGAGAAGATAAGGGCAGTACTAGATTGGCCCGTGCCCGACTCCCGGCGACAACTCCAGCGTTTCCTGGGTTTTGCAAATTTTTACCGCCGCTTTATTCGTGGTTACAGCCAAGTTGCCGCCCCCTTGCACGCCCTCACATCTGTCAAGGTCCCGTTCACCTGGAACCAGCAGGTCGATTCCGCCTTCCGGGAGCTTAAGCAAAGGTTCTCTCAAGCCCCCATCCTTATTCATCCAGATCCCCAGAAACAGTTTGTGCTGGAAATAGATGCTTCGGATACCGGAGTTGGGGCGGTTCTCTCTTGTGGTCAGTGTCAGCATGCTGACACTGACCACAAGTTACACCCCTGTGCGTTTTTCTCCCGATGCCTTTCCCCTGCAGAACGCAATTATGACGTGGGTGATAGGGAGCTCCTCGCTATTAAATTGGCCCTGGAGGAGTGGCGCCACTGGCTGGAGGGTTCCGAGCAGCCCGTCCTAGTCTGGACCGATCACAAAAATCTGGCCTACCTCCAGTCAGCTAAACGCCTAAATCCTGGACAAGCCCGGTGGTCCCTCTTCTTCTCTAGGTTCAATCTTTCTATTTCCTATCGTCCCGGCGCTAAAAACACAAAGCCGGATGCGCTCTCTCGCCTGCATTCCCCCGAGGAATCAGATAAAGAACCTGCTCTCATTCTCCCTCCCACCTGCACATTCGGAGCCCTTCACTGGGAGATTGAGGCCCTGATTTCTGAGGCCTCACAGAATGAACCCGATCCTGGTGGCGGACCACCAAACCGCACCTATGTTCCGAGTTCTGTTCGACCTCAAATTATTCACTGGTTTCACTCCACCAAGCGTCACCCTGGCATCAACCGTACAATCAGCCAAATCACCCGCTATTTTTGGTGGCCGTCCCTTCGTCATGACGTAAGAGAGTATGTTCAAGCCTGCTCCACATGTGCTCAGAATAAGTCATCCAACCGACCCCCAGCTGGCCTGCCCCTTCCTGTTCCCGAGCGTCCCTGGTCTCACGTCGCCCTTCGTCACCGGACTCCCGGCTTCACAAGGAATGACGGTCATTTTAACCATCGTGGACCGTTTTTCTAAAGCCTGTCACCTGGTACCCCTCCGAAAACTCCCTTCCGCACTCCAAACTGCTCAGATACTTGTTAAACACGTTTTCAAGCTACATGGAATCCCCCGAGACATCCTCACCGACCGTGGGCCTCAGTTTACTTCTCGGGTGTGGAAAAAATTTTCCGCGGCCCTGGGCGCCACCTACACCCTTACCTCTGGTTATCATCCTCAAACTAATGGCCAAACGGAACGGATGAATCAGGAGCTGGAAACCTCCCTCCGCTGTCTCACCTCCACCAACCCCACAGATTGGAACAAGTTCCTTCCCTGGGTGGAATACGCCCACAACTCCCACACTTCCACCGCCACAGGCTTTTCCCCCTTTGAGGTCTCCCTAGGGTACCAGCCTCCACTCTTTCCGGCTGAAGAGAGAGACATTTCCTCTCCCTCCGTAGAACAGCACATCCGCCACTGCAAGGAGATCTGGTCACAGGCCCGCCGCTCCCTCCTCAGAACAGTTGAGCAGAATCGACGCTTTGCGGATCAGAGACGCACCCCGACGCCACACTACCAACCCGGGAAGCAGGTGTGGCTTTCAACCAGAAACTTACCCACCAGATCGGCGTCCCGCAAGCTAGCCCCCCGCTACACCGGCCCTTACACAGTGGAGTCAGTCATCAGCCCCACAACAGTCCGTCTCCACCTGCCTCCGCGTTCGAGGATACACCCCACGTTCCATGTCTCACAATTAAAACCGGTGAGATCCAGTCCCCTCTGCCCTCCTACCGACCCCCCCCTCCCAACCCCCAGAGCCTCCACGGGCAACCAGCCGCCGTGATCCGACGGATTGTGGACTCTCGCCGGCGGGGCCGCGGTTGGCAGTACCTTGTCGACTGGGAGGATTGTGATCCAGAGGACCGGTCCTGGGTGCCTGGCTCCGCCATCCCCGACCCTTCCCTTATTTCAGCCTTCCTGGCTGCCCGCTCCTCCACCTCGGGGCTGCCAGGTGGCAGCCTTTGAGGGGGGGGGGGGGGGTGGTGTCAGGTTGCTGCGGCGGCTCTCTCCCTCTCACAGGCGGCTGACGACGGGGCGGTGCTGAGCGCAGGTGTTCTACATCAGCATGACTGCGGAGACGGCTTTAAAAGAAGCTTGGCTGACTGCACCTCTTCACCAGAGTATTAGCCATTTAGACTTAGACTTTCTTTATTGTCATTTTGTATACACAGAGTGCATACAAACGAAATTTCGTTTTCACACAGCTCAGAAAGATTGCAGTAACTCTACAGGATACCTTGCAGTGAATTACAGTACAGGATAAAGTGCAGTGATAAATCGCAGTCACTTACAGGATAAATTTCAATTTGTGGTAGGAACTCACGGCCAGCGTCTATTCTCTCGACTAAAGCGTCTGTTTTGTGTCTCAGGTGGGCAGCTCCGAATCACGTCTCACAGTGAACTATCCAGTTCTGAAATCGAGCCGACATCCCCTCGTCCAGATCCGCTCTCCTGCCGAAAAGTAAACCAAAGATCTCGCCGCCGCCTGCATCAAACCGGCGCGGTGCCCAGCAGTCAGCCGTCAGCACCGATCCGCAGTCCGATCACCGGAACCCTGCCAGTCCTCCACCTGTCAGCCGTCTCAGGAGCAACAGCCGCCTGCCCCGCTGCTCTCACCGGCCCCAGAGCCCCGCGGTGCCCGCTCACTCTTCCCGGCGGTTCGTTTTCCACTTAGAGTAAGCTCCCGCTCGTAAACACTCGCCTCGTTGTCGCGGCCACAATTAATTCTTTCTCCGTCTGTTCCAGAACCTCAGTGTGTTCCTGACTGTTCGCCGGGTCCAAGGGATCTCCCGCGATCGTTTTCTGTTTGATTTAATAAACTTGATATACCGTCCTTCTGCCTGCTGTGTATTCTGCATGTGGGTCAAAAGACTAGGAACCATGACAGGGGTTTTCCAGCCCCATATCTCCGCGTGGGTTAAAAAATGCTTAGTTACACTGACATGACAACGTCTAATGTAACCACAGTAATTGAATATGTGCGTCACGCCGAGAAACACGCTAAAAAGGGAGGTGGTGTGTCTGGAGGGAGGGGGTACACATTTTCTGGGCAGATCCTTCGTGTGATCCAGAAGAAATATTTTCTTTCCAAGCCACCGGACCGCCTCGACGACGTTGAGGAGGCTTCCGAGGAGGCAGGGCGGTCCTAGCCACCGAGGGGGCTTTCAGCCCAAATCAGTAAAAACCGATGGGGGGGGGGGGGTGCTGGAATTGCGGGTCACCCAACCATTGGTCTAGGGAATGTCCCAATCAGATACAAGCACCTCATCCGTGGGGACGGGGAACAGTTGATGTGTATGGAGCATGGGAGCTTTTAAATGCATTAAAAGAAAAACCATACATAGTACTTACAATTAATGGACAGCCAGTTACTCTTTTATGCAGTTTAGGAGCCTGTAAAACATGTATAAAAGATAATCTAGGGGTAAAGGCATCTAAAATGCCCATTTTTTGTAAAATCAGCAAATGGTCAAACATCCCTAGAATGGATGTCAAAAGCATTAGAAATAAAGGACCCTCAAACAGGAAAAAAGGTTGTATGTTCCTGTAGTCACCAACTTGCCCCATTAATCTGTTAGGACGGGACCTAATGGAAAAATTAGGCATTGCAGTTTTCCCAACGCAGGATGGAATGAAAGCTGTCCGTGTAGAACATGTAATGTCACTGCAACAAAATCCTCCTGTGTTTTATGCACTATGCTTACCGTCTCTGCTCCAAATAAAAGAGAAAAGTGAACTCATGCAAAATGCTAAAAGCACATTGTCAAATTCAGAGGATGAAATTCCGTTAGCTGATCTACACACCACTATGAATGTGTGCTTAACCCCAGATGAAAAGTTTGCAAAACAGTTTCTGAAACAGGAAACTACAAGTGTGGCTACACAAATTATGTATACAGATGGGAGTTCATTACAGTTACTGTTATGCTTTCTACACAGATGCAAAAATTGTATGGCTTACCATGGGAACCTTTTTTGTCATTGTTTAAGACCAATGAAGCAGAGTGGAGAGATACAGGCCCGCGTTTAAAAGCGGCAGAAAGAGCGTCTGATTTTCAGCCGTGTCCACACAAAACAGGCTGGCTCTACAGCCCTAGCACAGAACTATGGAAACAGCCTTACAAAGTTCTGTTCAATGCAGAACTCCGCGTCCAAGATTTGGCATGAGACAAAATAATCCAGCATTCTTTGCTATCAGAATCCGATGAAAATGATTTAAATGGTATTCCAAATGCTTTGTGGTCCATAAGACCAACTGATGTAGGCTTATTGACAACAGTAGAACCAGTTAAAATAGTTCCTAAATCAAAGTACAGGCAGCGGATAAAACAGTACTTGCCAAAAACATGAAGAACAGGAGGGTATAACGGCAGTTATAAAAATTTTATTGGATGCAGGAATAATTAGACCATGTCCAGATTCCCAATTTTGGTTTGCTTTTACTTTCAAGGGAAAAAATATAGGTATACACGCTTGACACAGGGATTTGCAGATAGTCCTACAATTTTCACCCAGGCCATTTTAACATGCTTGGAGTGCTTTAATCCAAAACATGGAAGCCAAGTGTTAATGTACGTAGATGGCCTTTTAGTTGCGTCTAAAACAGCTGAACACTGTACTAATTCTTTGCAGCTGCTACATCATTTTGGCTAAAATGGGAAACAAAGTTAGCAAAGATAAATGCAGTGGGTGCAGAAACAAGTCCGTTACTTATGCCATGTTATCTCAGAAGAAGGTAAAAAGATACAAGAAGAGCGAAAACCTGCAATAGCAAATGTGCCGAAAACCAGTTACTAAAAACAAATTATGTCCTCTTTAGGATTGTGTAATTACTGCAGAGCTTGGATTCCACATTATGTAGAGAAAACTCAGCTTCTCTTAAATCTTATCTATGACACGCCAATGGCCATGTCAGAGATAATCCAGTGGACCTCAGAAGCAGAACAGCAATTCACACAGTTAAAAGCAGAGCTTATCTCAGCAACTGTCTTAGCTCTACCAAATTGTCAAAAACCATTCATCCAAATGGTTGACAGTTAAGCTAGTTATATGACTTCTGTGTTGTTACAGCCTCATGATGATAAGCTAAAAACCTGTAGCTTACTGCTCTAAAAGACTAGATCCCGTGAATCTAGGAGTGTTGTTAAACAGACAACAAACAGCGCCAACTGCAGAAAAACAAATGTGGGTAAAAAATGGAGCAAAAATTTATCTAGAAGGATTCTATAGTTTGTAACAAAACAGTTCTCCCTAAAAGCTTAGTCCAAGCAGCAGCTGTTTTGAGCCATGGGCAATTGTCATGTCTGAAAAAGGGAGGGATAACTATAATACAGCAACAAATGGATTTAATTCATAGGATTTAATTCATACACAAATTTTTTATTTTTTTGTAAAGCCTGTACGATCTGTGTTAAATATTACCCTAGGGGTAATTTTAGATCAGAACAGTGAAGGTTTCCAGAACCAAAGGAACCTTTTGAAGTGGTACTATGGATTTTATTGAACTGACAAAGTGGCCCTTATGAATACTGTCTGATAATGATCGATGCATTTCCAAAATTGGGTTGAAATAGTTCCAGCAAAGCACACAGATGCACTGACAGTAGCTAAAGTAATATGCAAAGGTGTAGTTCCAAACTTTGGCATCCCACAGAAAATCTACAGCGACAATGGTCCTCATTTTGTGAACCAGGTGATTCAGCAAATGGCAAGCAGGTTACAAATAACCTTAAAGAATCACTTTGCTTATCGTCCACAAAGTGCACGACTTCTGGAAAGGACAAATGGGACATTTAAATCCAGGCTTAAAAAATGCATGGAAGAAACAAAAAGGCCATGGCCAGACTGGACCTAGTAAAACTGTACATGAGAGAAATGTTGCAGTCTAAAGACGTGTCCAATGCAAATATACTGCCAGGAGAACCTTTTTCTCCACAGGATCAACCAGCAGTGAGACCAGGAGACTGGGTGTTCATCAGTCATCTGAAGGAAGAACTGGGCGAGCAAAAGGTGGGAAGGACCATTCCGAGTGCTCCTGTCCACGCCAACAGCTGTGAAGATCGCTGAAAGGCCATCCTGGATTCACCTCAGCCACTGCAAGTTACAGAGAGTGTTAAATACCTAGGTTGGAACAGTGGGGAAGTCCGACTACAAAGGGGTTTGGTTTTTTAGGGCCACTCGTCTCAACGTTGGTAAAGAAATCAACTGATCCCTGTTCTTTAGAGTCCTGGATAAATTAACATTTCTGCTAACCTAGCAAAAATGGGGTTCCCATGGAGATGGGGCTTCTTTTGCGTTGTGGCTGTTGCATGCATTATCTGCTGAGTGAGAGAGGAAAGAGGTTCATCCACATCACTGCCATGAAGACTTGGCTGGGTAATATCCCAAACCACCATGTTGACAACATACGGGAAACATATGCAAGAGCTGCAGTCCAGCAGCATAACAAGACTGATTGCTACGTCTGTTCTGTCATGCCTAAATCTACCAAGCAGCCTACCTTGTACATAACCCCCATGAACACCTCACAGGCTATTTGTTTTGCATCATATGCATTCCAGTTTATGCCTGCTCAGTTAATGAACGCCACGACTGGGGAGATTATGATGGAACGAGTGTGCAACGGAGTAAAGTCGTCACTGTTCTCTAACAGCAAAGTTACAGGTTATCCCACCAAGATGAAGGCTGTTATGCCTAGAGGAATGAAACATCCAGTGTGTATTTGCTCACCTAAAGGGAACGATACGGTAAAGGTAGGACATGCAGCAGGATGCCAGAGTACCATCACTGACCTTTACTCTGACTTTGTCTGCGGCATCCTCCCTAATGGAAAGTACACCAGCTGTTCTACTTGGAAACCACAAGTTAACTTTCCTACAGAGGGTGGCTGGTTCCTGTGTGGAAGAGACAGCATCTATCCATCGTTGCCTGTAAATTGGTCAGGTACATGTGCTCCTGTGTTTGTTTCTGACCACACCGTCATTGATAGGGTAGTGCTGCTGCTACAGGTTTGAGCTTATCACCATGGGGCTGTAAACAACACAGAAGTCGCAAAACTAGAGCTGAGATAAGCTTTGCTTTTAGCTCTGTGAATTGCTGCTCTGCCTCTGAGGTCCACTGGATTGTCTCTGACATGGCCGCCGACAGGTGTCTTGAAGGCGGTCTTCCACTCATCTCCCCGGCGGATTCGGACTAAGTGATACGCGTTACGCAAATCTAGCTTTGTAAAAAGTGTTGCGTTTTGGACTGGCTCGAGCGCTGACGAGAGAAGCGGAAGGGGATTTATTTTTCACGGTGATCTGGTTCAGCCCGCGGTAATCTACAAAAAAGAAACCAGCCCCTAGCGGCGAAGATGACATGCGGATAAGACCTGCTGCGAGCGATTCGCTAATGTAATCCTCCAAAGCTTGCCGCTCGGCTCGGGAGACGTTGTAGAGGCGACTACCCGGCAACGGAGCCCCTGGCAGCAGCTCGATAGCACAATCGTAAGGGCGGTGGGGTGGCAGAGATTTAGCTCTGCTCTTACTGAAGACGGGCCCGAGATCGTGATACTGCGTAGGGACGAGAGAGAGATCCGGGGGATCCTCTTTAACGGGGACACCGGGAGTGGAGCTGAGAGGCATGGCAGACTGCAGGCACCGAGAATGACAGAGCGAGGACCAGGCTTCCAAGCCTGCGATCGGACCAATTTAGATGTGGGTTATGCTGCTGCAGCCAGGGGAACCCAAGCACGACTGGAGAATGTTTAACGGGAAAGACATAAAAGAATAATTTTTCACGATGGTTACCCGAGACTAAAAACTCTAGGGGTTTAGTGCGATGAGTGACTCGGGGCAGGCTGCCTCCATCCAGGGCGGAAACCTGGAGGGGCTCAGGAAGTGTCTCTAGTTCAATCTTGGCCTGCTGGACAAAACAATGGTCTATTAAATTAAAATCACAACCAGAGTCTACCAGAGCAGACAGGTTGTAGCACTCCTGGGCGGTGAGAATAGTTGCCGGGAGAATAAGACGACGGTCTTCAGGGAGTTTACCTTTCTGGTCCGGCGGTCTCCCTGCTATGACCGTCGGACCCGGTCTTTTGGCCGAACGGGACAGCCGGAAACAAAATGCCCCGGTGAACCACAGTACATGCAGAGATTCTGCTGGCGACGTTGGGCACGTTCCTCGGAAGATAAACCCACCCTACCGATCTGCATAGGTTCGGGTGGCGGCAAGGTAACGGGTGGGGCCGGCGCCGGCCGATTGGGCTGGGGGCCAGCGGGCGGCGTGAATACTCGTACCGGTAATCTTTCGTGGCGCGCCCGCCTTCTATTTCGCAGCCGATTGTCGAGCAGGGAAACCAGGGCGATTAATTCATCCAGGGTTGCGGGTTCCTCCAGACGGGCCAACTCATCCTTTAACGGCTCGTCAAGCGCCTGAAAAAACGCCGCCTTAATGGCGCGGGACTCCCAGCAAGCGGCGGCCGCCAGGGTCCGGAACTCAATAGAAAATTCCGCAACCGGGCGCCCGCGCTGCCTGAGGGCCCATAGACGACGGGAGAGCTGCGAACACCGTTTTAAACTCATTAATGAAGCTACTGAATGTGTGATTGTAGTCCTGACAATCAGGGAACCGAGCCTCAGCCCATTTAAGGGCTTGACCAGTTAAGAGGCTCAGGATGAACGAGATCTTGGCGTCATCCTGCTGATAAGCTTGAGGAGCACTCTTAAAAACTAACGAGCACCCTCTCAGGGGAGGGGGTGGCCGCGCCACGGTCCTGTGGGACCGAAAGCGACACGGGTGCCGAAGTGTCAGGACTAGGAGCCCCAGGCTGGGGTGCTGGAGGCGCGGGCGGAGGTGCTTCGACAGCGCGAGTGAGGTGGCCAAGCTGGTCACAAAGGAGCTGCACCTGATCTTGTAACGCGCGGACCATCGCACTCTGACCCAGGATTTGCTCCTGTTGGTCATGTAACACCTGCCTTAGTGCATCTGCTGGGTCAGGAACACACTGAGGTTCTGGAACAGAGGGAGAAAGAATTAATTGTGGCCACGACAACGAGGCGAGTGTTTGCGAGCGGGAGCTTACCCTAAGTGGAAAACGAACCGCCGGGAAGAGTGAGCGGGCACCGCGGGGCTCTGGGGCCGGAGACTGCTGGTGAGAGCAGCGGGGCAGGCGGCTGTTGCTCCTGAGACGGCTGACAGGTGGAGGACTGGCAGGGTTCCGGTGATCGGACTGCGGATCGGTGCTGACGGCTGACTGCTGGGCACCGCGCCGGTTTGATGCAGGCTGCGGCGAGATCTTTGGTTTACTTTTCGGCAGGAGAGCGGATCTGGACGAGGGGATGTCGGCTCGATTTCAGAACTGGATAGTTCACTGTGAGACGTGATTCGGAGCTGTCTACCTGAGACACAAAACAGACGCTTTAGTCGAGAGAATAGACGTTAGAAACACGCTGACCGTGAGTTCCTACCACAAATGGCTAATACTCTGGCGAAGAGGTGCAGTCAGGCGCTTCCTTTTAAAGCCGTCTCCGCAGTCGCACTGATGCAGAACACCTGCGCTCAGCACCGCCCCGTCGTCAGCCGCCTGTGAGAGGGAGAGAGCCGCCGCAGCAACCTGACAACCCCCATTAACATATTTTTTAGCTGTTGCTTAGGGTGACTAGACGTCCCTGATTTCCTAATTTCATCTTGATGAGATGTATTGATTTTTATGTACGAGCTAGAAATTTCCCCAAATTTGATTTCAGAAATCTGGTCATCTTACTGTTGCTGACATGGTGATGCCGCTGTGAAACCTATATTCTTTTTTCAAAACGTATTTTTAACTCGTCTGCGTCTTTCCCTATTTTTTGTTTTATGGACCCCAAATGTCCACAAATCCGCCCTCCTGCGGAAAACTGCACGCTACAGTTGTCCACTGCTGTCTCTGTTTGTTCATTTGCGCTTGATGTTCAAATATTCCGCCTTGTGGGTTTCTGCCTGTATAATTCGCCCTTATTTTACCCCAATGTTTTCCCACTGACGACTGTAAGGCACTGCTTTGCTGTTTAGCAAAAGCAAAGCAAAGTCGCTCCCACCCTATCGACCATATGATTGCGCAATCGATCTGCTGCCCGGTGCTCCTTTACCCTCCAGCCGCTTATATAACATCTCTCGGGCTGAACGACAGGCGCTTGAAGATCATATTAATGAGTCACTGGCCACCGGAATCATCCGTCCCTCCTCCTCCCCTTTGGGTGCTGGGTTCTTTTTCGTGGGGAAGAAGGATGGGTCTCTCCGCCCATGTATTGATTACCGCGGCTTAAACCAAATTACGGTCAAAAATAAATATCCGCTCCCTCTCATTTCTTCAGCCCTCAAGCCGGTCCAGGACGCAACCGTTTTCTCTAAGTTAGATCTGCGAAATGCGTATCACCTCGTGAGAATTCGCCAAGGGGATTAATGGAAAACAGCTTTGAAGACTCCCATGGGCCATTTTGAATATTTAGTAATGCCTTTCGGTCTCTGTAACGCACCCTCAGTCTTTCAGGCCCTTGTCAACGACGTCCTCAGGGACTTTCTAAATGTCTTCATCTTTGTATATTTAGACGACATCTTAATCTACTCCAAGACCCTCGCATAACACCAAGTTCATGTACGCCTTGTTATCCAGCGCCTATTGGAGAATACACTGTTTATTAAACCCGAGAAGTGCGAATTCCACCGACCCTCTGTAACATTCCTAGGCCTCATTCTCGAGAGTGGGCGGGTCCGCTCGGACCCGGAGAAGATCAAGGCCGTCCTTAATTGGCCTGTGCCTGACTCCCGAAAGCAGCTACAACGGTTCCTTGGATTTGCCAACTTTACCGGCGGTTCGTCAGGAACTACAGCATGATCGCCGCTCCCCTGCACGCTTTAACCTCAACCAAGACCGTCTTCGCCTGGAACCCCAAAGCCGACTCCGCCTTCCTGGAACTGAAACAACGTTTCTCCCAAGCTCCCATCCTAGTGCACCCAGACCCATCCAAACAGTTTACTCTAGAGATCGATGCCTCAGACTCCGGGGTAGGAGCTGTCCTCTCTCAACGCTCTTCAGACCAAAAACTACATCCTTGCGCCTATTTTTCCCGACGTTTAACTCCTGCTGAACGCAATTATGATGTTGGTGACAGGGAGCTGCTGGCCATAAAATTAGCCTTAGAAGAATGGAGGCATTGGTTGGAGGGAACCGAGCAACCTGTCCAGATCTGGACCGACCATAAAAACCTGGCCTATCTACAAGCAGCAAGACGCCTGAACTCGATACAAGCCCGTTGGTCCCTGTTCTTCTCACGTTTTAACCTCTCAATTTCCTATCGCCCCGGTTCTAAGAACATTAAACCTGACGCCCTGTCTCGCATGTTTTCTCCCGAGGAGTTACCCAAGGAACCTGCACCCATCCTCCCTCCTTCCTGCACAGTCGGTTCCCTCCATTGGGAGATAGAAGACCTCATCTCCCAAGCTGCACAGGCCGAACCTGACCCCGGAAATGGACCCCCTGGCAAGACCTATGTTCCCAGCTCCGTTCGTCCTCAAGTTCTCCATTGGTTCCACTCTACTAAGCTTTTTGCTCACCCCGGCTCGAGAAGAACCTCCACCTTGATCACCCGGCATTTCTGGTGGCCGTCCCTGTACAAGGATGTTCGTGAGTACATCCTCGCCTGTCCCACTTGCGCCCAAAATAAATCCTCGAACCGCCCCCCTGCTGGCCTTCTCCAGCCACTTCCCCTTCCCCAGCGCCCCTGGTCACACATAGCCTTGGACTTCGTCACCGGTCTTCCCTCCTCCCGAGGTATGACCACCATCCTGACGATTGTAGATCGTTTTTCTAAGGCTTGCCACCTGGTTCCCCTGCGGAAGCTCCCTTCAGCCTTTCAGACCGCTCAGCTTCTGGTTCGACATGTGTTTCGTCTCCATGGCATCCCCAAAGAGATCCTTTCAGACCGTGGCCCCCAGTTCACCTCCCGCGTCTGGAAGGAGTTCTCCACCGCTCTCGGCGCCAAGTGCGCTCTCTCCTCTGGTTATCACCCGCAGTCTAACGGGCAAACTGAGCGCCTGAATCAGGAACTTGAGTCCTCCCTGCGCTGTCTCACTTCTACCAATCCCACAGATTGGAGCACCTTCCTCCCTTGGGTTGAATACGCCCACAACTCTCTCGTCTCCACCTCCACAAACCACTCCCGCTTTGAAGCCTCGCTGGGATACCAGCCCCCACTGTTCCCCGCAGACGGGAAACAGATCACGGTCACGTCTGTAGCCCACCACATTCGCCGATGCCAGCAGGTTTGGGACCAGACCATTCACTCCCTCCGACGCTCCACTGAGCAGATTCGCCGATTTGCTGACCGGCGACGTGTACCAGCCCCCCATTACCGTCCCGGTCAGCGGGTCTGGCTTTCCTCCAAGGACCTACCTCACAGATCCACCTCCCGAAAACTGGCCCCCCGCTTCACTGGTCCCTATGTTAGCCCCTCTGCCGTCCGCCTTCGTCTGTCCCCACGTTCCCGTATTCACCCGACCTTCCACGTCTCCCAGCTCAAGCCAGTCCACTCCAGTCCCTTGTGCCCCCTCACCGAACCCCCTCCTCCCCCGCCAGATCGTGTCGGACGCCAGGTTCGACAGATCATGGACTCCCGTCGTCGAGGTCGTGGCTGGCAGTACCTCGTCCACTGGGAGGGCTGCGGTCCCGAGGACCGGTCCTGGGTGCCTGGATCTTCCATCTCCGATCCTTCCCTCGTCTCCAACTTCTGGTCCTCTCGTCCCTCTTCCTCCTCTCGGCCGCCGGGTGGCGACTGTTGAGGGGGGGGGTGGTGTCAGGGTTCTGCGGGCATGCCCGATCAGGGTGCTATCCTTTTCCCCCTTCTCCCCTCACAGGTGGCCTTGATGAGCAGGGAGGCGTGCTGTGGCAGGTGTTCGGCCTTAAGCGGCGCTAGGTTGGACTATTTAAGCGGATGGCTGCCAGCACAACACTGCCAGAGTGTTAACCTAGTGTAAGCCTCAGTTGGCCACTGTCAGATGACAGCTCACTTACCTGTCGGTAACTTTGTTCTCCCTGTGTCCCAGGTTACCTCAAGCCCTGGATCCCGTCCTAAACGCTTTCGAAGCTCAAGCACCCGTCGCCTGATCGCTCCAGATCCTTCCCTCCGATCACAGCTGGCAGTCGGTCCAGGATTCCTCCGAGTTCCGTCAGCTGGACCCGATCCACTCTCGCCCAGCACGCCAACCCGCCTTCTCGTCCTCTGTGCTCCGAACGCCCGTAGAGCCCGTAGACCACTCCCCTTGGCTAAGTCTCAGCTGATCTCGGTAAGAGTGCACCGGTGGATTCGCTTCACGAACCCATTGTCCAGATCTAACCGTTTCCTCTCGTTTCAAAGGTCCGATTCCTCGTCGCCTCCTGTGAACCAGACCTTCCTTCGCTCCCAGCCGTCTCCCGAGCCCCTGCGTTTTCTGATCTCGGCGGATTAATTGTTTGCCCTAAAAAGAATAAACTGTTGGAACTCTGACTTGTTCTCCTGAGTGTCCCTGCATGTGGGTCAGACACCTGAAACGCATGACAGGACCTTAATCCTTTTTTTTTATACCTTTCAGGACTTAAACCTGACTTTCCATTACTTCTGCGACGGACTCAAATCGGCAGCTTCGAGGGAATAAAACCTCTCGAATTAACTTTTCGGGGATTCTTTTTTCACCCGTAACCCTGAACGACGGACTTTAACCGGCCGTTTAAACTTACTTGCTGTGGTGTGTTTTCTCCCGGTCGGATCCCGTCAATCCCTCGTTGGCGAAAGGAGTTAACCTATGACACTGGCCCAGCGAGGAAATTACCTCCCGGGACTTTAGACAGGTCCTTGACTCTGACCACCGGTGGGGTTTCAGCGTGTCTGCTCCTCTCGTCAACGAGTTGATATGTTGGGATCCGCGTCACGGCACCAGGCCGATAGGGTTATGATAAATAACTCCTTTTATCCTAGAACGAAAACCACACAACACAAGTTTAGACTGTTCTATAGAAGAGGACAGAGGATAAACCCAACAGAGGACTTTTACTCCCTGACAGGTTGGGATCATCTGCGCTGGGCCATCTCTGTCCTCTTGCCTTTATTGTCACACATCAAAAAAGGGCCAGGAGGATTGGGTCAGGAGGATTCAGGAATTTACAACATGGGGGTTGAAAGCAGAGAAGGGAGCAAGTTTTATTGCGGATGGTGATCAGTCACCAGCTTCATGCACAGCTGGATAAGGGAAGGCATTCCTTATCTGGGAGGACCATTTGTTCTCCCTGTCTAAGGTTAAATACAACAGAACCTTCCTGAAAGCAAAATCTTAAAACAAACCAAATGCCTGTAACTTGATAAAAATAAAATTATTACATTCATATTTCTCCAACAGTAGCTTTGTAGCCTCTGTGTCCCCCTACAGGTGAGTCATGAACATGTGCCAATATGATCCCTCGATGGTTCACTGGAATGATCCATCAGGGTGGGCTACTTCTGTTTTGAAAGTAAACCAATAAGTCTCTTTCAAGATTCAGGTGAGGTAAGCTGCAGCGGAACTCCTTCAGTTCCTCATCTTCTCCGTCTGGTGGTGGGATCACTCTGGTTGATAGACCGTTATCCACCCGGTCTCAGAGGACGTGGAGGATTCCTCCTGGTCCTGTATCGTACACAAAGTCCTTGTCATCTGGTTTGTGTCCAAGGCAGAGGTTTTCCCCGGAGTTTTGGGGGCTCTCTCGCCTTGCCATAGTCTGTTGCCTGGTGATGGCATAGATGGTCTGGAAATCTCGAGGGGAGGTTCATTCTTGTCAGAATTCACATGTGGTTCTGCTTTCAGCTCCCAATCTGGCCAGACGGTTGGCTTCGTCGTTTCTGTCCTTGTCTGATCCCATAGTACGGGAGTGTCTTTTTATCTTCTTCCAATAAATTCTCATGTCTTTGTCAGTGGTGAGACGGTTGCACACTAGGAAGAGTTTCGAGTGCTTCAACCTCCTTATTTCTGCTGTTCTTCCTTCCGCTTTTTTTCCATACTGGGAGATGGGAGACAAAACTGAGCCAAGCATAGTTGGAGTCCAAGCAGATCACCAGTTGTTTCACATCTATGGTGGCTGCCTGCTGGATGGTGATGAGAACTGATGCAACTTCAACATACTGGCTTGTTTTGGGTCCCAAGCAGTAGTGGTTTGGTTCAGTGGAATCGTGTCTCACCCAGAGGGTACCTACTCCAGCTTGGAGTTGGTATCCATGCATAAAAGCACAGCCATCTGTGTAGATTCTTGGGAGCCCGTGACATGTTTTCGTCAAAATAACAGTATGTTGAGGGAGGGGTCCCAATGATGACCAGAACACTGAGGGTTATGGCTTCTGTGTCACACTTGCAGTGTAAACACTCTGCCAACACCTAGTGGCAGTCTGTTGTTCTGGCTGTACTTCACTTCAACGTTGTAGCCTTGGAGTGCAATCATCCATGATCACCTTCTGACCTTCTGACCTCTGATGTATCTGTGGAAATGTTCAACTGTCCAAACTGTTGAGAGAACAGTTCTTTTGATTATTCTGCTCTTATTGTATTATGAATACACAACGTTATTTCTTGGATGGTTCAATGCCGTTTGGACCTACTGTAAGACCCACATAGTCTACCTTTGTCCTACACCACTGGCCTTTGGTCAGGGCTAGTTTGGCTCTTACAGTAGCCAGTTGATCTAGAACATGTCTGAGTTCCGTCAAGTGTTCCTCAAATGTTAGGCTCCTCATCAGGATGTCGTCAAAAGCATTGGACATGGCTTTGTGAAAAAAAACGTTGAATTCGGCTGGGGAGTTAGATTAACCGAACGGGCATATGTTCCAGGTATACTGGTGGCTCCCAAAAGAGAATGTTAACTGATACTGGTCAGCCGCATCCACCCTCATTGTCCAAAAGCCATTAGTTACATCCACTGTGGGAAAGAAACGTGTGTCTTTCACTTTCACTAGTTGCTGGTCTAAATGAATCATAGGCCAATGCAAAAGAGGTATTTGTTAATTCAAAGTGCAGTAGTCAATTGCCAGGCACCATTTCCTGGTCGGTTTTAACACCGGCCAGATTGGGGAGTTGCATGTGGAATAACATTCCCTGATAAACGGTTTGTCGAGGACTTCCTGTATTGACTCGTAAGCTGCCAGGGAATTTTGTACTGACGCACAAATGTAGGGTTTGGGTGTGTGGGGATGTGAACCGTGTGCAAATCTGTGACCCCATAATCATTAGAATCTTTGGACAGAATTTACTGAAACACATAAAACAGCTCTTTAAGTGCTGTTCTTTTGGCTTCAGTGGTCAGTGCATCAGCTTTTCCAGCTGTTGCTTGATTTCTGCTTCAACACCAGGATAGGGCTCAGTGGATGAGTCCTGGTTCTCTGGTTGATTTGGTGCTTGTTCTGTCGGGTCGGTTGCTATTGCATACACCAACAGGTTTCCTTCAGCTTCAAGAGTAGCACCACAAAGGGATCCAGCAGGCAGAGCTCAATGACGGCTGATCAGGATCATGTTTGAAGGAAAAGTGAGCACGGTGTCTGTCTACCGGTCAAGAATACGTGCAGGTCTCCAATGGCGGGAATGGTCAGCTCAAAGTCATGGAATGAGTTTTCCAAGAACACCCCAAGAGGTTTCTTTGCCACTTTGCCACATCACCCTTTGTGATGGCTAGTCTGACAGGTACGCCTGCAGTCTGTGGTGGTATTAACATGTTTGTTTCGCTAACCACCTGGCAAGCCTGGGGAATGATCTGCCTCAACCACATGACTTCAGGGGTGCCCAGGAAGTAACTTAAGGTTGCGTGAGCATGGGCCCACAGGACCTGGTTACAAGTGTTCAACTGTGCACCTTGCCGTACCAGAAGATTGGCATCAATAAATACTGGAAGATGTAAATTCTACACAATGCTTAAAAAATGGAAGAGTTGTCTTGTGCCAATCTGTGCATTAAGTATGCACACCCGTCACTTTCAGAAGCCAGTGACGCGAGTCTGCTAAGAGCAGGTTGTGGCTACGTTTTACTTCCACCAGGTGGGTTTTCCCTTGGCACAAGGAGCTGTACAGATCTCTCCTGATCGCAGAATTCTCCAACCAAAGAGCCAGTAGCATGTCTGGCATGAAGGTGCTTTCCAGGTGCACACCTTTGACCACTCCAGGGTTGTAGGGTTCAACTCCAGAGTGTTTAACCAAGCAAAGGAAAGATGTGTGACTGCAAAGAGATATTCTCTGGTTAACGGGCAGTGGTGGTGTGTCAGAGGTCCTGGAAATCGGCTCTGCCAAAGGCAGAAGCTGTGCCTAGAGTTATTCGGGTTCTTCCGAGCAGGTCACCCGGTGGATGGGGTGGACCATCCAGTACCAGAAGTAAGAGGCTTGGGGGCCTCCACTTGGCCCAAAGATAACCATGATGGCAGTCAATGAGTGGAGCTAACCTGTTCAACAGATCTTGGCCCAAAAGAAGGCTCTGTGTCTAATTTGCAGATGTAGATAGGGTGTACTAGGTTCATGTCACGGAAAGTGATGTCCAACCACAACCGTCTGGTGATGCAAGACCAGTCGGTCTTGAGTGTAGCTTGTCGATGTTACAGGTCTCTACCTAGACAAGTTTACCAAGGGACACCATAGCTCTGGTCACTCTGGTCACAAATCTTAGCAGATCAGACTGATCTGTGAAATTGTATCTAAAAGAGCATTTGCTGTTATACATCTTCCTATAATGGTTTAGCAGTATAGGTGGCACATGTTTTCACGGTGGTTTAGTTAACCTAGGAACTGTTAATTTATTTTCCTCAACAGAACCTTAGAAAATAGGTTCTCTCATTGCCTGCTGATGGGGTTTTGAAGGGTTCTTGGTGATATTTTGGTTGGTTTCCCCATTCAATCAGGTCAACCCTGTTAGAGGCAGGAGCCTGACCCACACCTATTCATGCTGACAGGGGTTTTGGGCCTGGCTCCTTTGGAGAGTTGGCAGGATCGGATGGTGGCTGGGACAGTTGATACAATCTGTTTCGGCTAACAACCTGCGGAAAGACGCCTCCATTTCCTTTCTCATTGACTCTTCTATGCGTAGTTTCCAGTCCTTAATGTCATTTTTGCTTCTCTGCTACACCGTTAGTTAGTCAGTTTGCCTGTCGTATCAGGTTTGGTCTGACTTGTGCCATTTTTTAAACCCTTCACCACCTTTCCTATCACGTGGACCTCTCCTATCCTGGAAAACTCTGTTCTCCTGCGGACCGAAACCCTGCTGTTTCTTGAACCCGTACTTAGTCTTAGGTTTGGAGGGAGAAATCTCCTGTTCCTCCAGACCTGCCTCTTTTCTGGTTCCGCTTGAATCTGTATAACCATATTGCCCCTATCAGCTCCCATGTTGGGGCGATACGTGTTTCCCATGCTACTTGTGCGTATTTCCTAATTTCTTGCATGGTGTCTTGGTACTACAATCCATCCATCCATCCATCCATCCATCCATCCATCCATTATCTTCCGCTTATCCGGGGTCGGGTCACGAGGCTAGCAGCTTCAGTAGGGAGGCCCAGACGTCCCTCTCCCCAGCCACTTGGGCCAGCTTCTCCGGGAGGATCCCAAGGCATTCCCAGGCCAGCCGAGAAACATGGTCTCTCCAGCGTGTCCTGGGTCTTCCCCTGGGTCTCCTCGCGGTGGGACGTGCCCGGAACACCTCACCAGGGAGGCTTCCAGGAGACATCCTAACCAGATGCTCGAGCCACCTCAACTGACTCTTCTCGACGTGGAGGAGCAGTGGCCCTACTCTAAGTCCCCCCGGATGACTGAGCTCCTCACCTTATCTCTAAGGGAGAGCCCAGACACACTGCGGAGAAAACTCATTTCGGCCGCTTGTATCCGGGATCTGTTTCTTTCGGTCATGACCCAAAGCTCATGACCATAGATGAGGGTAGGAACGTAGATCGACCGGTAAATCGAGAGCTTTGCGTTTTGGCTCAGCTATCTCTTCACCACAATGGACTAGTACAGCGCCTGCTTCACAGCAGACGCCACACCAATCTACCTGTCGATCTCCCGCTCCATTTTCCCCTCATTCGTGAACAAGACCCCACAATACATAGTGACCTCATATTGCACACTGTCATTAAGATTATGAAGAAACAAAGTTTTAAAAATATGGTTATGGGAGACTGTATAGTTCCAGACCTATTCAATTCAATTCAATTTTATTTATATAGCGCCAAATCATGAAACATGTCATCTCAAGGCACTTTACAAAATCAAGTTCAATCATATTATACAGATTGGGTCAGATTATACAGATTGGTCAAAATGTCCTATATAAGGAAACCAGTTGATTGCATCAAAGTCCCGACAAGCAGCATTCACTCCTGGGGAACCGTAGAGCCACAGGGAGAGTCGTCTGCATTGTACATGGCTTTGCTGCAATCCCTCATACTGAGCAAGCATGAAGCGACAGTGGGAAGAAAAACCACCCATTAACGGGAAAAAAAAACCTCCGGCAGAACCGGGCTCAGTATGAACGGTCATCTGCCTCGACCGACTAGGGTTACAGAAGACAGAGCAGAGACACAACAAGAGAGACAAAAAAGCACAGAAGCACACATTGATCTAGTAATCTGTTCTACATTAGATGGTAATAGTCGGTGATCTGTCCTCCCTGGATGATTTCACAGTCAACAGAACGTCAGACCAGGTGTACCTACTATGAAGAAAAAAGAGAGAGAACAAAAAGTTAAAAGCTGAAATGACAACAGTCAATTCAATGTAATGCAATGCAAATCTGGAGAACAGTAGACTGGAGAACAGTAGAAATCAGTAGAGTGAGAAAAATAGGCCCTGATGTCCTCCAGTAGCCTAAGCCTATAGCAGCAAAACTATAAAGGTAGCTCAGAGTAACATGAGCCACTCTAGTTATAAGCTTTGTCAAAAAGGAAGGTTTTAAGATTAGTCTTAATTAGACCTAGTAAGGGTATGAAGAAGACAGCCTGATGTTAGGAAAATGTGAATGTAATCATTTTATTTTTTATCAAGTTACAGCCATTTGGTTTGTTTAAGAATTTGCTTTCAGGAAGGTTTTGTTGTATTTACCCTTAGGCAGGAATAACAAATGGTTCTCTCAGATAAGGAATGTCTCCCTTATCCAGCTGTGCATGAAGCTGATGAGAGATCACCATCTGCAATTCCAATTGTTTCCTTCCTTGCTTTTAACCTCCTGACCCTTTTAAACCCCCGTGCTGTAAATTCCTGACCCAATCCTCCTGACCCCCTCTTTGATGTGTGATAATAAAGGTAGAAGGACAGAGATGATCCGACACAGACGATCCTAAACTTTCAGGGAGTACAGTTCTCCGTTTGGGTTCATCCTCTGTCCTTTTCTATAGAAATGTCTAAAACTTGTGTTGTGTGGTTTTCGTTCTAGGATAAAAGGGGTTATCTTTAATAACCCTATCAGCCTGGTGCCGTGACGCGGATCCCAAAATATCGGCTCGTTGATGGGAGGAGCGGACACGCTGAAATCCACCGGTGGTCTGGTCAAGGACCTGTCTAAAGTCCCGGGAGGTAACTTCCTCGCTGGGCCAGTGTCGTAGGTTAATTCCTTTCGCCAACGAGGGATTGACGGGATCCGACCGGGAGAAAAGCACACCACAGCAAGTAAGTTTTAAACGACCGGTTAAAGTCCGTCGTTCAGGGTTTCGGGTGATTAAAAGTTCCCCGAACAGGTGTGCAAGTGGTTTTAGTCCCTTGTAACGGGTGATTAAAAAAAAAAAACCCGAAAAGTTAAATCGAGAGGTTTGAGTCCCTCGAAGCAATACGACCGGTTTTCAGTCCGTCGTAGAATTAAAGGTAGCTAAAAAAAACTCAGGTTAAAGTCCTGAACGGTAGCTTAAACGAAAAGGAAAAAAAAAACAGGATTAAGGTCCTGGAAGGTAGATAAACACAACGCAAAAGTAATTAGGATGGGTTCAGGACAAAGTAGAAAAGGAAATCCCATAGGGGATGAAAAGTTTATGTATCAGATTGATCCAAATAATTTAAAATACTTGGAGAAGTGGAAGAAAAAGTATAAAATAGATGGTGTGTTGAAAGTGAATCAATGGGAGAACGTTTTGTGTAGGCTAGAAACAAGCGTAAGTACGAAAAAGGGGAGAAAAAAAATAAATAAATAAAAGAGCTTGAAATTGCGCGCTGTTGGTTAATTCAAGCACAAAATAGGCAGGATGCGTGAGCTAAAAATAAAGCAGATCGTCAGACAACTGTGATGTTCGTGCGCCCTGAAGATAATGAAACGCAACCGTGAGGCCATAGGCAGAGACAGCCCCGACCAGCAGGAGGGGGTGGGGTGGCTGATGTACCGGCGACTGCAGCGCCGGTCCGTCAAAGCCCCACTTCATCACCTATTTGGTCTCCTACAATTTTAGGCTCTAAACAAAAAAGAACCCGCCAGAACAATACTTCAGTAACGCAAACTATGGTAGCAACTGAAGAAGACAGACCACCACCGTATAATCCCTTAAATTCCCCCAGGGATATTTCAAGTCTGTACCCAGACCTGGATGGACTGAGTAAATCAGATAATTTGTTATCAACAGACCAGTCCAAAGGATTGTATCCTATGGTGCAGGTCGCAAATCCTAATATAGGAGCTCAGCAGCCTCAAACAATCCCAGTTTTCCGTCCGTGGTCGTTAGAGGAAGCTAGGAAAGCTGTGGAAGGGGTCATTTCTCCGCAGGAAGATCCAGAATTATGGATCCAAGACATGGAGGGAATTTATAACTCATATGGTTTAAATGGACATGAGTTCGGACAAGCCTTAGAGTCGTCAGTGGGAAAACATTGGGGTAAAATAAGAGCGAATTATACAGGCAGAAATCCACAAGGCGGAATATTTGATCATCAAGCACAAATGGGGAACGAGCAGAGACAGCAGTGGACAGCTGTAGCAGATTTTAGCAGATTATGGACCTTTGGGGTCCATAAAACAAAAAATAGGGGAAGACGTAGACGAGTTCAAAATACGTTTTGAAAAAGAATATAGGTTTCACAGTGGCATCCCGCACGCTGACGGAGATGACACACCATATCACCAACAGCTAAAAAATATGTTAATGGGAGGTTTCCAGCCGCATATCTCTGCGTGGGTTACAAAACACTTAGTTACAACGTCTAATGTAACCACAGCTATGGAATATGCGCGTCACGCCGAAAACAACGTTAAAAAGGGAAGTGGTGCGTCTGGAGGGGGGACACAAATTTTCTGGGCAGATCCGTGTGACCCAGAAGAAATATTTTCTTTCCAAGCCACCGGACCGCCGAGGCTGCTTGGAACGTCGAGGAGGTTTCCGAGGAGGCAGGGGCGGTCATAAGAACCGAGGGGGCTTTCAGCCCAAATCAATAAAAACAGATGAGGGATGCTGGAATTGCGGGTCACCCAACCATTGGTCCAGGGAATGTCCCAATCAGACACAAACCCCTCATCTGCGGGGACGGGGAAGAGGCCGCAGGGGTGGTTCTTCATATGAGTCGTGACTAGGGGCTAGAGCAAATGGGGATCCAGAGCCATTAAAAACAGTAGATGTGTATGGAGCATGGGAGCTTTTAAGTGCATTAAAAGAAAAAACATACATAGTACTTACAATTAATGGACAGCCAGTTACCTTTTTATGCAATTCAGGAGCCTGCAAAACTTGTATGATAGATAATCTTGGACTAAAAGCATCTAAAATGCGCATTTTTGTAAAGTCAGCAAACGGTCAAACATCCCAAGAATGGATGTCAAAAGCAATAGAAATAAAAGACCCTCAAACAGGAAAAAAGTTGCATGCTCCTGTAGTAATGTCACCAACTTGCCCCATTAATCTGCTAGGATGGGATTTAATGGAAAAATTAGGCATTGCAGTTTTTCCAACACAGGATGGAATGAAAGCTGTCCGTGTAGAACATGTAATGTCGCTGCAACAAAATCCTCCTGTTTTATGCACTATGCTTACCGTCTCTGCTCCAAATAAAAGAGAAAAGTGAACTCATGCATAATGCTAGAAGCACATTGTCAAATCCAGAGGATGAAATTCCGTTAGCTGATCTACACACCACTATGAATGTGTGCTTAACCCCAGATGAAAAGTTTGCAAAACAGTTTCTAAAATAGGAAACTACAATTGTGGCTACACAAAATATGTACACAGATGGGAGATCATTCGCAGCAGTTACTGTTATGCTTTCTACACAGATGCAAAAATTGTATGGCTTACCATGGGAACCTTTTTTGTCATTGTTTAAGACCAGTAAAGAGCAGTGGAGAGATACAGGCCCGCGTTTAAAAGCTGCAGAAAGAGCGTCTGACTTTCAGCCGTGTCCACACAAAACAGGCTGGCTTTATAGCCCTAGTACAGAACTATGGAAACAGCCTTACAAAGTTCTGTTCGATGCAGAACCTCGCGTCCAAGATTTAGCATGAGATAAAATAATCCAGCATTCTTTGCTATCAGAATCCGATGAAAATGATTTAAAAAGTATCCCAAATGCTTTGTGGTCCACAGGGCCAACTGATGTAGGACTTTTGACAACTATAGAACCAGTTAAAATAGTTCCTAAATCGCAATACAGACCATGAATAAAACAATATCCGCTAAAAAATGTATTGGATGCAGGAATAATTAGGCCACGTAATACGCCTATTTTTCCCGTACAAAAAGCAGACGGAAAGAATTGGCGCATGATACAAGATCTCCGAGCAGTGAACTTAGCTGTACAAACGCGCGCTCCGAATGTCCCAGATCCACACACATTGTTAAACACACTGGATCCTGACAGCAAATTTTTCACAGTGATTGACCTAAGTAATGCGTTCTTTTCAGTACAAGTGCACCCGGACTCTCAATTTTGGTTTGCTTTTACGTTCGAGGGGAAAATATATACGTACACACGCTTGCCACAGGGATTTGCAGACAGTCCTACAATTTTCACCCAAGCCATTTTAATATGCTTGGAGAGCTTTAATCCAAAGCATGGAAGCCAAGTGTTAATGTACGTAGATGACCTTTTAGTTGCGTCTAAAACAGCCGAACAGTGTAGGGCAGATTCTTTGCAGCTGCTACATAATTTGGCTAAAACAGAGTAAGCAAAGATAAAATGCAGTGGGTGCAGAAACAAGTCCGTTACTTAGGCCATGTTATCTCAGAAGAAGGTAAAAGGATACAGGAAGATCGAAAAACTACTATAGCAAGTGCACCCAAACCAGTCACTAAAAAACAAATGATGTCTTTTTTAGGATTATGCAATTATTGCAGAGTTTGGATTCCACACTATGCAGAGAAAACTCAGCTTCTCTTAAATCGTATCTATGACACCCCGATGGCCATGTCAGAGATAATCCAATGGACCCCAGAAGCAGAGCAGCAATTTGCAGAGTTAAAAGCAGATCTTATCTCAGCAACTGTCTTAGCTCTACCAAACTATCAAAAGCCATTCATCCAAACAGTTGACTGTAAAGCTAGTTTTATGACCTCTGTGTTGTTACATCCTCATGGTGATAAACTCAAACCTGTAGTCTACTACTCAAAGAGATTAGACCCAGTCGCCGCAGCCCTACCCCCGTGTCTGCAAACTGTTTGTGCAGCTGCCATGGCTGTGGAAAGTTCAGCAGAAGTCGTCGTTTTTCACCCTACTACTTTATTAGTCCCCCATGCAGTCGATGTGTTGTTAATGCAAGCAAAAATGAATCTCCTTTCACCTGCACGCCAGTTGTCATATACAGCCATACGTTTGTCACAACCTCATCTGAAAATAAAAAGATGTACAGTGTTAAATCCAGCTACATTAATTCCAACTGCTGATGAAGGAGAACCACATGACTGTAAGACAGAGACAGAGCAGTTACAACTCCCGCGACCAGACTTAACAGATGTCCCGTTGCCAACAGGAGAAGTACTTTTTGTTGATGGCTCCTGTTTTAAAGATGATTCAGGAAAAACAAAAACAGGTTATGCCGTCGTATCACTTCCACATAATGTAACTGAAGCGAAGCAAATCCAATCGCATCATTCAGCACAAGCAGCTGAATTAATAGCATTAATAAGGGCTTGTGAACTAATGAAAGGATGCGATGTGACAATTTATACGGATAGTCAGTATGCATTTTCTACTATGTTTTTCTTTGCAAAACAATGGGAACGCAGAGGCATGGTAACATTCAATTTTCAATTCAATTCAATTTTATTTATATAGCGCCAAATCATGAAACATGTCATCTCAAGGCACTTTACAAAATCAAGTTCAATCATATTATACAGATTGGGTCAGATTATACAGATTGGTCAAAGGTACTGCTGACCCACTGGAGAAGGTGTAGTGAATTCGGGCCACCCGCCTGCACGCCCGCGGTGGCGTCGGGCCAACCCACAAACGAACCCATGGTGGCACCAGGTTGAGCCTCAGGACGGGCGGCGGAGATGTTCTTGTGTCGGCGGCGGCATTTGCGCTGGGAAGACCCAGACGGCAAAGGTGAATCTGATGATGGCGATGAGGAAGCAGGAGCGGCGAGTGCAGCAGGAGAGGCAAGCAAGCAGGTGAGTGGTGGAGCCGGCTTGTTGCAAGCTAATGTAGCTTGACTGTTCCATTTGAGTTCTTGTATAAGGCCAGTTATGCTGAGGAGTGAAAGGAGTGTAGTATTATCCTTCCAAACTTCTATTATTTGATCAGCTATGCTTACCTGCAACCAAGAGGGGCTAAGTGTTGGGAGGGAGTCCAAAGGCTTTCTTAAATCCCGGAAAATGGTTTGCACTGCGAAACCTGGGATGGTATTTGCTGGGTCCTTCTTCTGTCATGTTTGGTGGAAAGGATGTGGTTGGACCAATACGCAGAGAGATCGGTCGTGTTTTTCAGCTCTCCGCAGAGCTCCTTATCTGCTTGCCCTGCCCCCACGTCTCTCCTGCTATTTGCTTCGTCCTGTGTCTTTGGGCAATTTCTTCACAGCAACCAAAAAGCTCGGAAAACAGAAGCTAAGAATTATGGATCTCGTCAGCTGGTCTCTAAATGCAATTGATCAAATTTTTTCAACTGGAAAGCAAAGGAACGGGGAGCATTCCTGTCCCGATGGAACTTTTTTTGCGGGATACTCCGTGGATCGGTAGGTGGTCCACGGTGTGCCTCTCAATGATTTCCGTGGAGGACGCCGAAGACGTATATATATTTGGATTTATGATTCTAGGATTTCTTCTGATTGGATGTGGGGGATTTCTGATGTATCAACGACTTCAACGACTGCTGGTGGCGAATTCGGCTTTTATCAGACTACCAGCGGGATTTGACGCAATCACAAAAGCGATGAATGAACAGAACATCAGGCTGGAGAAGCTAACGGCGGTGGTCGGGAGAGGTGAGATGGGATAACTGTCTCCCCCCTGGAACATGACCGGATAACGTGACCGAATAACATCTGGATTTGAAGATGCGAAAAAGAGCCCTCTAATTTGGAAAATTGGACCCCGGAGCCAGTGATGAAAAGACTTTTAAAGCTGAAGTAAAAGTGTCTCAGCTTGTTATCATAACAAATTTTGTATTAAATCAGACTCCCTTTAACCTAAATTCTCCCCTGCGTTGTTATGGCGAAATCGCACAGAACTATTCCACCCCCCCCCCCTCCCCCGCAAGACACCTGTGGGGACGTACAGCTGGCTGCGAAGTGAGAGACTTTCCATCAAGGACACTTGCCTGCCGGAGGAACGGCCTTCATGGACATACAGATTCCCACACAACATGCATACACCACTGACTACATTCACCCATGGACTACACACGATTAATCTCAAATGTTCTCCTTCTGCTTATGTGTTGTATTCGTTATATTTGTGCTTATGCAATGAGGTTTTTTTTACGTAGGGTTTCTCATACTGTAACGTTTTTTACATTATGATAAATTCTTGCCTTTTTTTTCTCCCTCCACTATCCCCATGTTTTAATGTTACTTCGACAGATTTCAAGGCAGCACCTGTAAACTCTGTTTAGGCGGGGTCTGGGCAGTTTGGAGGAATGTGGCCTTGACAGCTGCGCTTTTTAGCAGCGGCTGGCTAGCTGCGTTCCTTGGCAACGCAAGGCCTCAGTCAATCGTTCCCCCCAAATGTTTGTTTGTTAAGTGTATGTGATGGACGGTTGTACTGGAACTGACTTTTCGATTGCAATGCAAATTGTAATTGACAAATAAAATTTGATTGATTGATTGATATAATATATATAATCTTTATATTATAAAATACAATATACTGAATAGAACTAACTAGACAGTTAGTAGGGAGTTAAGCTTCCCCCTTCCTTTGGTGCACCAGTAATGGCCTTATTTACAGAACAAAAGCGCCGGTTCACAACTGCTTATAGGATGCTAATTAAAATCCTTCAGGTCAGTCGACCCGTCTCTGGGCTCCAAAGGTAGAAATGTTAAATGACCCTTCTCTGGTAATTCTAGTGTTAAACCATAAAACCATATTGATCAACATGATGCAACATTACAGTGTAGATGTCATAACACAAAAGAAATCAAACATGTAAGTCAGTGGAACAGAGCAGTTAAACAAACAGTAACACAATGTGAGTAGAGTCCGATACGTCAAGAACGCAAAGTTAAGAAAGCCTTCAGGCCATTCAGGGCACAAGGCAGAAATTAATCTAATCGCGCGTAGGGTCTCTTCAGGCAACTCCTCCCGTTGAAGAATAAGAAATCAGAGTTCTCTGGCTTCTTCATCCCCAGTCCTCTTCTTGGTTCCTCCTCGCAGGCTGGACGATTGAGCTGGATGGTAATGAATGTTCAGTTCTGGATTGGGCCATGAGCATTTTATTTTGCATTTCTCCCTAATAAAACACTTTATGAAGATGGTCTGCAGACACGAGCCCTTGTTTCTATTGGGGGAACAGAAACAAGGTGTAATTAGTGTTCTTATCAAAATCCCCATTCATGTGTCATTTATTAAAAACATCCTCCAAGCATTTTCACATTCAAGATATTTCTGTGCACAATTATCTAGCTCCCAGAGCTCTGCAATTTAATTATTAGTTAAAAGAGTAATCTTTAAGTTCAAATGTATCTGCAGTAAATTCATAGTAATTCTTAACAGAATGCTTTTAATGTGTGTCTTAACTGTTGTCGTCTGACAGTTGAAGTTCTCTGCAACATAATTTCATCAACATATTCGTTTCATGTCATTTCCCGTTTTATTTTGAAAACCCAGCTGAGAAAAGGAAGCCTTTCCATGTTACTGTTCAAGGATGCCAAGGTTCTACAAAACAAAGCAGTGAGCAGGAGAGAACAGGAGCTTTTTGAAAACGTTCTAACATTGTTGAACAACTAAAGCAACTTAAGCAAATCAGAATTAGTTCCCACTTTAATCCTAAAATAAAGTAAACCATACATGTGATTATTTGCCATTTTTTATTTAACTAAGGATTAAAGACTTTGATTAAGAAGTTCTTGGATGAACGCGTCTCTGCATTCCTATTTGTCTAGGCCAGGGGTCGGCAACCTTTACCACTCAAAGAGCCATTTGGACCCGCTTCACACAGTAAAGAAAACACTGGGAGCCACAAAACCCTTTTGAAATTTTAAATGAAATAACGCTGCATATAACAGGGTTTTTTTGCAACAGAATGGACCCGCAGCAGAACCAACGCACCTCTGCGCTTGTTGTTGTTTTTTCCGCACGAAGTACAAAACTTCTACTGTTGTTTTATGGAAATCATCAACTCTGCTAATGTCAGAGTTTTTATTTTGAATAACGCTTGGTGCGAGTAAACCCACGTCATGGTCGGGTTATTTGATTTTCAGCCCATATAAACGGTACATCCAGAATACTTTCTTTTCTTTTAATCCAAACACATTTTAATCACATCCGGAAAAGTTACGCACGTAAACGAGCTCCTGTCATTAACCAGCTAACAAGCTAACAGCTGCATTAGACTTTGGCCGTGCAGGAAAACGCTCATGTGGTGGGATGGTGTTCCGCCCTCCCAACCACACACACCAGGTGTAGCAATTGATTGGTGGGCGGGGCAGATAGCTTTAAAGCTGAGCAGTCTGCTGCGAGGTGCGTGTGCCTTGTTTCCTTTACTGTATGTCGGCTCCCCGAGTGGCTGGTGTGCTCGATTCACTCATCCAGAATAGTAAGTGCCACTTTTGCAGTCTGGGCTGGGATTGTTGTCGGGTTCTGGTGCAATACCTGCCGTGCGTTTCTGCAGCGTTGTGCGGCTGCCGTTGGCGGCTGCAGTTGGAGGTTGGTGCGGCGGGTGGCTTCCATCCAGCCCTCGCCTGCTGATCCGCTCCCTCCCTGGTCGGCTGTGTCACCACATCTGGGTAAGCTACCTGTTTAGAACTTAATTTATCTTACCTGCATCCAGGGTTAACAAGTTCTCTAATTTAGGATTGGTTTGGAGTTGCAGCACTTGGAAGCTCCTGCTGTGTTGTCTTGTCGGTTTTGTTCGGGCCGCTCCCGACGGAGCCTGCTGACGCTTGGGCTGGCCGAACGAGCGGGGCACGACTCCTCTGGCCCCGTGAAAGGACATTAGAAGTCGGACAACGATAATTTGCCCCATCGTTTGCAGTGGTTGTGTTCTTTTCCTTGCCGTTTGTTTGTTTATTATTTAAATTACTAATTTGTTTGTTTTCCTTTGTTTTGACTTACTAATTTATTTTTTGCATGTTTTGTTTTCATTTTTGGGAGTAATTTACCTTGTCCTTGTTTTGATGCCTTTTCCTTTTAAGGGCTGAGTAGTGGGCCTGAGGTTTTAAAAGAAAATTGTTTTAATGAAATTGGTTAATAAATCATTGTAGACTACTCCGTGCTCTGGTGCGTCTTGTCTAAAAGATCAACCCCTCGGCTGGTCACACTCACAGTGCCGAGCCAAGCGCTGTTCACGTTTCCTCACTTTTAAAATTTTCAATTTCAATTTCAAAAGTTTATTTCAAACCTGCACACACATTTTACAATTTAAAAATGCCGCCTCAAAAAGAAAAAATCTAATGCCGTCTAAACTACGCCTCGCTGTGTTTATGTCTCTCTGCAGCCAGTCAGCTAGCAGTTCTTCTTCTTCTTGAGTTTATTGGCGGTGAACAAACATCTTTTCAGTGTGCATTACTGCCACCAACTGGTGAGGAGTGTTCATCAGCCAACATTGACGACAGCCTGCATGAGGTAAACGGCTCTGCGACATAATTATTTTCAACAGCTGAGCCGCATCAGAGGGATCAAAGAGCCGCATGCGGCTCCGGACCCGCAGGTTGCCGACCCCTGGTCTAGGCCTTGGTAATCTGATCTATGTGTTTTGAGTGCCTGGTTAGGAAAGGTTAAGGTTCTCTGAAGCTTTCTGTTTTCAGCAACCCTGAAAACCCAGAACCCTTTACAGTCAGTGTTAGGTGTCAGGTAACCTGTAGGACCACATCGTCGTCTCTCTGGTTCCACCAGCTGTGTCAAGGTTACAACAGCTCCAAACCACAGCAACTTGTCCCTGGGTGCTGTGCCCCAGGGGTCTCCACACCCCCTGTGTGTGTGGAACGTCTCTGGTTGTAAGGATCTCACCTTATGTCCCGTTCAAGATGTTCTTTACACAACAGGAGTTCCAATGTGGGATGTCTTTGCTGCTTTGATGTTCCTCAAAGAAAACCTTCATTCATTGATGTCACCTTCAAGCTGTTACCCTTTCATCATCACAGCCTCCCAGCAATCCTGACCAGATCCAAAATGTCCCCATAATTGAATCTAATTAAATTAATCTTACTTCTTTTCTGTATGTAAGAGGATAACCATTAAATTATCCTGGTCTAAACGAAAATAGTCGGCTAAACTCCGTTTATGTGTTTTTCCTTATGGTTGATTTAACATCTAGTTGAAGGACAACTATTGTGCTATTTTGCGTTTGACAGGAGAGATGTTAAGTCTCCTTAAACCTTTTAGGTAACTTCAAACTATTTTCACTGGTGCTTTAATCCCCAAATTTACCCATGTTATTTAGTAGAATAAGGCATTATTCTAATCTTGCAGTTTTATCCATTTAAATCCTTAACCTTTGTGGTGCTTTATTGATGTCTGCCGGAGTGGCAGATTTCACAGGCATCCTAATTATTTGGTTTTTATTTGCGCCTCTGCTTACTTCAAGATACCCAGTAAATGTGGTGCTCACAATTTCTCCCTCGCTTCAACAGGTAGCTTAAAAGGTTCAGAGTTTATTCTGCTTATATGGATAAATTAATCTGCTCACTCGTGTATTCATTGATCCGTTTATTCTATTAACTGTTGCTGTAATACCCACTTAATTCATTAGGTTGCTCTATGATTCCATCAAGTTACTTCTTTAAAAGTTTTCACCTTTACATAATCCTAATGTGTTTCATAATGTGTGTTTTGTTTTAATTGTGTACAAAAAAAATCTGAAGTGAAATGCATGAAGTCGTGTCTGCAGAACTCATCTGTGTTTGTTGTCGAAGGTTGTCCGATGCCTCATAGTCGTATTCCTGCCATTGTCCATTTTCAGTCCAATGTCTGAGTTCAGCAGCACAACATCCTCCTTCCTTTCAAGAGCCCATCCTCCAGTCCACACGCCTGCAAACAGAATGAATTCTGCCAGCATTTTTTGCCAAAGAAACGCTCCATAGGTTGAAAAGAAATTACAGCAAAGCAGTCACAAACATTTTAACTACAGTGTTCCCTCTAAAATGACAAACATAAAGAAATAAAGGGATAAAAAATAAATCAAACTTTGCCTCTGATAAAATAAAACTCAAAACTGGATCAGGCTGAAGTCAATGACATCACCTTTTCTCCTTGTCCCAAGGATCAGCCCCTATGTCACTGCGGCACTGTTTTGGTATTCTCTCGCATCTGAGAATGTCTAAAAAAGAGTCTAGAATCTCTATGTTAGCACATTCCTATTATATTGACCAGGTTTCTTTGCAAAGAAAAAGAAGCAGAAAGATAGAACTGTTAATAGCAGAAAGCAACAAACATTTTTAAGACACCACCTTTCCTCCGCTGGAAGATCTCCTGGCATAACTTGGTTAAAACTTAGCATAATTTACTGTCCAAATATGATTATGACTCCTTACCATACTGCTAGTACTGTCTTCTCAGAGTCTTCTGTTGGCAGAAAGGTGGTGTCTCCTTTAATCTGAAAGCAATAACTCAGAGAAAACAAGAGTGTTAATAGCATGCAGTTAAAACCCTGGTCCCCTTAGTGTCACTTTAACGTGATGTTGTTGTTTTTTCTTGCTGATCCTGGGACGGTATCTATTCTTCACCTTTCCTTTGAAACTCTGTTCAAAACATCTGTAAAAGAAAAAAAAAGAAAAAAAACAAAAAGACAAAAAAAATGTCTTTTCCAATATGTCATACATTATTATTACAACTTTTGATTTCATTGTGGTCCTTTGACCATGTGTATTTGCTGTTAGTAATACTTTTTGTTTATATATACCTTTCCAAATCTCAATTGGTCAAGGGTGAAACATTAAAGCAATGATTTTTCCCATTTAGTTTTTTGAAGTTCTAGTGTTTCTCTGTAAATGATAAGAGTTTTCCCCGTTAGCACATTGAGAAGACTGCCCAAAACAAACCGAGATTATAATTACAATTTAACCCTTCAGAAGCTGGCTTCATTTTATTTTCCCTCTGACATAGTTTTCGTGCCCCAGGCCAGAACATACTGAACCCAGCCTCACCATAAACATTCAGATGTTTACATCATGGTCAGATTTGTTTATCATATCTTTTGTCCTGTTTCAGGTTAAACTGTCCCTCTGAGGTTCGCCTTAGCTCAGCGAAACTGGACAACATCAGATGATTTTGTAACTGATGACGCGTTTAATGTGGCCTTCTGATATTCTGATGCTTTTCAAAATTCCTTTTAGCTGATTCAAATTCTAAGTAAAAAAGAAATAAAATAAATGAATAGAAAACCCTTAGAAAAGCAACCCTATTTAGTTCCATACAGGTTTGTACAAAGCCAAAGCACAGTTTTTAGATCTATTTAAATCAAATATCATGTATATCTAAACTTCTTTCAAATGAACTGGTTTGTGATGAATCATTATTATTATTACCAGCAATAAGATATATTACTTCAGGGCCAAAAAACAAATGATAGGATATCTGCCTAATTTTGTAAAACAGTAAACTCAACAAGCTTTATGTAAAGCTTATTACCAGTTCCAATTTCTAAGAAAACTGAAATATTTCCGTTCAAGCCATGTTAAAGGCACACTATGCAACATTTTGCAGTTAATTAATGTGTTTCATACCGTTTTGGATGATTAAATGAGTCATTTCAGGTTGAACAAAGGTTTTCTTGGCCGCCCTGGTGGTCTGTGGGGGAAATACCGCACTTGCAACTGCAGGAGCCCTCGGCCCGCGCCCACAGGCTCAGAATCTCATGCAAGATCGCGAGAGTCGGTCTTGCTTTACGGCGAGAACTGCTACACGCCCCCAGTGAAAGGCATGTTCGGTGCTAGCGCAGTGGCGATATCTGTGCAGTTATCATGGCGGAACCGGCGATAAAACAGCGAAAGCCCATGTTGGAGCAGGCAAGAAAGAGGAAAAGGGCTGTGGAAAGAGAGAAGAGTCCTACACGGGTGAACATCGGGAAAGCTTTTTCCGAATGGCGAGAGCTAAAAGAAAAATAAGGCTGCAAGGCTGACGCGGACCTCGCGTTTCTGCTGATGCGATTGTAAGTAACATTGGAATGGTTACTCTCTCTCTCTGTGCATGTTCATACTTTCACTGTGTTAAAGCCGGGCATACACTGTACGAGTTTTTCAGTCGTGGTACTTATATACATCTCAAACTGCGACGGAACCGCGGAGTTTAAAAGTTCACCGCTCATCTGTTTGCTGATCTGTGTTTCCAAACTGTGCAACGGAACCGCGGGGTTTAAACGGCCACCGCTCATCTGTTTGCTGATCTGTGTTTCCAAACTGTGCAACGGAACCGCGGGGTTTAAACGGCCACCGCTCATCTGTTTGCTGATCTGTGTTTCCAAACTGTGCAACGGAACCGCGGGGTTTAAACGGCCACCGCTCATCTGTTTGCTGATCTGTGTTTCCAAACTGTGCAACGGAACCGCGGGGTTTAAAAGTTCACCGCTCATCTGTTTGCTGATCTGTGTTTCTAAACTGTGCAACGGAACCGCGGGGTTTAAACGGCCACCGCTCATCTGTTTGCTGATCTGTGTTTCCAAACTGTGCAACGGAACCGCGGGGTTTAAACGGCCACCGCTCATCTGTTTGCTGATCTGTGTTTCCAAACTGTGCAACGGAACCGCGGAGTTTAAACGGCCACCGCTCATCTGTTTGCTGATCTGTGTTTCCAAACTGTGCAACGGAACCGCGGGGTTTAAACGGCCACCGCTCATCTGTTTGCTGATCTGTGTTTCCAAACTGTGCAACGGAACCGCGGGGTTTAAACGGCCACCGCTCATCTGTTTGCTGATCTGTGTTTCCAAACTGTGCAACGGAACCGCGGGGTTTAAACGGCCACCGCTCATCTGTTTGCTGATCTGTGTTTCCAAACTGTGCAACGGAACCGCGGGGTTTAAACGGCCACCGCTCATCTGTTTGCTGATCTGTGTTTCCAAACTGTGCAACGGAACCGCGGAGTTTAAACGGCCACCGCTCATCTGTGTTCTCAAACTGTACCGCGCGACGCTCGGACGCGGCTCGGGAGGCACCGGGCGTCGGGGGGAACGGAGGGGAGAGAGGAAAGACGAGACACCCCGGCGGCCGCGCGGCATACAGAAACAGACGGCCAGCGCGTCGCGCGGACCAGGCGGAGGTCGTTTCGGGACGCCCGCTCCCCTCACTCCACTGGCGGGGACAGAGAGGAGGGGAGGGCGCTCCCTCGTAGCTCTGCTTGAACAGCAGGATGGTGATTCATTGCGTTCGCCTGTCTGCTAAGCTCAAAACAACCACGCCTGGCTTGCCGGAGAAGCCAGGAGAACAGCTGAGCATATTTACGACAGTGCACTTTTACTTTCGCCCTCTGGGGGGCGCCTCGCTGGAAAATCAACCCCGGTTGCATAGTATACCTTTAATCTCTCAGTGTATCAATTTCATTTTTGGTCGGATATTTAAAGTGAAAAAAACAAACTTTACATGTAAGGACATGTCATTTAAATCCCATATTAAACAGGTTCCCACGGTTTCGTTTTTTCACCTCCGGAATATTGTCAAAATTAGAAATATTCTGTCGAGGGTTGATGCTGAAAAACTAGTCCATGCATTTGTTACTTCAAGGCTGGAGTATTGTAATTCTTTACTATCAGGAAGTCCACAATAGGCAGTTCAAAGTCTTCAGCTGATCCAAAATGCTGCTGCAAGGGTTCTGATGAAAATCAACAAGAGTGATCATCCATCCATCCATTCATTTTCTAACACGCTTATCCCTTTTTGGGGTCACGAGGGGTGCTGGCTCCTATCTCCAGCTGTCAATTGGCGAGAGGCGGGGTACACCCTGGACAGATCGCCAGTCTATCGCAGAAGAGGGATCATATTTCTCCAATTTTAGCTTCCCTTCATTGGCTTCCTGTCAAATCAAGAATAGAATTTAAAATGATAAAGCCCTTAATAATCAAGCTCCATCATATATCAGAGCTCTGATTACCCCATATGTTCCTAACAGAGTACTTCGCTCTCAGACCGCAGGTCTACTGGTGGTTCCTAGAGTCTCTAAAAGTCGAATGGGAGGCAGATCTAAAACTAAAACTAAAAAGTTATCAGGCTCCTCTCCTGTGGAACCAACTCCCAGTTTTGGTCCGTGAGGTAGACACCCTGTCTATGTCATGATCTTGGCACTAGTGCTAGTCTGATTCTCCATCTGACACACCTGTGCAGCTCCGTCCTGTTCTCATTAGTCTCCATGAGATCCACCTGCAACGCTGATTATAAAGCCAGCTCTCAGACCAGTCACCAGTGGCAGATTATACGAGCCATCGGTGAGTTAAATCCAGCGTCCTGAATCCCGTCTGCCTGCTTGCCTGTTTCTTGACCTGATTTTTCTTCTGACCCTCTGAGCCTGCCAAGCCCGTCGGAACTGATTATTGTGCTGTCTAGATTTCTGACCTGTTTTTGTGCTCTGACTCTGCCCCCGGATTCTGCTTCGGACTGTTTCTGAATTTCTGATCACCCGGCTCTGACTCTGGACATGCTCTCGGATTTCAGACTCTGGTTATTCCACCTGATCATCCTGCCATCAAGGTTCTGACTCTTTACCTGCCTTTTGACCACCGAGCTCCTGTCAGTCCCAGAAGTAAAACTTGGAGAACTTCCCTGTTCGGACTCTGGATCGCATTAGGGCATCACCAGCAGTAGTCCCCACCAACAGGAGTCTGCACTCACCTTCACAGCTTGCTCCCAGATTGTGAGAAGTGGTTCCTGTCCCTGAAGCTGGCGATTCACCCGCGACCAACAGCAGTTTACTCCTCTATAAACTGTTTTCTTAGCATTATCAGATTTTTGTTTGGCTGAATTCAGGGTGCTCCGTTTCTGCTCATTACAGTCTACTTTTAAGACTAGGCTTAAAACTTCCCTTTTTGACAAAGCCTATAGTTAGAGTGGTTTAGGTTACCCTGAGCTATCTCTATAGTAATGCTGCTATAGGCTTAGGCTGCTGGAGGACATCGGGGTGTATTTCTCTCACTCTGCTGAGTTCTCCTGCTGTTATCCAATTTGCATTGCTTGCTGTTATTTCAGCTTTTAACTTATTGTTCTCTGTCTGTCATAGTTTGAGTTCTGTTTTTAGTTTAGGTACTGTTGGTGTTTGAGATCTGTCATTGTTTTGAGTATTATTTCTGTGCAGTTCATTTGTTTTCTCAGTTCTGTTGGGATCTCGGTACTGATGTCGGCTCTGATTACTTACTCCACACACCTGCTCATCTCCACCCCTGCTGCAATTAGTTTTAACATGCTCCACCTGTATCTACCACTACTTAACCAGCTCCCAGACCCAACATCAGTGCCAGATCCTCTCACGAGCTTACTTGGTGAGTTGTATCCAGTGTTTTTTTTCTTCCTATCTGTCGATCCTGACCTTATTTGCTTTGTGGATTCTGAGCCAGCCTGACTCTGTACCTGTTTTTCCCTGCTTGTTTAGATTGTCTGCTCGTTTTTGTCTTGACCGGACCAGTGTTTTGGATTTTCTGAGGTTTTGCCTTACCTGGACCTGTGCTTTGGATTCCTTGAGTTTTTCTTTGTTCCTGCCTTTTCTTGGTTCAGCTCTCTCGTGTACCGACTGGGACTGTTTACTGTGGTCACTGAGCCTGCCTGTCCCTTTTTCTGCCAGTCTGAGTTTAATAAATCCCTTAAAATATCATTATTATCGACCGACAAGCAGTTGAGTTTGCCAGCCCGAGCCAGCAGTGACGGGAGCCCGCTTCCTGCTCGGAACGTTCGCTCTGGGAGACTGGTTTTGCTCGACACACAAACCCCTCCTCCCGTTCAGAAAAATAAGGCTCATTTACCCAGAGACTCCGCTGTCAGTTCTGCCCAAAGATTCGTCCCAGACCCGAGACTGTATTTGGAGGTTGAGGCTGATGTTATCGCAGATATCCACCCCGATTTTTTTTCTCAATCCTGACTTGTTTCCTGATTACGTGGAGGAGGCGTGCCCTGCAGCGCGAGTTTTCGCCGACTCATCCCCGCAAACAGATAAAGACCCAGTGTCCTCCCGGTCAGGTCAGCACCGGAGACATCGCCGCAGACCCACTAAACAGGTTCCTCCCCTTCCTTCTGAGCAATCAGTCAGGTTCTCCCAGTCTTCTTCTGCTTCTAATCCCGTTCTGCTGCCAGAGATGGTTCCAGCTCCTGCCCTAGCGGATTTTCCCAGCTCTCGTCTTTCGGTCCTGAAGGATGATTTCGTTTCTAAGAAAGAGGAGGAGCTAAGATCTCTTGCCCCTAGAATTAAGCAGTTGAGGGACTTGCTGTTCGCCCACTACTCCCCAGAGTTAGAGATGATGTTAAAGACATTGGAGGAGGAGTATAGAGAGACACTTAAGACTTTTTATTACCATCCATCATCGCCCGCTTCAGCCAAGACAGTTGTTAAGGAATCATCTCGTTCAATACCACAAACATCAGAACCAGCCTGAGTTAAGTGTCATGACTCTGTTCCTGTTCCTGAGGACTGGGTGGTCACCGCTAACGCTGATTCTATTTCGGGTGACATGGCGGCTGCTTCAGAGGATAGTTGTGTTACTGGGGGTCGGGATGACACCATGGAGAATGTTCTTCATACCGAGAGCCTATCTGACACTGCCAGTCCTGTCAGAATGGGTGATTCACTCGCCAGTTCGTCATCCTACGAGGTGGTTTCTCTACTAGCCTGTGAGGTGGGGACTCAGGTGGAGTTCCCACGGGTCTGTGAGATGGAAACATAGGCGGAGTTTCCACGGGCCGGTGAGGTGGGGACTCAAGCGTGGGTACCTTCGGTCTGTGAAGCAGGGTCCCAGGTGGGTTCTCCGCTCGATCGGGATGTGTTTGTCCGGAGTAGTCCTCCTTTGGATGATCAACGTCGGGGATATCAACGTAGATGCTGGTAATGGGTGAAGAAATTTCTTTTGTTGTTGACTCGGGTGCAACTCACTCTGTTTTATCTGCTAAACGTATCAAGGAACAGCTAAAGCTCAGTGGTTATGTTTATTCGGTCTCAGCTTCAGTTAGGGAATGTTTTTCTGTTTCTTTTAAAGTGTTACACTCCGCAGGGAGTGAAGCTGAAGCATTCTTTTTTTTTGGTCTCCTCTGTGTCTTTTAAATCTTATGGATAGAGCTTTGATGTGTAGATTGGACATTATCATTTCAACCTCTGAAGGACTGACGGTTCACACTCAGGACTCTGACTATGACTTTACTGCAGTACTTTGGGCCCCAGATCAATCTTGTATGCATACGAATGGAAGCTTCCAGCTGGTCCTGTGCCTTAACATTTTGTCTGAGCAGTAAATGCTGTGACACCTGACAGTGACAAAAAAACTCAGATGACTTGCATTGTACTTCACTGTCTGATGGACCTATTAAATGATCTCATTTAATACGTTGATGATTTGTTAATCTGTGCAGAATCAGATAATCAATGCAGGACAGATATGTTAAATGAGCTTTAACATCTCTATGAAAAAGGCCATAAAGTCTCAAAATCTAAATGCAGTTTGTGCAGGAGGAAGTCACATTTTTGGGCCATGTTCTTTCACATAAAAGCAGAAAGTTGTCACTTCAGCAGATCAAAACGGTTCTAAAAATCCCAAAACCAATCACAAAGAAACAAATTATGTAATTTCTGGGTATGACAGGTTACTGCAGAGCTCACATTTCAAACTACCCCAAGCTTCAATCTCCGTTGGCTGCTTTAATACACGGACGGGGACTGGCAGCTGCTGGTAAAATCACATGGACGTCTGAGGCAGAACTGGCTTTCTTTGCTCTGAAAGCAGCCTTGTCCTCTGCACCGGTGCTGGCTTTGCCAAACTCTGACAAACCATTTATTCAAAAGGTGGATGAAAAATCTGGTTTCATGTTGTAATATTCTGGGTTCTGTTCTGGTTTATGTTTGTTATTTTGCTCTCCTGCCTTAGGTTCTCTGGTTGCTTTGAGTTTTGTCTTGTCTAGGTTCTTGTTTACTGTTAGTTTATCCTGTTTTGTCATCAGTTTTAGTCTTAGCTTTATCTTCTGCTTTAGGTTTGTACTTCGTTTTGGGGTTGTTTTGTTTTGTTATCAAGTCTGGTGTAGTTTGTTTCTGTCCACTTGTCCTGTCAGCTTTTTAGGTTTGGTTCTTCTTCTTCTTCTTTCGGTTTTTATGGCGGTTGGCAACTAACTTTAATGGTGCAATACCGCCACCAACTGGACTGGAGTGTGGTACTGGAGTCTAACCTTTCCTAATAGGTTGCAAACAAAACAAACCAATCAAAACAAGACAAAACAAACAAAAAGATCATACTAAATTCTTTTAATTAGTCCTGTATTCCTCAGGAAGCCAATTACATAGTTTACACTCATTTCCCCTGTGTTTCTTTGCAGAATTTCTTCTAGGTTTAGCCTCAGCTGTTCTCCTTGTAATTGTAAGACTAGTCTTTGTCTTTCTTCCTGATATTTATTACAGTGTACAATAACATGCTCTATAGTCTCTGGACTACCACAGAATTCACAGTTGCCATCAGCATGCTTCTTCATTATTAACAAAGTTTTATTTAGGCGTGTGTGTCCATACCTCCATTCTAGAAAATACATCCTCCTCCTCCTTGCTTCTGTTTGTATTTCTGCTCTTTCCCACTTTATTCTGAATATTATAGAACTGTCTTCCAGTCTGCCCACCGTCCCATAATGTTTGCCATTTACCCTTAACTATGTTTTTGACCATACTTTTAATTTCTGCTTTGCTGTAATTCACTTCAACATCTATATTAGAATGTCTAGCTGCTTGCTTAGCACTTTTATCTGCTAACTCATTTCCTATTACTCCTATATGAGCTGGTACCCATACCAGAGTTATATTAATTCCTGACTTTATTAGATTATTTGCAGCTTGCACTATATCATACACAATGTCTTGCCTTGATTTTGACTGAAATGTTTTAATACTGATTAAAGCTGAGCTGGAATCTGAAGCAATTACTGCCTTCCTTGGCTATTGACCTCCACCCAAAGCAAAGCTAGCCACACAGCAATCAATTCCGCTGTGTAAACTGCTAAATCATCACTGATTCTTTTTCCAACTTTAATGTTTAATTTTGGAATGACATAGGCAACACCCATTCTTTTAGATGCATCTGTATATATAGTTAAATCCTCACTATACCTCTCCATTAAATAACTCTGCGCCCTGTATTTGTCCATGTCATTATTTTGTTTTTCTTCTAATAATCCCAAATCAGTGGCCACCTCCCTAAAAACCCATGGTGGAGTATCTGGGAAAGGTACAGTGGGACTTATTTTTAGTTCATTAAACCCCATTTCATTTACTTTATCGTGAATGACCCAACCAAAACTTCTGACTTGAACATTTCCACGCTCTTGGCATTGCTTCAATACTGACTGACTCATATGACCTTCATTATGACCTCTCAAGTTTGCCCAATACACAAGGGCCAGCTGATCTCTTCTAAGGTGAAGAGGCATTTCTCCCATCTCCACTTGGATAGCTGTTACTGGCGTAGTTTTGACAGCACCACAGCATACCCTTAACGCCTGATTTTGGATCACATCCAACTTATTCAGCCATGTTTTGGCTGCAGAGCCATATATTATGCAACCATAGTCAAATACAGACCTGATCAATCCATTATAAATTGTTCTTAGAGCAAGTCTACTTGCTCCCCACTCCACTCCACATATACATCTCATTACATTTAATACCTTCTTACATTTATCAATTATTTTTTGAATATGCACTGCCCATGTTAACCTTTGATCTAACCATATGCCCAAGTATTTAAAGGAATCAACCCTTTCTAACTCATTATTGGATAACTTCACTTTTATTTCCTTAGCTAATTTCTTTCTAGAGAAAAACATTATTTTAGTCTTATCAATTGAGATTCTAAAACCCCATCTAATAGACCATTTACCCACTACATCAACTGCTTGTTGTATTTTATTCACCACAAATTCCACATTTCTCCCTCTTTTCCATAAAGCCCCATCATCTGCAAACAATGCAATATCTACAAAATTCTCCACTTCCTTAAAAATGTCATTTATCATGATAGAAAACAACAAAGGACTGATAATACTCCCTTGCGGGATACCATTTTCTACCTGATAGCTCTCACTTGTAACCCCATTTATCCTCACCATTATTGTTCTTTCAGACAAAAATTCCTTAATCCATGTGAATACTCTCCCTTTGATTCCCATATGATTTAATTTAATCAAAAGTCCTTCCTTCCACATCATGTCGTATGCTTTCTCAATATCACAGAAGACAGCCACCACTGACTCCTTATTTACTTGAGCTCGTCTTATTACATCCTCCAAGAATACTAAAGGATCCATAGTACCTCTACCTCTTCTAAAACAGCTCTGATAATTATGTATCAATCCTTTAGACTCAACTATATATATATAAGTCTGTCATTCAAAATTTTTCCCCATTTGGGATGTAAGTGCTATTGGCCTGTAGTTGTTAGGATTCTTTGGATCTTTCCCAGGTTTTTTAATAGGGATAACTATAGATTCTTTCCATGCTCTTGGAATAATTCCGTCTGTCCATACCTGGGACTTTCTTAATTCCCTCTGCATAAGAAACACCTTGGACGACTTTAACTCGCTGTACCTTCTGCATTCTTTTATTAGCCTCACATCCACCATATGCTGCGCTATGTTCTCCTCCACAATTACAACACTTTAGTTTTGCCTCCTCTTCACACTTTCCATATTCATGTTCACCACGACATTTGCTACATCTTTGTTTGCCCTTACATATCGCCGCTACATGCCCGTATCTTTGACATTTAAAACAACGTGGAGGGATGTAAACCTTGACATCATAACTCATGTAACCAATAAAGACTTTTCCTGGGAGTTTGTCTTCCTCAAAAGTTAACATTATTGATAGACTGTCACATATATTTCCATTCCATCTTGTTTTAAGTCGTTTTGCCCCAGTCTGTGATTTTGTAAATAAAGAACCTGATCTGAACCTCTGCTGGGGTCCGTTCTTCGTACGTTGCTTAAAACATCCAAGATCAAATGACACATCCAAGATGACTTCATCCGGCTAATCATGATCCGGCTAATTGGGTTCTTCGAACACACCTGTTGTTTAGGATTAGTATGGCTGGATTGAGTTATCTGAGACAACTGCGCGTTCATGCGTTTGTTTAAAAGGGGAAATGTATCGATAGTAGAAACAATGATCAGCAACGCTGCTATTGGCTGTTCAGCATGGCCAAAGAACGCCCACAGTTTTTCTCCCAAGCAGAACAAGAGCTTGGAAGGTTATGCCGAATTTGAGTCATTAATTAAAACACTTCAAAATCTGTTAAAGCCAGGAGAGAGTGCTGGCAAAAACAGCGGACAAATTAATGCGTAAATACTGTCCATGGTAGATGTTTCTATCACTTTCTACAGTATGAATTTTTGCATTTTAATAATCTCATATTTACTTTGTTCTTTTATGTCAGAGCCTCCACGGGACCCAGTAGAACATGGGGACAAGTAAAAGTGAAATACAAGAATATTCTACAAAATGGTAGCCTTTAATTATTATACTTTATTTTAAAAAAGCACTTGTTATGTCAAGAGATCCAAATTTCAGTGTCATTCCTTAGACAGGGGAAGTAAAGGACATGTGCAAACTGGGAATTTTAACAAAAAAAAATCTTTATCCATAAAAAATGAAAATTTTCCTTTTCCAAGTCATCCACAGTTTACACGGTAAAACTGTATTGCTCCGTGGCTAGATAATCCAGCCATAGTTTTTTCTAATTAATATACGGCTCGACAGGAAGCAAACCTTTCAAAGTAAACTAAACTTCACAATAAAATGGCCCGAACAAATCTTCTTACTGAATAGGATAAAAATAAAAAGCAAACCATCATACAAATAACTTAAATATTTTAGATTTATGGCTCCAACATCACTTTTTCCTCTTTAAAAGCCATTGTTAAATGATGTGTTTGTCTGTTTATAACAGCCACCAAGAAAATCTCTCTACTGTCGCGCTGCACTCAAGGATCCTGTCTATTGCGCAATACACGATAAATTCGAAAAACTCTGCAAATTATTCTTGCACCTTCCGCAACAGGTTGCAGTCGTAAAAATGGACATGGCTACGACAGACTTCCCTATCTCCTCCGCTTATACAGCCGTGATCTAATCTTGTTTACATGAAATAAGCCTGCTCTCGAGCAGGCTTAAACTGGCGCACATGTTGCTATGACAACAAGTGCAGGATGTCTTTCGAAGAACCAAACGATCCAAGATCATGCCAAATCGTCAACAATGAAATCCTGCTAACTGAGTTAGCGACGTACGAAGAACGGACCCCTGGTCTGGCTGAATTCTGGGTCCCCTGCCTCTGATCATTACAGGTCATCTGTTTTGTTACAATCTCATGTTGACAAATTGCGACCTGTGGCCTATTATTCCAGTAAACTTGACGCTGTTGCAGCTGGTTTACCTGGTTGTTTGTGTGCTATTGCTGCAGCTGAGAAAGCAGTGTTAGCGTCATGTGACATTGTTGGCTACAAGTCTCTGACAGTTTTTGTTCCACATTCTGTTTCTATCATCCTCCTGGAACAAAAGATTTCTTATTTATCAGCAGCAAGGTGGCTTAAATTTTATTTGACATGCCTAACATCACTGTAAAACGATGCAGTATTTTAAACACAGCCACACTTCTGCCTACAGAGGAGGATAAGTACTCCTGGTCCTGACTTAAAAGACACCCCTTTGTCTAACGCCGATCTCGTATTGTATGTTGACGGCTCCTCCTCCCGTTCTGCTCCAGGTTTGAACTGAGATGGGTTTGCTGTGTTCTGACTCAGGTGTTTTGTGCTCAGGTCCTTTACAGCACTCCTATTCTGCTCCAGTCATCGCTTTAACTGAGGCTTGTAAGTTGTTGGAAGGAAAAACTGTGGTATGGACACATGAATTGGATCACGCGTCCAGAGAGGCGATGCTGGATATGGTTAAAAAATATTGGTACACAAATGAGTTTTCAGTGGTATCTGAAAATTACTGCTAAAAGTGTTTGCTCTGTGCTTATCACAACCCGTCTAGGGTTCCTGCACAGCCACAAGCTGCACATCCGCCTCCAAAATTTCCATTCCAACATCTGATGATGGATTTCATTGAGCTGACACCTGCTGAAGCAAAGAAATATTGTCTAGTGGTCATGGATATGTTTTCTAAGTATGTTGAAGCATTTCCAACAAAACACGCAGACAGCAGTGCTGTCGCGAAAGCTTTATTGATACAGATCCTTCCACGCTGGGGGGGGGGGGGTCCCAGAGGTCATCTCCAGTGACAATGGGACACATTTAGTAAACAAATCTCTGCAGGAAATCAGCAAACTTCTGGGTTTCTAATTAAAAACATATTGTGCTTATCATCCAAATCAGGAGTAGCTGCAGAAAAGGAAAGGTGCACCATAAAAAGCAAACTGGCTAAATGTTGTGAAGAAACAGGTTTATCTTAGCCAAAAGCTAAGTTCTCTTGTACATGCAGATGAGAAATAGATCCAGAGCTAATCTAAGTCCTTTGAAATCTTTTTTGCGAGCACAGGGGAGGAGGACCCAATACTAACTTGTCCACATTAATAACTGCTCATTTTAAATATTCAATGTTAGAATATTGTAAGGTTCTGTCACATTCTCTTTCTCTTTCCCATTAGGCTGTGAGAGCTGTATTACCCCCAGTGGCTGATAAAATCCTGCACCAGTTCCAGCCAGGACAGTGGGTGCTGATCCGAGACACCAGAAGGAGCCACTGGAGAGACAAGCATTGGACTGGTCTGATCCTGCTGGTGACCCACACTGCCGTGAAAGTCCAAGGAAGGAACACCTGGATCCACGCCACACAGTGCAAGGTGTTCAAGGGAACACCACCTGAGCAGCATCCGGATCAGAACCCCCTGCCTACAGGGGCTTCCAACGACCGCCCACCTGTACCAGGCCAGTAACAGGGCAGCGTGAAGCGCAGATGCCACTCTGGAAAGGCAGCGGGATTTTTATTTAGTTTTTTGTTTCTGTTTTAAAAAAAAAAAGTACTGAGTACCAGAAGAACGGACAATCCACTCCGCAGCCAAGATCAACATGCAGCGATACAGGAAACTGAAGTTTGTAGAACTGGTGGTTGGCATCACACTCATTTTTATCACTCCTGTGCTCACTGGAGAAAAGGTACAGCACGAACAATTTGTGACTAACATGAGTAATCACACCAATCATACCCATCGGCTGACTCGAAGAGAGACCCATCACTTCAGTGACTTTCATAATCATACTGATAACATCTGGTGACAACTAATGCATCAGACTGTATGGAAAACTAAAAATGACAGTTATGTGTGTTCTTTGATTCCACTTGCTTTTGATAACCAACTATTGTTAGTACCTGTTCCTATTGATACTGCTTATACTCTAGAAACCTTTTTCCCTAGTCATTAATCTAACAGGTTAGTGGAGACCATTTTTCCGTGGGTAAAGAATTACACCATAAGACTGAAAAGAGAGATACTGTATGTAAGTTTTCTGATGAGACTAATTTAACTTGTACCATTACAGGAACTCTTTACAGGTTTCAAGGTAGTAGGAATCCCATAAGAGATCCAGACATCTGTTTAGCACAGCAAGAATCCACACCTCATTTTCTGGTAGGTTGTAAAGTTATCACATCTGCTTCATGTGCAATGACCCAGAGAACACTCCTCCATGTGTGGTTAGATTTGACCCTTATACAATTCCAGGATCTTCATTTCCAGCACCCTACGTTTTAACCCTTAATCTTACAGCTTTGCCGAACGGAAGTAAACTGTATGGTACAGGTAACTTAACCGCAGTTGTGGTAAATCTTCCCAGCAAAGATGGTTATTCGTGTCCTAAGAACATGGTTTGGATGTGTGGAAGTAGATCACATTTGTATCTGCCTGCTGATAGGTCTGGAGTGTGTGTGTTTTTTTTAGCTCATTTACCAGTTATCATTCAATTAGCCATTACTGGAACAGAAGGCAAGGCTTAAACAGCAGAAGTGATCTTGGGTACTTTATTTCCTCATTATGGTGTTGCTAATGCAGCACATAGAACCAATGAATCATAATCAGAATAAGACATACTTTAATAATCCCAGAGGGAAATTACTTTTGTTACATGCTCCAGATATACACACATATTATATATATATATATATATATATATATATATATATATATATATATATATATATATATATATATATATATATACAACATTCCACACAAGTAATAAATAAATATATATATATATATATATATATTAGTGCTGGGCAACGATTAAAATCTTTAATCGCATAATTTGCCTGATTAATCGCATTGTGCAAAGAATGAATAAATGTCAATTACAGACGGGGGGGTGTCTGAATCACTGAGGGAGGCGTTGTAAAGATTGATGACCTCCCCATCCCCGGACTCCTCCCTCTGCCTGCTCCATCACGCCGCCACACATGTAGGTCCTTGGGGAGAGGGCGTTACTGGAGGTTGCCACCTTTTGGTGACGTCCCTCCCCCCAATTTTATCATGCATTTTAGACACTTTCACTCCAAACATTTTCACAACGCACATTCATGTAGGCCATGATATGGGGGGGTGGGGGGTAGACGTCTGGGGGGGGGCTTATGTTGTGTGAGCCTCGCCCCGGGCGGCTCCCTTCACCCCCTCTCGCATTTAGACATTGAGGATTCTGGGTAGTTGCTTGGAGGGGGGGCGCTGGCACCAGCTTTCTTCCGGAGGGGGGGTGGGCTGTGCCGTGCACCCCCTTCGGTGCTCCCAGTTTTAAACACACCTGAGATCAACATGCAACAACACAACATCTGAGCGGGCGTAGGGAGGATCGGGGGTCTTTTGCACACCCCCGATCTCCGATCGCGGCACGGAGTCTGGGGCCTGGAGGAGGTGCGGGCCACTGGGTCCGGGGTCTTGGTGCTCTCCCCAGGAAGGGATGGGGGGCAGCGGTGGCTAGGGTAAGGTCGGGGTGGGAGGGGGTTTATTAGGTATTTAGTGGGTGAAGGGGGGCTCTGGTTGGATGGCCCGTACGGGTCATGTCGGCCCCCCCTCTTTGGGGGGCCTGGTCCGGGGGGCGTCTGGTCCGGGGGCGGGGCCGGGGGTCGGGCACAGGCAGTCGTATTGTTGAATTGTGGTGACCACCCCCCACTTGGGATTTTTGGATGTGAATGCTATGTGGGAATGGGTGTACAGCGTCCCTTTTTTTTTTTTTTTTTTTTGTGTGTCTGTGTGTGGCGAGTGGGGCACAGAGGAGGGAGGGTGTGAATGAGTTTTTTTTTTTTTTTTTTTTTTTTTTACCAGGTTCGGGTCCGGTCCGCTCCCTCTCCCAAAATCATCTCAAGTCTCCGCTAGGTGCGGAGCCCATCCCCCCACGTCCTGCCCTCCTCCGCTGCGTTGGCGGGCGCCTTGGCCCTCTGGCGCATTGACGGTCCTCGGGTTTGGGGCGGGTTCCCGGGTGGGCGGCGGCCCATTCCCGGCAGTGGCTTCGCGGGGCCTGGCCCCCCGGGGGGCGGCCGGGGCCCCTGCCGCGGGGGCGGGGCGCCCCTGGGGCCTCTGGCCCCCAGGGCCCATGGCCGGGACGACTTCAGCGCGGCCGGCTGCCGGCGGAGCCCACGGGCTCGTCCCCGCGGCTCTTGGGGGCGTCGGCATTGCGGTGGCTGGGGGATTTCCTCGGGGTCGTCTCTCCTCTTTCCTCGGGGGGGGGGGGGGGTTGCAGATTTCCTGTGAAGGCCCCTCTCGGGCGCACTGCTTTGGGGGCCCCTTTGGGAGTCCGGGGTTACGGGTCCCCTGGCTCCTGCCTCTGTGCTCAGGGAAGGTGGGTCTTCGGTTCTCCACAATCACTATCAATATATTTCCTTCTGGATAATTTTCACCTAAACTAGTGCACTTTCACAAACTCCTACAGGTGCTGGGTCCCAGGTATTAAATGTTCACTTATATACAGAAAGGCTATAATTTATTTATTTACTTTCTTTTACTTTCTTTTTTAGGTATCACATTACACATGTCAGCTTAAATAATAATACATATGATTTAGCAATGGTATCAAGGTGTTACACGATTGTATCTGTTGCTTTATGTCTGTTGGTTGTGCTGTTGTTTTTGTGTCTCTTTCCAGGTGATGGAGCAGACAGAGGACGTTTTATCATTCTCTTCCTTCTATCTCTTCTTTCTTTCACCCTTTTCTTTTTCTTTTTTTTCTCTTCTTGTTTTTCTTTTACTCTCCTACTTTCCCATTGTAGTGTCCATATAATTTGAAATTCTCCCTGCAGGAATCACAATAAAGCTATTTACACGCACAAATCAAGCGGAGCATTATGGCGAAAGCTGTTTGCTCCACTTGTGAAAGTAAAATCTGTCGAGCTCTATTTGGCATTAAGATATCAATTTTTATTGCCACATTGCTAGACAGGACACTGGGAAAAAAAAAAAAAAAAAAAAGATTGATGACCACAGGCAGGAATGATTTCCTGTGGCGCTCTGTGGTGCATCTGGGTAAGAGGAGTCTTCTGCTGAAGGAGCTCCTCTGCTGGGCCAGTGTATCATGGAGACGGTGTGAGACATTGTCTAAGATGGACTGGAGCCTGGACAGCATCCTCCTCTCTGCCACGCTCGTCAGAGTGTCCAGCTCCTCCCCCACAACATCACCGGCCCTCCTGATCAGTTTGTTCAGTCTGTTGTTGTCAGCAACCCTCAGCCTGCTGCCCCAGCATGAAACAACAAAGAAGATCGTACTGGCAACAACCGACTCATAAAACATCCTCAGCATCGTCCCACAGATGTTAAAGGACCTCAGCCTCCTCAGGAAAAAGAGTCGGCTTTGACCCTTTTTGTAGACCGCCTCGGTGTTTATAGTCCAGTCCAGCTTGTTGTTAAAGTACACTCCCAGGTACTTATACTCCTCCACAGTGTCAACAGGGACCCCCTGGATGGAAACAGGGGTCACAGGTGTTTTTGTCCTCCTCAGATCCACTATTAGCTCCTTAGTCTTTGTCACGTTGAGCTGCAGATGGTTCAGCTCACTCCAAGTGACACATTTAGGCCACCACAGTCCTATATTCACTCTCATCACCCTTTTCAATGCAGCCAACTATTGCTGAGTCATCAGAAAACTTCTGAAGGTGGCAGGACTCAGTGCAATAGTTGAAGTCAGAGGTGAAAAGGGCGAAGAGGAAGGGGGAGAGGACAGTCCCCTGAGGGGCCCCAGTGTTGCTGACCACCCTGTCAGACACACAGTTCTGTAGGCGTACATACTGTGGTCTACCCGTCAGGTAATCAACAATCCAGGACACGATGGGGGCCTCCACCTGCATCGCCGTCATCTTCTCACCCAGTAGAGCCGGACGGATGGTGTTGAAGGCACTGGAGAAATCAAAGAACATGATTCTCACAGTACTCACCGGCTTTTCCAGATGAGTGTAGACTCTGTTCAGCAGGAAGATGATGCTGTCCTCAACTCCCAGGCGGGGCTGGTAGGCGAACTGTAGTGGATCGGTGAAGGGCCTGACCATGGGCCTTAGCTGCTCCAGGACTAGCCTCTCAAAGGTCTTCATGATGTGGGACGTCAGTGCCACCGGTCTGTAGTCCTTGGGGCCGCTAGGACGCGGCGTCTTTGGCACAGGAACGAGGCACAACGTCTTCCACAGCATGGGGACTCTCTGGAGGTGCAGGCTCAGGTTGAAGACTAGGCTAAGTACTCCACACAGCTGGTAGGCACAAGCTTTGAGCACCCTGGGGAATACACCATCAGGGCCAGCAGCTTTGCCGGAGTGGAGTCTGGTTAGCTGTCATCTCACCAGGTCAGCAGTGAAGGACGCTGTAGAGGTAACAGTAGGGGGAGGAGTGAGGTCCTCAGGTTGTGGAGGACCTGATGTGAAGCAGGGGGTGGGTGGGGGGGGGGGGTGAGTGGAGTCGGTGGATGTGGACTGAGGTGGTGAGGAGCAGACAGGGGGTCTGTAAGGAGGAGGAGTGGGGGAAGGTAGAGTGGTCGTTGTAGGGAAGCCAGCAGCATAGAGTTGTGGGGGATGGGCCGCAGTATCAAACCTATTAAAAAAATAGGTTCAGTTCATTGGCCCGGTCCACGCGACCTTCCAACCCCATGCCAGTGGACTTCTGGAACCCTGTGATGGCTCTCATCCCACTCCACACATCCCTCAAGTTGGTCTGGAGTTTATTCTCCAGCTTTCTCCTGTATTTGTCCTTAGCCTCCTTGATTTTACGTTTGAGTACCCCCTGCACTCTCCTCACCTCCTCACAGTTGCCATCTCTGAATGCCCTCTTTTTCTCATTCAGAATGGCCTTTATGTGCATGGTTTATTGTTGGCGTAATAGGTGACAGTCCGAGCTGGAACATTGCAGTACACACAAAAGTTGATATAGTCCGTGATGCATTCTGTGAGCCCATCAATGTCCTCCCCGTGGGGCTCACAGAGTGCAGGCCAGTCAGTCACCTCAAAGCAGTTCTTTAATGGTGATGTGACCCGGGTAACACTATCTGCTGTTTAGTAGAATGGCAAGCCCCCCTCCTTTCCGCTTACCGCTCTTAGTGTCCCGGTCGGCCCCGACGGTGTGAAAGTCATCCACGGAGACAATCTGGTCCGTAATGTCCTTGTGCAGCCATGTCTCGGTGAAACACATCAGACTGCATACTCCGGTTGACTCCGCGTTAGCGCCGTTAGCTCGTCCATCTTGTTGCTAAGGGACCGCACATTTCCCATAACAACAGAGGGGAGACACCGCTTAAATCTTCTCCTTTCAATAAGCCCGTCCCGTCTCGACCCTCCTTTCATCCCCCGATGTTGCTTTTTATTATTTTTTATTTGTCCTCCGCGAGGTCGACCAACTAAATGAAAGGCTTCACACCTGTTGGCCGTTTGGGTATAATGAGCGAGAAATCTCTTTCTAAAATCTACCTACGTCTAGATAGAAGTCAAGCACTTCAGCATACCTGCTGCTTTCACCCACTAACCTAGTGGGCAATCTCTGTCCAACCTTGACTAGAGGACTTCCATTGACCAGCCGCAAATCGCTCAGCCCGGTCTTCTGTTCCCCAGGTGAAAATTATTCAGCCCCTCCTCATCCCGTGTCTCAGCTGAAAATGTATTTTAATTAATTTTGAATTTTAATTTAATGTTAAAACCTTAGTCACTGTTCTGTATTGCGAATCCTGTTTTATTTGCCTTAAGGTCCTTTAAAGCTGCGAGGAGCAGGCACTGGAGACTGTCCTTTAAAGCTGCGAGGAGCAGGCACTGGAGCTGAGATTGAGGGCGGGTCCTCCAGGGGCCCTTCTTGGGGCTTGGGCGGAAGCGGTCCCTCCTGGGCCTCCACGTCCCCTGGTGGCGGCGGACCCTCCTGGGCCTCCACGTCGCCTGCTAGCGGCGGACCCTCCTGGGCCTCCACGTCGCTCGCTGGCGGTAACCCCTCAGGGACAGGAGCCGAGGCGTCAGCCAGACCAACCGCTTGCCGGCGTTTGCGGCGGCGGGACGGCTGCGGCAGAGCGCTCCTCCCTTGGCGGTGCCGTCTTGGACCAAACCCCAGGGGGCAAAGCACCAACCTGGAACCCTCAAATGATGCCCCCTGCAACTCAGCTCTGCAGGGGAAAGAGCTCCAGGATCGCAGCTGGCTCATTGTAAAGGAAAAAAGCAACAAAAAAAAAGAGAACGTGCTGGTCTGGCGATGGATCCTAAACTTGGCCAGGTCGTACTGTCATGAACAGAGGCAGCGGACCCAGAATTCAGCCAGACCAGCAGAGGTTTCTTTAAAAAGAAGGATTTTAATAACAGAAATCAAAAACAGAGACAAAATCCAAAAAAAAACCTGTTGTAACAAAAATGGCAGAAAAACAAACGGTCCAGTTGTGCAGGCAGGGCAGGAACAGACAGATCAGGATGACTCAGGTTACTGGAGACAAAGGGGGTCAAAAATCCAAAAGCAAATCATAAACAGAATCTTGCAGGAGGAGACTCACACATAACTCAACAAGACGACCTGGAACTGATGTCTGGTCTCAACAGTTTATATGGAGGATGAAGCAGGTGAAACCGGTCAGAGATGATTGCAGCAGGGGTGGAGTAAGGCAGGTGTGCGGAGTAAGTAATTAGACCAGACATCAGTGCAGAGGCTCAAAACAAGAAATAAATCAAAAACCAAACCTAAACTAAGAAGCTGACAGGACAGGACAAAACTCAAAGTAGCCAGAAAACCTAAGACAGGGGAATAAAATAACTAACATAACCAGAACAGAACATTACAAAAATAAGGATTTACGGATCACTGGGTGATGAAATTACACGGACACTGCTGCCTAACTGCGGAAGAACTGTAGGAAATGCAATAGCAATAATAGTGGATGAGTGAAGGTGTAAGAAAATCACTCTGACTAATATCTGCTTAAATTGTTTTCTTCAAGGTTTAGACTGAACACATGAGAACTGAGAACAGGATACTTAATAAAGGGCTGAATTGCATTAGGTTAAAATTGTGATTGTGTGTATTATCAATGATAAAAATGTTAGATGAATGAAACAGGTTTAAAGTCTCATAAAAAATTGTATCTAGAGTTGTATGGAGCAGTTATATAAACAGGGTTAGGGGTTAGATGTTTTTGAAGAGAAACAATGGGTTACTGTTCACAGAATGATATTACAGTTTAAAGGTTTGTGTCAAACACAGTCAGATGGGGATATAGAATACAACCAGGATTGAGTTGATAAACTGTCTGTTAAAACCAACAGAAATGATTAAAATAGGCAAAAAAAAGGGGGTTAGAATTGGTCTTTGCCTTAGGCGAAAGGAGTATTCAATTAGAGGTCCTTTGGTTTGATGCACGTCAAGCTGAAACTGATTCACAGAACTACTTCCTGTCTCCTCCCTAGGCTACGCCTACTTCCTGATTATCAACCAATTACGACTTGGTGTGCCCTTGGGTGTGCCAAGAGTTCCTATTTCTCAGCTGAGCTATTCAAAATAAGACAAAAGATATATAGGAATGCTTCTGAATAAAATTACAATGAAATTCCATCTACATAATTGTGCATCTTTTACAAACTTAAGGGTTTATTCTTTGGGTTTTTAAGAATACATGTAAAGTATTTTAGAGCTGGTTCAGCAAGGATTTTTCGAAAGGCTTTAGTATAATTAGGGTTCCAAGCCCGCAGTGCAGAAAGAACGGGCTATGCAAGGCATAGCCGTTTGTCTGCTCTGTGAGCAGAGAACCCTATTGTTTTTCGTTCGTTTTTAAAATAGTTATTAATTAGGCCCGAGCAGCGAAGCGCTGGGAAGGCCTATTGTATCTGTACTGTTTCTTATTAGGCCCGAGCAGCGAAGCGCTGCGAAGGCCTATTGTATCTGTAGTGTTTAATTATTATTATTAATCTGCCACCCCAAAGAGGGGCCTTTTTGAGGGCTTTATCATATTCAAAAACTCACCAAACTTGGCAGATGCATGAAGACTGTTTAAAAATTTAGTATTTTTAAACAGTCTTAAAAATTTTGTAATTCACCTAAACTAGTGCACTCTCACAAACTCCCACAGGTGCCGGGTCCCAGGTATTAAATGTTCACTTATATACAGAAAGGCTATAATTAATTTATTTACTTTCTTTTACTTTCTTTTTTAGGTATAACATTACACATGTCAGCTTAAATAATAATACATATGAATTAGCAATGGTATCAAGGTGTTACACGATTGTATCTGTTGCTTTATGTCTGTTGGTTGTGCTGTTCTTTCTGTATCTCTTTCCAGGTGATGGAGCAGACAGAGGACGTTTTATCATTCTCTTCCTTTTATCTCTTCTTTCTTTCACCTCTTCTTTCTTTTTTTTTCTTCTCTTCTTGTTTTTCTTTTACTCTCCTACTTTCCCATTGTAGTGTCCACATAATCTGAAATTCTCCCTGCAGGAATCACAATAAAGCTATTTACACGCACAAATCAAGCGGAGCATTATAGCGAAAGCTGTTTGCTCCACTTGTGAAAGTAAAATCTGTCGAGCTCTATTTGGCATTAAGATATCAATTTTTATTGCCACATTGCTAGACAGGACACTGGGAAAAAAAAAAATTGTATTTTAAGGTCGTCACAAAAATCAAAAGAAAGATGCCTCAACGGCGCCACCTAGCAATATTCAAAGGACCCTTTGCTATTCACTTACTTCATCGTAGAGACATGAGATTTGGTACAGTGGTAGAGCTCACCAAGACGCTCAGAATTTACAATTAATGTCATAGTGCAAATATCACAGGAAGTCGGCCATTTTAGATTGAAGGTCTGATTTTGACCCCATTTTTGACGTGTACAGCATTGGTATTTGATCGAACTCCTCCTAGAGATTTTGAGCGAGCGGCTTGAAACTCGGTCAGTCTGATCAAAAGGCATGGCCAATTAAAAGTTATCAAAACGGTGAGTTTTTGAGCATGCTGAAGGGGCGTTAGCAGGGGTCAAAGTTCACCTACTCGCCACAAAAAATAAAACTGTTATATCTCCTACACAGAAACACACAGAGGCACCAAACTTTCTGTGATTGATCATCATCGGGTCTCCTACAATATCCAATGGTCAAATGATGACATTGCTTAGGCCACGCCCCCTGACAACAGGAAGTGTCATGTTTTATTGTTAACAGTCGCTATGTTACCCCTCTGACCTAATCAACATGAGACTGTGTTTAGAAACAGAAGACATGTTAGTGTGTTGTTGGTTCCAGGCCCAAATGGATTCCATGTAGCAGTGCGGCGTGGTGGCGTGGCGAAGTCACCTGAAACGCCGATGCCATATGTCCAGACTTCCATAGGATATTGACAAATTTAATGAAAAGTAACTTAAAATTACCTTAAAAGGACAACATTTTTAAAAGTCAAAAGGCTTATTTGATGCTTTGAGAACATCTCTTCTTTTCAGCTACAAAATCAACTGGATTTGATGGAGCGGGGCAGCATGGTGGCGTGCCGAAGTCACCTGAAACGCCGCTGCCATATGTCCAGACTTCCATAGGATATTGACAAATTTAATAAAAAGTAACTTCAAATTACCTTAAAAGGACAACATTTATAAAAGTCAAAAGGCTTATTTAATGCTTTGAGAACATCTCTTCTATTCGGCTACACAATCAACCAAAACAGGATGATCTTTTAAGCTATAAGACCATTTTTAAGATGTCAATACATAGATTTTAAGCTGGTGGGTCGCCACTGCCTCCGGTGGCCAAATGCATTGCTGCATCAACTGATCTGCACCAGATTTTTTGCGAGTCGTGGGGGAGCGCTGCTCAATGCCTTCGTGTGTATTGCCCGGTGGACAGGCGGGGAAAATGCGTGACAGCTTCTGCCGTGGCTGGCGGCCGGCGGTGCGCGAACCGCTGCGGTGGCCAATAGGCCGGAGCGGAGTGGAATAAAGATTTAAAAAGAATTGTAAAATATTTTTCTGAAGCTTGACTCAAAGCAAAACAATGTTTATAATTATTTGTAAACATTTGTATACTCTATGTTTTTAAGTATTTTATATTTACAATAAAATGCATAATTTATTTTTTAGACTAGTTCCATATGCAAGGTTGCAAGAAATCTTGTAACTATACTGAATTTGCAGCTTAAGAAGATTGGGTTTGACAGACAACACCAACTGTCCCCTCAATCCAGTGCACACAATACCACAACAGACCTCATCACGCTCTACAGTACATCAAGAAAACTAAATCAACTAAAACAAGTTCACGAGTGCACATGAAATGAAGTTAATCCATATTTGTGTGTCAGGGTGTCTAAGAACTCTCCAGAATTTGACATCTTAGCAGAGCCTGTAATAATTATAGAAAGTAACGTTATAGTTGTTCTGCCTTTTGTTAAAGTACTTCTTGAATCTGAGATCATACAAGTTGCTATATGTTAGAAAGTTCACATATTATTATGACCCGAGGAATTTTTTTTTTTAAAAATCGACGAAAAAGTGGATTTTTAAGGCTTTTTAGCTCAAGGCTCATAACAAAATGTTACATGACCGATGACGTAATTTGTAGGCAAGCGTTAATCTGTTGACATGGTAACAAGATACTTCCTGGTTGCAAACTCGCTTTCTCAAACACAAATAGACGGATCAATCATGGCTAAAAAGTGTGTGGCTTATGGTTGGTCAAATACCAACAAGGATAATGTCTCCTTACACACATTTCCGAACCCGAAAAGTCCCGGAAATTCAGTTCCCCTGTGAAAATCTGTTCCCCTCTGTGTAGGGCGCGCTGCAGCCAGAGAGGCGGGGTTTCACGGCGCTTCTGATCAGTTTCTCGGTAAAACAACTCATATAATCATGTCAAGATTGTAACATTCAGTTTAATCGGCAGCTGTTGTTTACAAAATTGTAAAATAAAAATAAATAAAAGCTGTCTTCAGGCAGCTGAAATGTCCATTCTCTGCTCTCCTCCTCACTCATCGCGCAGTGGAGAAATCTTGCCTTCATCACAGCAGCCTGCTGTGAAGCTACGTGTTCTCCACACTACCTCTCAGCACGGCGCTGCTACCCCGCAGAACCCTGAGGCGTGGAGGGGATAGACCCACAGCCCTTTCGGTTCGGAACCCCCATGCCGCCCCCCCGGAGAATATGAGCACCACGGCGCAACAGATAAATGCGCGTCCGCTCTCAGAGCACTCCGGATTATTAAGTAAAATTCCGGGAACACATAATGCTGAGATGAATGCTGTGGTTTGTGCTGAATGTACATCTTTTTTTAAGTGCTGTTTTGGCGGCATAAACGTCATAAACGATGCCAGGCAATCTAGCTTCAACAAGTTGTTTCCGTGTTTACATCCGAACTGTCAGCCATGACCGCGATTATAAGCACCGATTCCAATTATACACCATCAACCCATTTCGTTTATTCTCCTAAAATGTTTTTGTCAGACTTACCCGAGTCGTAACAGACGCTTGCGCTGTCTTTCGTGTTAAAATCATCACTAGCATCTGTCTTTTTTTTTTCTCCCTCCCTTTCCTCGATGTTGTTGCTATCTTCCGTCCTTCAGTTTCCTGATGGCGCCGCGAACGGCTGCCACGGTGTGTTGGTGCGCTGTCTGCACCATCATCACCAAGTCAAATTCCTTGTATGTGCAAACCTGCTTGGCGATTAAACTTGATTCTGATTCTTTGTGAATCGCCATCTGAACTTGTTGTGGTGTGCTTCATTGAACTCTCTGTAGCGTAGCCTGGGCTACACCTACGAATTACGTCATCGTACCACGTGACCCAAATTGTGGATTTTCAGCCTAGCGGTCGCCGAGGGACAATTTTAAGTCCTTAAAAAAACTTTTAACGCCGCAATTATGATCTTAATGCCACATTTTTTGAAAATATGGTCACTAATGCATGTATTTCCGAGTTGGTCGATCTCAGATTCAAGAAGTACTTTAAGACAGCAAGGAATTCATGTCGTGAATACATTACATAAATAAGATATAAATTAATTCTTAGTCAGAGGAAATCCAAGGCAAAAACAGTTAGAAAAGTTTTGGGTTTTATTTAACATATTTAATCAGAGTGAGACATCACAACTTTGTTAGATCTCTATGTGAATTACGTGACATAGTGAGTGCTCTCACCTTAAAAAAAGATCTTTGACGTATTTTGCTCCGGTTAAAAGCTGCTTTTCTACGGAAGCGTATTGCATTCACCAAAGAAAAAAAAATCAGACAGCTTATCTCATAATTACGAGATCCTGATCTCGTAATTATGAGATAAGCTTTCATAATTACGAGATCCTGATCTCGTAATTATGACATCTTATCTCGTAATTATGAGATAATATCTCATAATTACGAGATAAGATGTCATAATTACGAGATCCTGATCTCATAATTACGAGATCTTTTCTCATAATTACGAGATAAGATTTCATAATTATGAGATAATATGTCATAATTACGAGATCAGGATCTCATATGTCAGGACAGTCATTGCTCCGGAAGCGTTATAACTCGACATCCGCTCGCGGGATATTTCAGTGTCATCGGAGAAGATGGAGACGGAGGGAGTCCCTTTATTTCTTTTTAAGAAGTCGTCATTTATCGGAGGAATGTATTTCTGCACTGAGGAGTGACAAGGTAAGTCATGCATATAAAGCAAATAGCCTAATTGAAAGCTGATCGATTCGATAGTTATTATTTATAGTTAGCAACTCCATACTGAGTACACCTGCAGCACCGTAGTACTGTCTGTGGCTCTGTTTACGCGACGAAAACAGGTTTGCATTACGTTTGTACTCTCCATTTATACACTACAAGGTTTAACTGTTGCTTAAGGGGACTTTCAGCTATAGCTGTGGGTTTATTCAGAAGAGTTTGCAGCCGAAACAGTACTCTAGCCAATGTTTTCTTCTTCTGGGCAATTTGACGTGGAGTTTCAAAGATAACAGCACTACTAGTGGTGCGGCATGAGAATTACACCGTTTAAGTACTGTGTCCGTGTAAACAGGGCCTGTGACTGCAAATGTACCTATATCTTTATGAATTTTAACGAAATGAAATGAAATTACATTTCAATTCGACAGTTGTAAAGCTAATGAAGTATATCTGTACTCTACATAATGAAAGGTTAAGCTAGATAATGCTAAATTTATTCGCATTTTACTGTGTCAAAACAAAGTGATCAATACAAAGCTTTCTAATGTGACTAGCATTCACGAGCAAGTGAATGACAGCTGTTTATATCACCTCCATTAATCAACCTAGTCAACTATTGACATGCTTTAATAAGCCGAAAAGCAAAAACTGATAATCCATTGTCATTGCTGTAACTTCAAAGGTTATCAGAACTGATCAATAATACTCGGGGCCTCCTGCTGGTAAGGTAGTTAACCCCAAGTTGCCTACCGAGCTGTGTATCAGTGTATGGATGTGAGTGCAAATGGGTGAATGTGGCTCTATTGTACAGTACAGTGCTTTAAGGGGCCAGTATGACTGGAAAAGCGCTATATGAGTTTAGTCCGTTTACCATTTTAAAAGGAACAAGTGCTCAATTTGTAGAAAACATAAATTATGTTATTTTCACTTTTGTTCAAAATAAAAAACTTCAAAAACAATAATATCTCTGCTGTGTTTACAGGTTGGCATCTCTGAGGCTGAATGCTTGGATGGTAGCTGTCCAGCTCATCTACAGTTAAAAGATTAATTTCTAAAGATTTTGGCAAGGAATAAGAAGCACAGACTGCCCTCATTCATGGATGCAGATAGGGGACATTTACATTCCCTAATTGAATGTAAAAGATAAATACTATATGATAGATTCTTTTAAATATGTAGTATGTACTTTAATAACTTGTTTATTTTCTTGTCTTTCAAAAAGAACTCCAAAAAGTGGTTCACTTATGGAACACCCACATCATTCGCCAGAGTACTAGAGATGCAATTGCTTCAAGTGGCCGGCCCTACATGCTGTATACCCTTCCACAGCTTTTTCTTGGACAAGATAATTTCAAACAGGTTTCTGAGCAAGCAGTGGAAACTTGCAGGACCAGTCACGTGATGAGACAGTGTTCGAACTATCATACCTTCTGATGACAGAAAACTTTCTTCATGCACTGTCCACACATGATGAAACAATTGAGTTATACCTATTTTTAAGAGCTTGAATACGTACAAACCTGTGAGAGTTGTGATTTTGCTTGTAAAAAGTTAGAAGAGTTTGTGCAGCAAATAATTTTGACTTGTCCAGAATGACCCTGTCACTTTCCCACACAGTCAGAAATAACCAGCTGGAGACCCCACAACCACTAAAGGCCAAGCAGTGAAAGAAATTCTGAGGGACAAAAAAGAAACAGACCTGTTCTCATTTACTCCTATGTACCTATACGTTTCATCATGATGTACATAACTTTTTGAATTTTGCTGCTAGGTGTTATATTTGGTGTGCTTCTTGTTGTGTATGACAGCAAATATATGCTGCTACATCTATTAGGACAATAGCAATAAATTTAACTTCACATTTGCCTTGTAATCTATCATACAGGACAGAAACTTGTAATGAATATGGATGGACCCAAGAAATACCCGAAAACGAGTGAGTAAAACTTTAACAGTTTATTTAAGATGGTGGCGGCGCGGACCCCCCTGGTTTGTGCGGCTGCACACAGCCTCTGGCGGTTCCTGAAGGTAGAGTGGTGGGTTAGTGACCAGCGGGGCAGAGAGGGAATATTACACAGAGCTGAGTCACTAACCTGGGGCACGGGGACGGCTTGTTTAGCAGCGTCTGGTTTCCAGGAAGCAGCAGGGTCCGTGAAGGGGTTATCCAGTTCTTCTACCTTCTACCTGTATGTTAGACCCAATCCCAACCAAGTTGTTTAAGGAGGTATTCCCTCTGATCAGTGGTCCTATTTTAGACATGATTAATCTATCCTTAGTAAATGGATATGTACCAAAGGCTTTTAAAGTAGCTGTTATTAAACCTTTACTTAAGAAACCTTCTCTTGATCAAGATGAGCTAGTAAACTACAGACCTATATCTAATCTTCTTTTCTTATCTAAAATTCTTGAGAAAGTAGTTGCTAATCAACTTTGTGAACATTTACAAAGTAATGACCTACTTGAGGAGTTTCAGTCAGGCTTTAGAGCTCATCATAGCACTGAAACAGCTCTGGTGAAGGTCACCAATGATATTCTCATGGCCTCAGATAATGGACTTGTGTCTGTACTTGTCCTGTTAGATCTCAGTGCTGCATTTGACACAGTTGATCACAATATTCTCCTACAAAGACTTGAGCATACTGTAGGGATTAAGGGGAAAGCATTAGGCTGGTTTAAATCTTATCTGTCGGACAGATTCCAGTTTGTTCATGTTAATAATAAATCTTCTTCAAACTCTAGGGTCACCTGTGGAGTACCACAGGGTTCAGTCCTTGGACCAATTCTATTTACTATATATATGCTTCCGGTTGGCAAAATTATCAGACAGCATGGGATTAATTTCCACTGTTATGCTGATGACACTCAGCTATATTTATCCATAAATCCTGATGAATCCAATCAGTTACTTCGACTGCAGTCATGTCTTGATGACATCAAAAGCTGGATGACTTTAAATTTCCTGCATTTAAATTCTGACAAGACAGAAGTTGTAATCTTTGGGCCAGAGTCCTCAAAAAATAAACTTCTTAATCAATCACTGAATCTGGATGGCATTAACTTGGCCTCTGGTAATAAAGTAAAAAATCTTGGTGTTATTTTTGACCAAGACATGTCATTTAAATCCCATATTAAACAGGTTTCCAGAGTTTCCTTTTTTCACCTCCGGAATATCGCCAAAAGTAGAAACATTCTGTCCAGGGGTGATGCTGAAAAACTAGTGCATGCATTTGTTACTTCAAGGCTGGACTATTGTAATTCTTTACTATCAGGAAGTCCACAAAATGCAGTTCGAAGTCTTCAGCTGATCCAAAATGCTGCGGCAAGAGTTCTGATGAAAATCAACAAGAGGGATCATATTTCTCCAATTTTAGCTTCCCTTCATTGGCTTCCTGTTAAATCAAGAATAGAATTTAAAATTCTTCTTCTAACGTATAAAGCCCTTAATAATCAAGCTCCATCATATATCAGAGCTCTGATTACTCCGTATGTTCCTAACAGAGCACTTCGCTCTCAGACTGCTGGTCTGCTGGTGGTTCCTAGAGTCTCTAAAAGTAGAATGGGAGGCAGATCCTTTAGCTATCAGGCTCCTCTCCTGTGGAACCAACTCCCAGTTTTGGTCCGTGAGGCAGACACCCTATCTATTTTTAAGACTAATCTTAAAACATTCCTTTTTGACAAAGCTTATAGTTAGAGTGGCTCATGTTACCCTGAGCTACCTCTATAGTTATGCTGCTATAGGCTTAGGCTACTGGAGGACATCAGGGTCTAATTTTCTCACTCTACTGATTTCTACTGTTCTTCATTCTACGGTTCTCCAGTTTTGCATTGTATTACATTGAAATGACTGTCGTCATTTCAGCTTTTAACTTTTTGCTCTCTCTCTTTTTCTTCATAGTAGGTACACCTGGTCTGGCGTTCTGTTAACTTTGACATCATCCAGAGAAGACGGCTCACCCGTTACTACCATCTAATGTAGAACAGATTACTAGATCAATGTGTGCTTCTGTGCTTTTTTGTCTCTCTTGTTGTGTCTCTGCTCTGTCTTCTGTAACCCCAGTCGGTCGAGGCAGATGACCGTTCATACTGAGCCCGGTTCTGCCGGAGGTTTTTTTTTCCCGTTAATGGGTGGTTTTTCTTCCCACTGTCGCTTCATGCTTGCTCAGTATGAGGGATTGCAGCAAAGCCATGTACAATGCAGACGACTCTCCCTGTGGCTCTACGGTTCCCCAGGAGTGAATGCTGCTTGTCAAGACTTTGATGCAATCAACTGGTTTCCTTATATAGGACATTTTGACCAATCTGTATAATCTGACCCAATCTGTATAATATGATTGAACTTGATTTTGTAAAGTGCCTTGAGATGACATGTTTCATGATTTGGCGCTATATAAATAAAATTGAATTGAATTGAATTTGTCCAGGTCCGGTCCGGTTCTTTAACGGGGGGGATATCCGTTTTATCCAGCAGAGGTTTCCGAGGGAGAATCCAAAGACGGGTCCAGGTCCAGGTCCAAATCCAAATCCAGAATCACAATAATCAAAGGGTAGGCAATCTCAGAAACTTACAGGCAGGCAGGGTCCGAAGCACAGGGAGGCAGTCCAAATCACTGAGGCTGAAGAACAGAACTCAGGCGGGCAGACAAATCCAAAGGGGTTCAGGCTGGCTCAAAAACAGGGGCAAAAAGGGTCGACAGGCAGACAGGCAGACAGATTCTCAAAAAAAGGCTGGAAGTTCTCACCGTGAGGCTCGAGACGTTCTGGCACTGGAGACTGCAATGGGCAGAGCTTATAAGCAGGTAGAGGCGGAGACATTGCAGGTGCGCTGATTGCAATTAGCAGCTCCAGTGCCAGAAACGTTACAGAGCCCCCCCCTCAAGGGCGGATTCCAGACGCCCTAGGCTGGTCCGGGTGGGCTCTGTGGAAATCCCTAATGAGGGATTTGTCCAGAATGTGGCGGGACGGGACCCACTGCCGTTCTTCAGGCCCATAACCCTCCCAGTCAATGAGGTACTGGGTGCCTCGACCCCACTTCCGGGACTTCAGAATCCTTTTAACGGTGTAGGCCGGGGAACCGTCGATCAGACGGGTGGGAGGTGGGGGTGTGACGGTGGGAACCAAACTGGAGGTCTTAACAGGCTTGACAAGGGACACATGAAAGACTGGGTGAACCTTCATGGCAGAAGGCAGACGGAGGCGTACCGCCACCGGGTTAACCACCTTGGCGATAGTGAAGGGCCCGATGAACCGTGGTGCCAACTTCTTACTATCGGTCTTCAAGGGAAGGTCCCTGGTGGACAGCCAGACCCTGTCTCCAACCTGGTAAGGAGGAGCAGGAATACGCCGGCGATTAGCTGCGCGGGCCTGGTTTTGGGAGGCCGCGAGTATGGCCCTCTTGGCCCTCCTCCAGGCACGCCGACATCTCAGGGCCGAGAGGCGGGCAGACGGGACTCTAGATTCTACTTCCTCAGTGGTGAAAACTGGGGGTTGGTACCCGTAGACCACGTAGAATGGAGAGAGTCCCGTAGAGCTGGAAGGTGTCGTATTGATAGCATGCTCTACCCAGGGTAAATTCTGAGCCCATTTGGAGGGGTCGGACTGGCAGAAGAGGCGGATCTTAGTCTCGACCTCTTGATTCATCCTCTCAGACTGGCCATCTGTTTGGGGGTGGAAGCCGGAGGAAAGGTTGACGGAAATGCCAAGCATGGCGCAGAACTCCTGCCAATAACGGGCTACAAACTGGGGACCCCGATCAGATACTATGTCAGAATGCAGACCGTGCAACCTGAAAACCTCCTTAGCCAGGATAAACCCCATCTCCTTGGCTGAGGGGAGTTTGAGTAAAGGAACCAGATGGACCATTTTAGAAAAGCGATCCACAATAGTGAGGATAACTGTGAAGCCATCTGAGGAGGGGAGACCAGTAATGAAATCCATCGACAGGCTGGACCACGGCCGAGAGGGGACAGGCAGAGGGCGGAGCAACCCTGAAGGGGGGCGACGGGAAGCCTTAGCCTGACTGCAAGGGGAACAGGCAGCCACAAACTCCCCAACCTCCTTAGCCAGAGAAGGCCACCAAAACTGAGATTTGATGAGCTGAAGGGTCTTGTAAATGCCGGGATGACCATAAAGGCGGGAGCAATGACAAAACTCAATCACTCTGGGTCTGAGTTGGGGAGGAACGAAGAGTCTGTCCTTGGGACAGGAATCGGGTATCTGGACAGAACCAAGGGACTCCCTTACCTCCCTTTCTAGCCCCAGGCGGGAGACAGCACACCTCACAGTGTCCGGCAAAATGAACCCCCGCTCTTCCTCCGGGTCCTGTTCTCTCGCCTCAAAAACCCTGGATAAGGCGTCTGGCTTGATGTTCTTTGATCCTGGCCTGTAGGAGAGAGTAAAGTTGAACCGGCCAAAGAATAAAGCCCACCTGGCCTGTCTGGGGTTGAGCCTCTTGGCAGTCTTGAGATATTCCAAGTTGCGATGATCAGTCCAGACCAGAAACGGTGTCTTGGAACCCTCGAGCCAATGCCTCCATTCCTCGAGGGCCAATTTAACAGCCAGGAGCTCTCGGTTGCCAACATCGTAATTCTGTTCAGACTTAGACAACTTCCTGGAAAAGAAAGCACACGGATGAATGCAGCCATCAACAGACTCCTGACTGAGGACAGCCCCAACCCCAGAACTAGAGGCATCCACTTCCACGATGAACTGTCTCTCTGGATCGGGGGAAATCAGGATCGGTGCAGAGGTAAAGCGTTCCTTGAGAAGCTTAAAAGCCTCGTCCGCCTGTTCTGACCAAACAAACTTGGCCTTGCTCGAGGTGAGAGCGTGGAGTGGAGATGCTACCTGACTGTAGTTGCTTATAAACCTCCTGTAAAAATTAGCGAACCCCAGAAACCTCTGGAGTTGCTTACGGTCCACTGGGACGGGCCATTCAGTAACAGCACGAACCTTGGCTGGATCCATAGCCGTCTGTCCGGGGGACAAAACAAAACCGAGGAAGGAGGTGGAGGAGGTGTGAAACTCACATTTCTCTGCCTTTACATACAACTGGTTCTGAAGGAGACGGAGAAGGACGGAACGAACGTGCTGCTTGTGAAGGGAGAGATTCTTGGAGTATATGAGGATGTCGTCCAGATAAACAAACACATAACGACCAATCATATCCCTAAGAACCTCGTTAACTAGGTTCTGAAAAATGGCTGGAGCGTTTGTAAGACCGAATGGCATGACCAGGTATTCATAATGTCCAGTGGGGGTATTAAATGCAGTCTTCCATTCATCCCCCTCCTTAATACGGACCAAATGGTAAGCGTTGCGAAGGTCCAACTTGGTGAAAATCTGAGCTCCTTGGACCTGGTCGAACGCAGTGTTCATTAGGGGGATGGGATACCGGTTCTTAACCGAAATGTTATTGAGCCCCCTATAATCAATGCATGGGCGGAGGGAGCCATCCTTTTTCCCCAAAAAGAAAAAACCTGCCCCTGCTGGCGAGGAAGAGGGGCGAATAATGCCTGCTCTTAAACTGTCATTTATGTAATCCTGCATGGCCTGGGACTCCAGGGGGGATAATGAATAGAGACGGCCCCTAGGAGGAGAGGTGCCTGGCAATAAATCAATAGCACAATCATATGGGCGATGAGGAGGTAAACTTGTGGCCTTGGCTTTGTTAAAAACCTCCTTTAAATCATGATAGACGGACGGGACTTTGGACAGATCTGGGTAGAATTCATCAATCTTACCCTTATAAGAGTGAGGTGGCTGGGCGGAAGATAAACAAAACTCAGAACAGGATGAAGCCCAACCTGTAACCTCGACCCGCCGCCAGTCAATCTGAGGGTTGTGTTTGCGGAGCCAGGTAGCGCCCAAAATGACTGGAACCTGTGGGGATTCAATAATCATAAAGGTCAGTTCCTCCTTATGATTACCTCCCATAGTTAATTCCACTGGCTCGGAGACGAGGCGTGACTGATTGAGTTCGTGCCCATCCAGGGCAAGAACACTACGGGCAGCAGAGCCATTGTGCAGTGGAATGTTTAATCTCCTGGCCAGGCCTTCATCCAAAAACTCTGTGTCGGCCCCTGAATCGATGAAAACAGAGACTGAGTGAGAATGTGAGGCAAAGGTTAAAGTTGCAGGCAGAAGACGATCAGATGGGACAGCTAACTTGGAGTAGCTCAGTAGGGACGTCCCACCCCCTACTGAGCTTGGCCTTTTACCGGACAACCTCGGACCTGATGACCCGACCCACCGCAGTAGAGGCAGAGTCCCTGTTGCTGTCTGCGCTGGTACTCCTCCTTTGACAGGCCCAGCTTGCCCAACTGCATACGTTCAGGTTCGGAGGGTCTCTGTGAGGCCGGCAAGGTGACGGGAGGTGGAGCCGAAACTCGAGAGTGGGTCGGGGGATTAGAGCGACGCTCCCTTCGTCGCTCCATGAGACGGAGATCCACTCTAGTGGCCAGCTCCTCCAGCTGCTTGAGGGACTTAGGATACTCTCGGGTAGCAAGTTCATCCTTGATCTTATCGTGGAGCCCATGAATAAAAACGTCCATAAGGGCAAACTCATTCCACAAGCTCTCCGCAGATAATAAATGAAAATCAATAATGTAGTCGGCCACAGACCTATCCCCCTGTCTCAGGGACAGAAGCCCTCTAGAAGACTCCCGACAGGGCAACACGGGACTGAAAACTCTCACGAGCTCCCCGGAGAAGGCATCATATGAGTGGCAAATGCGTGAGTCGTTCTGCCACTCGGAAGTTCCCCATAATCGGGCTTTACCGGCCAAACAGGAGATCACATAAGCGACTTTAGCTCGGTCAGAGGGGAATGAGGAAGGCTGTAGCTCGAAATGAATCTCACACTGAGTGAGGAAAGCCCTACATTGCTCAGGATCGCCAGAGAACAGTCCCGGCGGGGTGAGACGGGGCTCTGACATTGGTGACGTCACCGGAAGTGACGGAGGGTTCGCGGAAGCTGTTTGCGGAAGTGAAGGCTGCGGACTAGTCTGACTTCGGAGATGATTAAGGATTTCCGAAACTCCGATTTCTAATTCTGAAATGGATCTTTCTACCCCCGCGCGCCACTGGGTTTCGGGTACAGGGTCCATGTTTGGTGGCCAGAACGTACTGTAATGAATATGGATGGACCCAAGAAATACCCAAAAACGAGTGAGTAAAACTTTAACAGTTTATTTAAGATGGTGGCGGCGCGGACCCCCCTGGTTTGTGCGGCTGCACACAGCCTCTGGCGGTTCCTGAAGGTAGAGTGGTGGGTTAGTGACCAGCGGGGCAGAGAGGGAATATTACACAGAGCTGAGTCACTAACCTGGGGCACGGGGACGGCTTGTTTAGCAGCGTCTGGTTTCCAGGAAGCAGCAGGGTCCGTGAAGGGGTTATCCAGTTCTTTGTCCAGGTCCGGTCCGGTTCTTTAACGGGGGGGATATCCGTTTTATCCAGCAGAGGTTTCCGAGGGAGAATCCAAAGACGGGTCCAGGTCCAGGTCCAAATCCAAATCCAGAATCACAATAATCAAAGGGTAGGCAATCTCAGAAACTTACAGGCAGGCAGGGTCCGAAGCACAGGGAGGCAGTCCAAATCACTGAGGCTGAAGAACAGAACTCAGGCGGGCAGACAAATCCAAAGGGGTTCAGGCTGGCTCAAAAACAGGGGCAAAAAGGGTCGACAGGCAGACAGGCAGACAGGCAGACAGATTCTCAAAAAAAGGCTGGAAGTTCTCACCGTGAGGCTCGAGACGTTCTGGCACTGGAGACTGCAATGCGCAGAGCTTATAAGCAGGTAGAGGCGGAGACATTGCAGGTGCGCTGATTGCAATTAGCAGCTCCAGTGCCAGAAACGTTACAAAACTATTTAAATTATATATGTTCTATAAACGCCCTGCGACAGACTGGCGACCTGTCCAGGGTGAACCCCGCCTCTTGCCCAGTGAGAGCTGGAGGTAGGCACCAGCAACCCCCGCGACCCCATGAGGGATTAAGCGGGCAGAAAATGGATGGATGGATGTTCTATAAACCACATCACTGCTCCTCATATTCAAGACATCCATTCATCCATTATCTATGCATGCTTATTCCTCATGGTGTCCTGAGGGGTGCTGGTGCCTATCTCCAGCATTCACTGGGCGAGAGGCGGGGTACACCCTGGACAGGTCGCCAGTCTGTCACAGGGCAACATATATTCAAGACATACTTTTCATATTTATTAGACTTAGACAATTTTATTTGTCATTTTGTATGCACAGAGTGCGTACAGAATGAAATATATAACAGCAAGACTCTTGTAGTTCTTATCTCGTAATTATGAGAAAAGATCTGGTAATTATGAGATCAGGATCTCGTAATTATGACATCTTATCTCGTAATTATGAGATATTATCTCATAATTACGAGATAAGATGTCATAATTACGAGATCAGGATCTCGTAATTATGAGATAAGCTGTCTGATTTTTTTTTCTTTGGTGAATGCAATACTCTTCCGTACTTTTCAGCTATGAAGCTAGGGAAACTGCTAATGTTGAAGTTGAATTTGTTCTACACGCTTCTGCCTTGGAAAAATATTTGTCTTTTTACAAAAACAATGTTTAAAGCCAGATTTGGGAACAAAGGTTATTCAGACAATGCAAGAAAAGGAAGCTTTGTGTGGGGAACTTTTGTCCTAGCTGTCTAGCTGCATATGGCCCCAGGACAGCACAATAGTTTTCTTGAAGTATAATTTTGGAGAAGTAGAAACAAGTATTCATTTCAAAAGGTAGGTAAAAAAGGAAAAAAGTTTTTACAAAATCTTAAAATGTTGGATAGTCGTTATTTCCATCTTGCTGTGAAAATTGGTGAAATATGATAATTTTTAATGCTTAGATATAAAATTGCAAGGCAATTACTAAAATTGCCTTTTGTTGAAAATGTTTTTTGGCATACCATACTTTATATTTGTAGGTAGCCTAGATGTGCATAATAAAAGAGTGGAACTAAAACCTGGTCTAAAATTATTATGGAGCTTTAACTTGCTAAGAGTAATAACGTTAGATGATTATATCTTTAAAATGAGATAACTGTCTCATAAAATGTCTAAAGAGATGATGCAATTCAATGTTATTTATATAGTGCCAATTCACGAAACATGTCATCTCAAGGCGCTTTACAAAGTCAAAATCAATCAGATTGTACAGATTGGGTTAGATTATACACATTGGTAAAAAAAATCCTATATAAGGGAACCAGTTCATTGCATCAAAGTCTTGACAAGTAGCATTCTCTCCTGAAGAAGCGTAGAGCCACAGGGAGAGTCGTCTGCATTGTCCATGGCTTTGCAGCAATCCCTCATACTGAGCAAGCATGAAGCGACAGCGGGGATAAAAAAAACCTCCCCATTAACGGGATGGAAAAACCTCCAGCAGAACCAGGCTCAGTATGAACGGTCATCTGCCTCAATCGACTGGGGGTTACCCAGCCCCACCCTGGACCCGCTGCAGTTTGCCTACCAGCCCAACATCGGAGTAGTGGATGCCATCATCTACCTGCTGCAGCGGGCGCTAACCCACCTGGAGACCACCGGGAGCGCTGTGAGAGTCATGTTCTTTGACTTCTCCAGCGCTTTCAACACCATCAGACCGGTGCTACTGAGGGGGAAGCTGGAGGACGCTGGGGTGGACAAACATCTGGCTGACTGGACCATGGACTACCTCACTGACCGCCCTCAGTACGTGCGGCTGCACGGCTGTCAGTCAGAGGTGGCACTTTGCAGCACAGGGGCACCCCAGGGCACCGTTCTATCTCCGTTTCTCTTCACCCTTTACACCTCGGACTTCACCTACAACACGGACAGCTGCCACCTTCAGAAGTTCTCTGACGACTCGGCCATTGTGGGCTGTGTGTCTGAGGGGAACGAGCTGGAGTACCGGTCGGTCATCATGGACTTTGTGGACTGGTGTGAGAAGAACCATCTGTGCTTAAACACCAGTAAGACCAAGGAGATGGTGATCGACTTCAGGAGAAGACCCCCACCTCACTCACCTGTGAACATCCAGGGGCAGGACATAGAAACTGTGGAGAATTTCAAATACCTGGGTGTTCACGTCAACAATAAGCTGGACTGGACACATAACACCGACGCCCTGTATAAGAAGGGCCAGAGCCGGCTCCACCTCCTGAGGAGGCTGAGGTCCTTTGGAGTGAGCCGGCCTCTGCTAAAAACTTTCTATGACTCTGTGGTGGCCTCAGCCCTCCTCTACGCTGTTGTCTGCTGGGCTCCTGGCAGTGCAGAGCGGGACAGAAAGAGACTGAACAAGCTGGTGAGGAAGGCCACTTCTGTCCTAGGCTGCACTCTGGACTCAGTGGAGGAAGTAGCTGAGAGGAGGGTGTTGTCCAAGTTCACATCCATCATGGACAACACCTTCCACCCCCTGCACCAGACTGTGGAGGAGCTGAGCAGCTCCTTCAGTGCAGACATCCTGTCTGTAAAAAGGAGCGCTACCGCAGGTCATTTATTCCTGCTGCTATCAGATTTTACAATGCTGCACTGTAACTGCAACTGTGACCATAACTGTAATAATTAATGTGCAATAACCAAGGTGCAATAATCTATTTAATACACTGTCCTACAACCCGTGCAATAATCCTGATGTAGTGACTTCTGCTGCTATCAACACTTGAACATAAGTCAGTACACATGTACGTATGTATGTATGTACAAATGTATACAATGTATATGCACGTACATACGCGTAGGTGCGTATGTAAGTAGGCGCATAGATATATGTATATATTTAAGTATATAGATATGTTATATATATATATATATATATATATATATATATATATATATATATATATATATATATATAGACCACTAAGAATGTAAATGAGACATTTACATTCCTATTTCCTTTTTTGTATTTTTATTTTTGGTATTCTTTTGATCCATTGTAGATATGAAGATTCACTGTATATAACTGAATGCACCTTCCCTACTCTGCACCTTCTTGTATGAGCCGATGTGACAAGTGAATTTCTCCATTGTGAGATCAATAAAGACTATCTTATCTTATCTTATCTTATCTTATCTTACAGAAGACAGAGCAGAGACACAACAAGACAGACAAAAAAGCACAAAAGCACACATTGATCCAGTAATCTGTTCTACATTAGATGGTAGTAGCGGGTGATCTGTCTTCCCTGGATGATGCCACAGCTAACAGAACGCCAGACCAGGTGTACTTACTATTAAGAAAAAAGAGAGAGAATAAAAAGTTAAAAGCTGTAATGACAACAGTGATGCAAAACTGGAGAACAGTAGACTGGAGAACAGTAGAACTAGGTAGAGTGAGAAATATAGGCCCTGATGTCCTCCAGTAGCTTAAGCCTATAGCAGCATAACTATAAAGGTAGCTCAGGGTAACATGAGCCACTCTAACTATAAGCTTTGTCAAAAAGGAAGGTCTCAGAAGCCAGCTTCTAGTGGAGGAGTTCAAGTATTTTGGGGTCTTGTTCACGAATGAGGGGAAGATGGAGCGGGAGATCGACAGGCGGATTGGTGCAGCGTCTGCTGTGAAGCGGGCGCTGTACCGATCCATTGTGGTGAAGAGAGAGCTGAGCCAAAAGGTGAAGCTCTCCATTTACCGGCCGATCTACGTTCCTACCCTCATTTATGGTCACAAGCTTTGGGTCGTGACCGAATAAACGAGATCCCTGATACAAGCGGCCGAAATGAGTTTTCTCCGTAGTGGGTCTAGGCTCTCCCTTAGAGATAGGGTGAGGAGCTCAGTCATCCGGGGAGGACTCAGAGTAGAGCCGCTGCTCCTCCACGTCGAGAGTAGCCAGTTGAGGTGGCTCGGGTATCTGGTCAGGATGCCTCTTGGACGCCTCCCTGGTGAGGTGTTCCGGGCACGTCCCACCGGGAGGAGGTCCATGGGAATCCACCCATTTAACTGTCAAACTTTCATAAAAGCTGTCTAAATGCAAGAAACGAAACCCTTAAACACATAAAATAATTAACTTTAAATAACTATAAAGGTTTTGTTAACTTTTCACATGAAGCTGGATTAACAGCTAGTAAGATACCTTTGACTAAATTTGTGTACTAGTGTTTAAACCAGGGGTGTCAAACGTACGGCCAAATGCATTATCATTATTCAACATCTGTGTTTCCTCGGTGCATCGACCGATCTGCACCAGATTTTTTGTGAGTCGAGGGGGAGCGGTGCCCAACACGTACGTGTGTATTGCATGGTGGATGGGCGAGGAAAATGCGTGACAGCTTCTGCGGTGGCTGGCGGCGGGAGGTGCGAGAACCCCCACGGTGGCCCATAGGCCAGAGCGGCGCTTGGCTGCGAGGGCCGATCATCACCGCTTGCGGTTTTAATTTTTATTCTGCCCCCCTAAAGAGCGGCCTTTTTGGGGGCTTTATCATATTCAAAAACTCACCAAACTTGGCAGATGCATGAAGACTGTTTAAAATTTTTATATTTTAAGGTCGTCACAAAAATCTAACGGAAAATGCCTCAACGGCGCCACCTAGCAATTTTCAAAGGACCCTTTGCTATTCACTTACTTCAACGTAGCGACATGAAATTTGGTACAGTTGTAGAGCTCACCAAGACGCTCAGAATTTACAATTAATGTCATAGTGCAAATTTCACAGGAAGTCGGCCATTTTAGATTGAAGGTCTGATTTTGACCCCATTTTTGACGTTTACAGCATTGGTATTTGATCGAACTCCTCCTAGGGATTTTGAGCGAGCGGCTTGAAACTCTGTCAGTCTGATCATAAGGCATGGCCAATTAAAAGTTATCAAAATGGTGAGTTTTTGAGCATGTTGAAGGGGCGTTAGCAGGGGTCAAAGTTCACCTACTCGCCACAAAAAATAAAACTGTTATATCTCCTACACAGAAACACACAGAGGCACCAAACTTTCTGTGATTGATCATCATCGGGTCTTCTACAATATCCAATGGTCAAATGATGACATCACTTAGGCCACGCCCCCTGACAACAGGAAGTGTCATGTTTTGCTGTAAACGGTCGCTATGTTACCCCTCTAAGCTAATCAACATGAAACTGTGTCCAGAGACAGAAGACATGTTGGTGTGTTGTGGATTCCAGCCCCAAGTGGATTTGATGGAGCAGGGGAGTGTGGCGGCGTGGCGAAGTCACCTCAAACGCCGCTGCCATACGTTTGGCTCTGAATTCCACATTTTTGGGCCGAGCTGCTTAAAACTCACTTGGATGCATCCTTATCTAGCCCCCGACAGGAATCCATAACAAACTTTGGTGGGCGTGACCTAATGCCTCAACGGCGCCACCTAGCAATTTTAAAAGGACCCTTTGCTATTCACTTACTTCATTGTAGAGACATGAGATTTGGTACAGTGGTAGAGCTCACCAAGACGCTCAGAATTTACAATTAATGTCATAGTGCAAATATCACAGGAAGTCGGCCATTTTAGATTGAAGGTCGTATTTTGACCTCATTTGACCACGTTTACAGCATTGGTATTTGATCGAACTCCTAGGGATTTCGAGCGAGCGGCTTGAAACTCGGTAAGTCTGATCATAAGGCATGCCCAATTAAAAGTTATTAAAACGGTGAGTTTTTGAGCATGTTGAAGGGGCGTTAGCAGGGATCAAAGTTCACCTACTCGCCACAAAAAATAAAACTGTTATATCTCCTACACAGAAACACACAGAGGCACCAAACTTTCTGTGATTGATCATCATCGGGTCTTCTACATTATCCAATGTTTAAATGATGACATCACTTAGGCCACGCCCCCTCACAACAGGAAGTGTCATGTTTTGCTGTATATGGTTGCTATGTTACCCGTCTAAGCTTATCAACATGAAACTGTGTCCAGAGACAGAATACATGTTGGTGTGTTGTGGATTCCAGCCCCAAGTGGATTCGATGGAGCAGGGGAGCGTGGCGGCGTGGCGAAGTCACCTCAAACGCCGCTGCCATACGTCCAGCGTTCCATAGGATTTTGACAAATTTAATGAAAACTAACTTAAAAGAACCTTTAAAGGACACAATTTTGAAAAGTCAAAAGGCATATTTAATGCTTTGAGAACATCTCTTCTATTTGGCCTCAAAATCAACTAAAACGGAATGATCTTTTAAGATATAGGACCATTTTTAAGAAGCCAATACATCAATCAATCAATCAATCAAATTTTATTTGTCAATTACAATTTGCATTGCAATCGAAAAGTCAGTTCCAGTACAACCGTCCATCACATACACTTAACAAACAAACATTTGGGGGGAACGATTTACTGAGGCCTTGCGTTGCCAAGGAACGCAGCCAGCCAGCCACTGCTAAAAAGCGCAGCTGTCAAGGCCACATTCCTCCAAACTGCCCAGACCCCGCCTAAACGGAGATTACAGGCGCTGCCTTGAAACTCTCGAAGAAAGAGCAACAACATGGGGGAAAGAGGGGAGGGAGAAAAAAAAGAGACAGATGTTTGCCTATTTATGCTCTCACCTATAAAGAGACAAACAACCGACACAAAAAAAAACCTCATAGCACAAAAGCACAAATAAACACAAGACAACATGTATGCAGAAGGTAAACATTTGAGACCTGTCGCGTGTGTGTAATTCATCAGTTTTTATGAGTATCAGTTATGCGTGTGTGTATGGGCGAAAGTGTTTTTTCTCCGTGAACACTCTCCAGAGTGCATGGGATTAATTTCCATTGTCCTTGATGTTATCAGCCGGCCCACAGTTCAGAGAAGCATCCTCAGGTGTCAGCGGGGGAGGGGGGTAGCTGGGGGCTTTTCTGGGCACTCTCCGTCATAACAATCCAGGAGTAGATAGGGAGGGAATCCAAATATGTCATTTGTTATGAGACAAGCTGCACTGCCTTTCCTGTCAGCTTTTAAGTCTTTTGCTGGCTCCACATAAATCCAATTTTCCAAATTATTGGGCTTTTTCGCGCTTCACTCCCAGATTTTATCCCATCTCCCCTTGAGTTCAACCCCAAAGTCAGTCTGCGTTCCAACACAGGCAGCTTTTCGGCTTCGCTCCATTCACCTGCCAGGTTTGTCCGTTCACAGCCAGAGTGAGCGCGTCATGCAGCCGGCAGCCTGATCAAGGCCAAATGGCTCCGACATCCGCTGTATTTGCCGATACTTCAAAAATCCACAAAAAACAATAAGTAGAGATCCCAGTATCCTTAATCCAATGTGAAAATTTCAAACGTCCAGGAATGACAAGGTCGAAAGACACACCGTTTTCCTCCAGGAATTTAGGGTGTATCTCACAAAATAAGTCAAATCAGGACCGGACGGGTCCCCTTTCCGTAGCCTACCCCTCGAAAAAAATTTATCAATAGTATTGAGAGACCAGCTTACCAGATCCATGTTTTTCAGAGTTCGGTTGATATGAAGAAAGTGCTCAGAAGACAAGACATAGCAAAGCAAAGCAGGAGAGGGGGGGGGGGGGGGGTAAAAGCTGCAGAGAGAGAAAAGACACGACCGACCTCGGAGAGAGACAGAGAGAGTACATGGATTTAAAGTGGGCTGGTCGGCACCGCATTGCTATTATAATATTAAACAAACGACATAAAATAAACGACTCACCGTCGAGTGGTTGCCAGGAAACACCCAATGGAATCTTTCGTCTGGGTTAATGGCTTTGCAGCAATCTCTCATACTGAGCAAGCAAAAAGCAACAGTGGAAAGAAAAACTCCCCATTAATGGGAAGCTCAAACCTCCAGCAGAACCAGGCTCAGTATGAACAGTCATCTGCCTCGACCGACTGGGGGTTAGAGAAGACAGAGCAGAGACACAACAAGAGAGACAAACAACCACAGAAGCAAACATTGATCCAGTAATCTGTTCTATATTAGATGATAATAGCGGGTGAGCTGTCTTCTCTGGATGATGTCTCAGATAACAGAACGCCAGACCAGATGTACCTACTATGAAGAAAAAAAGAGAGAGAACAAAAAGTTATAAGCAGAAATGACAACAAGCAATGCATGATTGAAGAACAGTAAAACTCGATAGAGTGAGAAAAATAGATCCTGATGTCCTCCAGTAGCCTAAGCCTACAGCAGCATAACTATAGAGGTAGCTCAGGTAACATGAGCCACTCTAACTATAAGCTTTGTCAAAAAGGAACGTTTTAAGTTAGTCTTAAAAGTAGACAGGGTGTCTGGCTCATGGACCAAAACTGGGAGTTGGTTCCACAGGAGAGGAGCCTGATAGCTAAAGGATCTGCCTCCCATTTTACTTTTAGAGACTCTAGGAACCACCAGCAGACCTGCAGTCTGAGAGCGAAGTGCTCTGTTGGGAACATATGGGGTAATCAGAGCTCTGATATATAATGGAGCTTGATTATTAAGGGCTTTATATGTTAGAAGAAGAATTTTAAATTATATTCTTGATTTAACAGGAAGACAATGAAGGGAAATTGGAGAAATATGATCCCTCTTGTTGATTTTCATCAGAACTCTTGCTGCAGCATTTTGGATCAGCTGAAGACTTTGAACTGCATTCTGTGGACTTCTTGATAGTAAAGAATTACAATAGTCCAGCCTTGAAGTAACAAATGCATGGATTAGTTTTTCAGTATCACCCCTGGACAGAATGTTTCTAATTTTGGCAATATTCCAGAGGTGAAAAAAGGAAACTCTGGAAATCTGTTTAATATGGGATTTAAATGACATGTCTTGGTCAAAAATAACAGCAAGATTTTTTACTTTATTACCAGAGGCCAAGTTAATGCCATCCAGATTAAGTGATTGATTAAGAAGTTTATTTTTTTAGGACTCTGGTCCAAATATTACAACTTCTGTCTTGTCAGAATTTAAATGCAGGGAATTTAAAGTCTTTTGATGTCATCAAGGCATGACTGCAGTCGAAGTAATTGATTGGATTCATCAGGATTTATGGATAAATATAGCTGAGTGTCATCAGCAAAACAATGGAAATTAATCCCATGTTGTCTGATAATTTTGCCAATCGGAAGCATATATATAGTAAAGAGAATTGGTCCGAGGACTGAACCCTGTGGTACTCCGCAAGCGACCCTAGAGTTTGAAGAAGATTTATTATTAACATGAACAAACTGGAATCTGTCCAATAGATACGATTTAAACCAGACCAATGCTTTCCCCTTAATCCCTACAGTATGCTCAAGTCTTTGTAGGAGAATATTGTGATCAACTGTATCAAATGCAAGTATAGACGCAAGTCCATTATCTGAGGCCATGAGAATATCATAAGTGACCTTAACCAGAGCTGTTTCAGTGCTATGATGAGCTCTGAAGCCTGACTGAAACTCCTCAAGTAGGTCATTACTTTGTAAATGTTCACAATGTTGATTAGCAACTAATTTCTCAAGAATTTTAGATAAGAAAATAAGATTAGATATAGGTCTGTAATTTACTAACTCATCTTGATCAAGAGATGGTTTCTTAAGTAAAGGTATAATAACAGCTACTTTAAAAGCCTGTGGTACATATCCATTTACTAAGGATAGATTAATCATGTCTAAAATAGTGCCACTGACCAAAGGGAATATCTCCTTAAACCACTTGGTTGGGATTGGGTCTAACATACAGGTAGAAGGTTTAGATCATGGGTCACCAACCTTTCTGAAACCAAGAGCTACTTCTTGGGTACTGATTAATGCAAAGGGCTACCAGTTTGATAAAGACTTAAATAAATTGCCAGAAATAGCCAATTTAATCAATTTACCTTTAACTCTAGGTTATTATTAATAATTAATTATATTTATCTTTATGGAAACACTGATCATCTTAATGATTTCTCACAATAAATATATATAGAAACAGATAAATATCAATATGCAACACTTTATTTTTATATTTCCTTTGTGTACATTTTTAAAATTGAACATTTTCAAATGATCACTTGTAAGACCTGTGAAATCACAATATCCCAATTTAACTAGCTTGCCACTAACATTTTTTAACGAATCATGAATTACTTTGCACCATGTTTGTACAAATAATAACTCACGTAAAATACAAAAGTCAACTCTCAAATTTTTAAATAAATCATGTCACACTTAGAAATGGACACCAAATCTTTTATGTTTCTTTGTCAGTTAGTGGGAAGACTGGCATTGCATGCTGTTAACTAGTGTGTTGTACTCTGGTGTGTAACTTGACACTGCAACTCTGAGTGAGTCTTGCAAATGTGCATCAGTGAGGCGTGTTCTGTGTTTGTTCTTGATGAAGTTCATGTCAGAAAAGGCTGATTCACAGAGATAAGTTGAACCAAACAGGCTTGCAACCTTCATAGCTGCTGTGCATACACCACTGTATTTTTCTGTGTCAACAAGGCACCAAAAGTTTGGTGCAGCCTGGTGGGCTTTGAGTTGGAGGTCATTTTGCAGTGTTAAAATTTTAATCTCCACCTGCTCAGCATCCAGGCTGAATGTTGCACTTAACTGCTCAGCAATGCATGATATGTCCACGTTCATGAAAGGATTAGAAATGAACAACACACATGGCTCAAGATGATTCAGGTCACAAAACCTGTTCTCAAACTCTTGCCCAACTCTCTTTATGACCTGAGAGTACTTTTCTGCAACTTTGTCAAAAGCCTCAGATGCAGGAGCATTGTCTTTTAGCACCATCTGCACAGCGGTAAAGTGCAGCACTTTTTTTCTTTGTAAATGCACAGAGTAAAGGTTCATCTTAGCTTTAAATGCATTTAAAGCACTTATCATATCGACCACAGTTTTACCTTTGCCTTGCAGCTCACAGTTCAAACTGTTCAGTTTTCCTGTAATGTCCGTTAAAAATACAAGGTCAAGTATCCACTCAGTGTCCTCCAGCAGCGCGGTGTCCTCACCTCTGGACTGCATGAACTCTTTGATTTAACCCAAAAGTGACAAAAAACGTTGCAAAATTCTTCCCCTGCTGAGCCATCGGATTTCTGTGTGCAGGAGAAGGTCACCATATTGAGCTGACAGCTCCTCCAAAAGTACCTTGAATGCTCTGTGTTGTTTAGCTCTGGAACGGATGCTGTTTATGATCTTCACGACGGGAGTCATTACGTGCTCAAAGCAGATCACTTTTGCACATAAGGCCTGCTGGTGTATGATGCAGTGGTACTGCAGAAAGTTTGGGAACTCTGGGTCAGCTTTACACTGAGCAACGAATCCTGTGTGTCGGCCGATCATAGCAGGAGCCCCATCCGTAGTCACTGATACCAGCTTTTCCAGCGGCACCTTTTTTTCCACCAAAAACTCCTTCACTGCGTTATAAATGTCAACTCTCCTCATAGTTGTCTTTAGGGGCAGTAGAGTCAGAAGTTCTTCTTTTGTGGAGAAATCAAACACCATCCAGATAAATACCATCAGCTGCGCCGTACTGCTGCTGTCCACCGACTCGTCACACTGGATGCTGAACCTCCAGCACCTTGCCAGATCACGGTCCAGCTGGTCGATCAAGTTCCCAGATATCGCCGACACTACCATTGTAGTCGCCCCGAGTTGAACATCGGAGAGACTGGAGAGGACATCGGTTGCATACTTCTCATCTTCAAACACAGTTTTAGCAATTATCATCATTGCTTCTTTGACAACCTCCCCATCTGTAAATGCCTTTTTTTTTCTTCATCAAGAATTGCGTAGCTCTAAACGAGGCTTCGGTTGCTTTTTGGGAGTTTTTAACCCGTCTAGTGAAAAAAGACTGCTGTTCGCACAAAGCTGCCTTTAACTTGCGGACTTTTTCTGCGCGCAGTGTGCTGCCCGGTGGGTAGTTAGCATGGTAGCTTGTGTGACACGTAGTGAAATCCACATTGTGCCGCTTTGCTATTGCCACAGTTGCCTCGCAAATGAAACACACGCAGGATCCTTTCACATTGGTAAAAAAAAAAAACTCTACCTCCCATTCGTCGTGAAAATGATCTGCTTTCTTTCTTTTTTCTGACATTTTTTGGGGTAGCTCTTCTCCTTATATTCGCTGCGTCCACTTACGTTAGCTTGTTTGTAACAGCGCAACAAACGCTACGTTTTGGTCATGCGCTGACCTGTGAACTATACTAGGTCAGAGTTAATTTTTATTAAACACAAAAAACACTTTACATTTTAATTGTTTATATAAATTGTCATTTGTGAGTTACATGTAAGTACAATTTAAACAACAATACCTAAATAAATAAATAAATAAAATTAAAAAATAGAGGCAGCTCACTGGTAAGCGCTGCTATTTGAGCTATTTTTAGAACAGGCCAGTGGGCGATTCATCTGGTCCTTACGGGCGACCTGGTGCCCGCGGGCACCGCGTTGGTGACCCCTGGTTTAGATGAAGCTAAAAGTTTAGATAGCTCAGAAAGCTCTACTGCTTCTAAACAGTTCAAACACCGCATAGGTTCTAAACATTCCTCCAATGCTGCCTCACTTACTGAGGATGAGGTAATCATGTTTGGGAGGATGCCAATTATTTTATTTTATTTATGAAGAATCCCATAAAGTCATAACTGCTAAGAGCTAAGGGAATGAATGGATCAACAGAGCTGTGAGTCTGACTAAGTTTGGCAACTGTACTTGTCACATTGACGACCTTTAGCGGTTGGGTTTTTGTTCAGTGAGACAGAGTCTTGAACCAGAGTCAGGTGGAGAACAGCAGCAGTTTATTTTCCACTCAGCATCCACACAACACTCTCTTTCACAGCTGACACTGCAGTCTTAAATAGTCCCAGCTGTGACGGACCAAACCATATTAAATTCACAGGGGAATCTCTTAATCAATCTCCACCTACTTAGATAAAATACATTTTATTAAATACAATACTTCTATTTACTTTTTATAAATATTTTCCATTTTATCATTACACCTTAAATAAACACCACAAAAACCCCCAACAATCCCCCCCCCCCCCCCCCCCCCCAGTCTCCTCAATGGCCTCTCCCAAAGCTATATATGGCGTCTGGACCCCCGGGGTAGAATTTGTCCAAACACCCTGGAGAGGACACAGAAAAGACAGGTGAGTCACTTTACCACAGCACTCCACACTCAACAGAGTATGCACACATTTGCTTAGTTTTTCCTCACCATTAGCTCATTGCTCTGTCATTATGCTCCTCCAGAGGCACCAGCAACCAACCTCACTCATCAATGAGGAGCAGCTGTGCAGAGCCCAAAACAAAGGCCACACACCAATCGTCAAAATGCTCAATAAATATAATTAAAACTTCTTGTGTGCAAACTTATTGCTGTGCAAATCTCTGCTTAAAGTGCAAATGCTAAATAAAGTGTTTGTTAATACAGTGCAGAAATACGTTTTAAGTGCCATACAGTGCTATATATGTAAAATAGTCCCAGTAATGAAGATCTCTTCATTACATTTCCTCCCTCCTCTCTTAAAAGCACAGTACCTCAGTCCTCCGACATTCTGGATAAACAGTCAACCACATTAGCCTTCCCTGGCTTGTACTGCACCGTGAAGTCAAATGGCTGCAGTGCCAAGTACCATCCAGCGATGCGGGCGTTGGCATCCCTCATTCGTCTCAACCACTGGAGGGCACGATGGTCAGTCTCTAAAATAAAGTGACGTCCCAAAAGATAGTACCTTAGAGCCTCGATAGCCCATTTCATGGCCAAACACTCCTTTTCCACTGTTGAATATCTTGTCTCCCTGTCAAGCAGCTTCCGACTCAGAAACACCACAGGTCTTCTTTCACCGTCCACCTCTTGTTGAAGAACGGCTCCAAGCCCCACTCCTGAAGCGTCTGTTTGTAAGATGAATGGCTTAGTGAAGTCTGGTGTGTGTAAAACTGGATGAGTACATACTGCTTGCTTGAGATCCTTAAACGCTCGATCACAGTCTTCCCTCCAGCACACTTTGTTGGGGGCTGCACCCTTTGTTAGATTGTTCAGTACAGCTGATCGCTCTGCAAAAGAAGGTATGAATTTCCGGTACCAACCCACTAAACCAAGAAATCCTGTCACCTTCTTGGTCGTTGGAACTGCGAAGGAATGTATTGCGTCCATCTTCCCCACTTGAGGCTTTATTTTCCCAAACCCAATGACAGAACCCAAATACTCCACTTCTCTCTTAGCTACATTACACTTCTTTGGGTTAACAGTCAGTCCAGCCAACCTGATGCGGTGTAGCACCTCCTGCAGGTGAGTCAGATGCTCCTCCCAAGACCAGCTATACACCACAACATCATCTAAATATGCTGCAGAAAATGCTGAAACATCTCTCAGTACATAATCCATTAAACGTTGGAATGTTGCAGGCGCACCCTGGGGCCCAAATGGCATGACTCTAAATTGGTACATACCAAAAGGAGTTTTGAAGGCCGTCAGCTCTCTCGCTTCTGGTGCCAAAGCCACTTGCCAGTATCCTTTGCACAGATCCAGCGTTGTGATGTAACTTGCCGAACCGACTTTCTCCAGTAAGTCGTCCACCCTAGGCATCGGGTACGGGTCAAAGTTGGACACAGCATTTAAATGTCTAAAATCTATACAAAATCTCAGGGAGCCGTCTTTCTTTGGTACCAGCACAATCGGGCTGCACCACTCACTCCTAGACTCTTCAATTATTCCCAACTCCAACATCAGCTTTATTTCTTTTTCCAGTACCGGAACCAAGCGTTCTGGTATGCGATAGCTCTTTTGCCGACTCGGTGCATCTTCTTTCAGCCGAATCTTATGTTGGACCAGTGATGTAAATCCTGGAACTTCTTTAAAGAGCTGAGGGTCCAAGAACGGTTTGATTTTTTCCTGCTCAGTAGGAGACAGATGAGAAACGTCAACCAAAGCACAGTCTGACATGCTAGTTGGGAGAAATTTTTCAGTCACTTCCTCATCCTTAACTGCTCTCACAAATAACTCCTGGTGCACAGGCTCTTGTCGGCTGCGAAACTCTTTCAACAAGTTGACATGAAAAGTCTGATGCTTTTTAGCTCTTTCCGGCATGTACAGTTCATAAACCACTTTACTCACTTGTTTGGTGATCTCATATGGTCCATGCCATTTTGTCAGCAGCTTGTTGTCACTGGTAGGCAACAGTAACAGAACCTTCTGTCCTGGCAGGAAGACTCTGTCTCTGGCCTTCTGATCGTACCATGTCTTTTGATGTTGTTGAGCTGCTTTCAGGTTGTCCTGTGCAAAAGATGCCATTTCCTGCAACCGCTCTCTCATGTTAATGACGTATGCTGCAATGTTTTCACCCTCTGGCTTAGCGTCTTCCCAACAGTCCTTCAGTAGATCCAGCGGACCTCTCACTTGACGGCCATACAATAACTCAAAGGGTGAAAAACCTGTAGACACTTGTGGAACCTCCCGGTAAGCAAATAACAGGTACGGCAGCCATTGGTCCCAGTCGGCACCTGTGTCAGAGACAAACTTGCGCAGCATATTTTTAAGAGTCTGATTATATCTTTCCACTAACCCGTCCGTCTGGGGGTGGTAAGGGGTGGTCTTAAGTCCTTTAATCCCTAATAATTTATAAACCTGCTGCAAAAGTTTGGACAAAAAAATTGTTCCACAATCTGTGAGAATTTCTCTTGGTATTCCTACTCTAGAGAACTGCAGAAGACAGTTAGCAACATGTCGGGCTTTAATGGATCTGAGAGGAAAAGCCTCAGGGTACCGTGTTGCATAGTCACATATCACCAATATGTAACGGCAACCTGTAGAGCTCCTCTCTAATGGACCCACAATATCCATGCCTAGCCTCTCAAACGGTGTCTCAATAATTGGCAGCGGCTGTAGGTGGGCTCGGGCTACTCGTCTGCCTGAAGTCAACTGACATTTTCCACAGGAACTACAAAATTTTGAAATCTGGGTATACATTCCCGGCCAGACAAAACGGCTACTGATTCTACTCAGCGTCTTATGAAAAGCCATATGACCTGCCCATGGAATTGAGTGGCCCAGCTCCATGACTTTGTACCTGAACTGTTGTGGAAGGGCTAATGCGTCACCCTGTCCCTTCTTCTGATACAAAATGCCTCCTTTAATAATGTAAACTGCATCTTCCACGAAGTCTAACCGGCGCTGATGAGTTCCCCCCCAGTTACTTTTTCAAACCACGGTTTTAAAGTAGGATCATCTCTCTGGAGTGCACCTACATCTGAGGGAATGTCAAACTCCAACAAGTTATTTGGCTTAGACAACTGTCCTATCCCTTCATCACCTGAGCCTTTAAATTTCTCCATTCTTTTCTGAGCTCTTGACTTTTTAGTTTTTCCCAGCTCTATTTCCAGAGACTCCCCATAAAAAGGCAGCTCTTCCAACACAGTCTTTGCACTTTGAGCTCTTGTGACTATATTACAAGGTTTCAGTGATTCTACTGGTATATCAGATTTTGGACATAAATCCTGGGCCTCTCTGTTGGTAAGCCCTTTGGGTTCATATTCTGACTGGTGAATAAGGTCAAAAAGAGTGGGGATATCATTACCAAGTATAACGGAGTACGGCAAAGAGGGAACTACAGCTACATGTACCAAGTATGTTTGACCTCCCACTGTCAAATACACCTCAGCACTAGGGTAGACATGTTCATCTCCATGTACACATTTTATCTTAACCCCCACCCCACTTAGCTTTTCTTCAGAGATTAAGCTAGCATGCACTAGAGACTGGAAGCACCCAGAATCAAGCAAAGCTTCTTCTTTCTGCCCATTCACCAGAACAGAAACTGTACAAACCTTCTTTTCCACAGCCTCAATAGCTGGTCTTGGCACTGAACACAAAAGTGATGGCTTTGATTTAAGGGTGGGGCAAAAATGTTGCGTATGGCCAAAGCCATTACAATTGTAACATCTAATATCTTGCACAGAAGACTTATGAAATGACTTTTTTACATTAGGAGGTCTTTGAGAAGGGAGCTGCTTTGAACTAGAAAAATTTCTAGCCTGACTTTGACCAGAGCCCTGTTCACCCCCAGTGGACTTACTTGATGGGGCATAGTGAGTCTCTCGGCCAAAATAGGTGCTCTTGCTCCCCTTCCTGGCTGACGTGAAGACCTCTGCAAGAGTAGCTGCTTCTTTTGCCGTCTTCGGGTCGCGCTCACGGATCCAGATCTCCAACTCTGGATTAACCATTCTTAAAAACTGCTCCAGAATTATCTGCTCGGATATTTCTTGCACAGTACATTTATCAGGTTTAATCCATCTTGAAAACAAGTCTTTTAATCGCACATAAAGTTCACGTGGCGTCTCACCTGCTTCAATCTTCAGGCATCTGAAGCGGCGTCGATGCGTATCAGCAGTGATTTCATATTTTGCCAGAATTGCCTCTTTCACTTTTTCATAATCCTCAGAGTTGGCCATATCCATTAGAACATAGGCTGTGCGGGCCTTACCGGTCAACAAAGGGACCAGACGAACCGCCCACTCATCTCTAGACCAGCGACACACCTGGGCCATCCTCTCGAACGTCGTCAGAAAATGCTCAATGTCATCATCCGTGGATAAGGGAAGAAACTTTGGTTCAATTATGGTCCTGGAACCACGAGCCAGCTGGACATCACCACCATCTGATTCTTCTGTAGGTGCTTCAGATGTCGTGGGTTGAAGATGTGCTTCTGATACATCAGATTTTCCAAGTACAGCATGCACTTGAAGCTGCATTTGTTGGAATTGATGCTGTATGCTTTTCCACCTCTGCTCCTGGCGGGAAAAATCTTTATCAATCTTCAGGTCTCTAGCCACTTGAGACCGCATCATAGATTTCACCATCACCGCCAGTTCCTCCAACTTATCTTCAGGGTTGGTTGTTGCCATTGTCTCCATTTCAGAGGAAGCTCCAGCTCCTTCCTCAGGCTCTCCCTCTTGGCCTGGCTTTTTCCCTCCTCTGGTCATCATCTTCTCTGGCATGAACGTCCCACTCCTGACACCACTTGTCACATTGACGACCTTTAGCGGTTGGGTTTTTGTTCAGTGAGACAGAGTCTTGAACCAGAGTCAGGTGGAGAACAGCAGCAGTTTATTTTCCACTCAGCATCCACACAACACTCTCTTTCACAGCTGACACTGCAGTCTTAAATAGTCCCAGCTGTGACGGACCAAACCATATTAAATTCACAGGGGAATCTCTTAATCAATCTCCACCTACTTAGATAAAATACATTTTATTAAATACAATACTTCTATTTACTTTTTATAAATATTTTCCAGTTTATCATTACACCTTAAATAAACACCACAAAAACCCCCAACAATTCCCCCCCCCCCTAGTCTCCTCAATGGCCTCTCCCAAAGCTATATATGGCGTCTGGACCCCCGGGGTAGAATTTGTCCAAACACCCTGGAGAGGACACAGAAAAGACAGGTGAGTCACTTTACCACAGCACTCCACACTCAACAGAGTATGCACACTAGTGATGGCGAGATGAAGCCTCATGAGGCATTGAACCACTCAGCCAACTGGTTCGAGAAAAGGTTCATTTCTTGACGGTTCATGTGCACACAGCACCACCTACTGGCAAGTTGTATAATCACAGCCAGCTGTATCTTAACACGTGTGATGCATTAATTTTTGTCTATTATGGCTCTTGGGAATGACTTCACAAAAGGTGTAGGACGAAATCATTTGTCTACATAAATTTTGTAAACACATGTGTACAATAAAATATTGTTTGAATGTATTCTCTGTGTGTAATTATTCCCAAAATAGGAGTGTCATGTGATATGGCATGTTGTGTAATAATGTTTTTCTGTGACTCTACAAAAATGGCATAGCCTTAATCAGGCAGAGGACAGTGAAAGTGCTTATGGAACTAGGGAGGGGATAATGAATACGCTGATGCTTGTGTAACTTGGATGATTTCATGCATTTTTATTAAGAAACAACAATGTCTCCACAGTTTTTGGTTTCAAACGATTTCTCTTTTTTGACACTACTTCTCCAGCCTTTGAAAAGACACGCTCACATGGCACAGATGATGCCGGGGTGCATAAATAAATAAGTGCAAGTTTGTACAGATTGGGGTACAGTGACCGATGATTAGCCCAGTACTCCAGGGGGTTCTCCAGCCTGCTTATGTTCGCCTCTGAGAGGTAGCGCTGGACCTCTACGGTGGCATCTGCTGAGACATTTGGAGTCCTCTTTGCCTCCATGACACTAGTGTCCAATCTTTGCCAAAGTCTGCTACCTAAATGGAAAGCACAGGTCAGGTTAGTAAGTGTTTTAATAGGAATAAGTAATCTCAAAATGTAATACAAAAGATTACCTCCACTGAATTCTTGAGAGGTGGAAGCCTGGGGAATCTCGTGAGTGTTCTCTTCTAGGTTCCGTCGGATTACGGTGGCACACTCTGAAGTCAAGCGCTTCACTGCTTCAGCAGCTTTTGTGTTGCTGAAAAATGCTATAATTTTAAATCGTGGATCCAGGAGTGTAGCCAGCGACAAGATGCTCATTGACTGGAGCATGTGCAGCTTCTCCCTGAGATGTCTGATGAGCTGCTCTCCTATTTGCACTGCTTCTGCAGGTGCCGACTTGGTGTCCTCCTCCTGAAGGGCTTTCTCTATCATCTTCCGGAGGGGGATAACTTTTGATGCCGACACGTGTTGTTCTGCCGAGAGCTCCATGGTGGCGTCATAGAAAGGAGAGAGTAACGAAAGGCACGCTACAACAATATCAAACTCACTGGCAGTTAAAAAGGGAATGTCAGTGTGTAATCCAGCCAATGCCGCTCCTACTGGCTCCCTCAACTCCACCAGACGGTGCAGCATCAAGTAGGTGCTGTTCCATCTTGTTTCCACCTCCTGCATCAGCTTGGTTGCTTGCATGCCCAGCTGAAGCTGCACTTGTGTAAGCTTCTCCTTTAAAGATACAGAAGAGTAGGCCATTAAGTCACTGCAGTAGGAGTACAGACAAACTATTAACATTATATATTGGAATAAAATAAAAGAGGATACCTTAGCAGTGGTGCTGCTTCTAAAGTAGCCAACCAGCTTCCTTGCTTTGGCCCGGAGGCCAGAGAGCGCAGGTTGGTGGTCAAGCGCCCTCTTCACAATAAGATTGAGGGTGTGAGCAACACAAATGTGGTGGCGAAGCTTCAGGTCTCTCACGCATGCCACCATATTAGGAGCACCATCGGTGACCATGCATGTCACCTTGCCTGAGATTCCCCATTCCTCCATCAGGGAGGCTTTCACACAAGCAATATTTTCAGCAGTGTGAGACTGGGGGAATGCCTGCACTCCCAACAACACCGAGCTCAGCTTTTCATTCTCCTCCACAAAGTGGCATGTCACTGCCAGGTAGGCATCCATGTTGATGGATGTCCACATATCTGATGTAAGGCTAACAGCAGCCACCTTCTCTACTTTAGCCTTAGCGTGCTCCTTAGCAGACTCATATTTGGCCTCCACCATGGCCTTCAGAGCCTAAAGGAAGAGAATATATATATATATATACACATACATACATACATACATACATACATACATACATACATACATACATACATACATACATATTGCTGAATTGTGACACATACAATAGTGTAGTCATTCGTTTCATGTATGGACCCACACATACCTGCCTTGTAGGGAGAACATAATTGGGATCCAGCTTAGACACAAATGTCTTGAATCCAACGTCATCCACAATAGTTAAAGGCTGGGTATCCTTCACTATCATGGAGACTAGAGCTTCATCCAGCTCTGCTTTTCTGGTGGCTGGTTAAAAGGGAATAAATACAGTGTCTGTTACCTATCTTTATTTGCACAACAAGCAAACATCAGCATGCAAAAATTGTGAAAGTGTGTTTTTAATATAGTAATGAAATACCTTGGCTGGGTGAAGCTCCAGTTTCATCCCTATTCTCATGCAAGGCACGGTAGTGCCTTAGCATAGATGAGGTGTTATTATTGTACCCCAACTCCTTGGAGCACAATAAACACCTCACCTTTACACAAAATAAGAAACAGTGAAAAATACAGTTCCTCATAAGCAAACCTAATGCATCTGCAAATGTTCAGTTCACCTTACCTTGTTAGGGCTTATCAAATCAAAATGTTCCCACATAGGGGACATCCTCCTCTTTCTCGCCTGCTCCATCCTACTCCTATCCTGTCCTCGCACTCCTAAATCTCCTATGTATCTCTTTCCTAAACTCTCCAAACACCAAACTAACTTTCTCAAACTAAATAACCACTATCCAAACTCTACTATCCAAACTATCCAAACTCTATCCACTCTCTCAACTGACCGCAACTCTCCTACAACAACCCACATTTTGAATGGAGCTTGTGGACTTTTTAAAGCCGTCAAACCCCGCGCAACAATCTGAGCCACTTCCCGAAGCAGTCACGTGGTACAGCCGGCCAGCGAGGCTTCGGACGTCATCGTTTTCGGCTCCTCCCCCAAATGAAGCAAGCCTCGATACGCGCATTGCGGAAACGCCCCCTCCATTACTCGACACGCCTCGAAGCCTCGGCACATCACGTAACATCACTAATGCACACATTTGCTTAGTTTTTCCTCACCATTAGCTCATTGCTCTGTGGTAATCATTATGCTCCTCCACAGACACCAGCAACCAACCTCACTCATCAATGAGGAGCAGCTGTGCAGAGCCCAAAACAAAGGCCACACACCAATCGTCAAAATGCTCAATAAATATAATTAAAACTTCTTGTGTGCAAACTTATTGCTGTGCAAATCTCTGCTTAAAGTGTGAATGCTAAATAAAGTGTTTGTTAATACAGTGCAGAAATACGTTTTAAGTGCCATACAGTGCTATATATGTAAAATAGTCCCAGTAATGAAGATCTCTTCATTACAGTACTGAAGAGAAATCTAGGATTATTTTTATTCTCCTCAATTAATGATGAAAAATATGCTGCTCTAACTCTGCGAAGGGTCTTTTTATACAACAATAGACTATCTTTCCATATTAGGTAGGATTCCTCTTGGTGTGTAGAGCGCCATTTTCTCTCCAATTTCCTAACATTGTTCTTCAAGGAATGCAGGTCTGAATTAATCACCTTCTTTTTCAAGGGTGCTACATTGTCTAATGCAGAACGCAACAAAGACGTCAATTTTTGAATGGGAAGAAACAACATTGCTGCCATCTGCAGGGTATTTCTGCAATACTGAAGCTATTAAAAGGTGGACAGAGTCTTTAAAGTTTGATGCAGCATTATACGAAAAAGATCTACTATAATGGAACCCTCTTTTGGGGGTGGAGAACTCAGACTAAACTCAAATGTTATTAAAAATTATCAGATAGGACAGGGTTGTGAGGAAATACTTAATTCTTCACAACCAATGCCATATGTCAGCACAAGGTCTAAAGTATGGAGCCAAGAGTGCGTCGGTTTATGCACATTTTGAGCAAAACCAATTGCATCTAGGATAGTTTTAAAGGCTACACTAAGGTTATCACATTCTGTGTCAACATGAATGTTTAAATCCCCCACTATAATAACCTTGTCAGTGTTTAACACCAAATCAGATACAGTCTGACAACTGATCCAAAAACTGAGTGTAAGGCCCTGGTGGACGATACAAAACAAACAAAAGACGTTTTATTGCTTTGCAATTTGGATGAGGGAAACTAAGGGTTAAATGTTCAAAAGAACTGTAGTTCTTAATTGGCCTGGGACTAATTAATAAATCAGACTGAAAGATGGTTGCCACTCCTCCTCCTCTTCCCGCAGACCTGGGAATGTGGAAATTTAAATAATTAGAGGGAGTTGAATCATTTATACTAACGTAGTCCTCTTGTAGCCAGGTTTCTGTGAGACATAATAAATCAATCTGATTATCGGAAATCAATTCATTAACTAACAAAGACTTTGGAGGGAGAGACCTTATATTTAATAGACCACATTTAATTGTTTTATTTTTTGGTTCAAGGTGACCCGTATTGATCTTTATTAGATTTTTATGATTTGTTCCTTTTAGATCAGTTTTTGATCTATTCAGTTTTGGCCGTGGGAAAGACACCGTCTCAATAGGGTAATGGGTGGGTAACAGTACAGAAGCTGCAGAGAGGTGTGTTAAACTACGGCTCTGCTTCCTGGTCTGGACCCTGGGTTGTCAGCATTTAGGAGAACTAATAAATCCGTCCAGATTCCTAGAAAGAAAAGCTGCACCATCCAAAGTGGGACAGATGCCGTCTCTCCAGATAAGACCAGGTTTTCCCCAGAAAGTTCGCCAGTTATCAATGTAGCCCACGTCGTTTTCAGGACACCACCTAGACAACCAGCGGTTGAATGATGACATGCGGCTAAACATGTCATCACTGGTCAGAACAGGCAGGGGACCAGAGAAAATTACGGAGTCCGACATTGTTTTAGCAAACTTACACACCGAAGCAACACCAACTTTAGTGACCTCCGATCGGCGTGACCAGGTGTCATTACCGCCAGCGTGAATAACAATCTTACTGTATTTATGCTTATCCTTAGCCAGCAGTTTCAGGTAGGATTCGATGTTGCCCGTTCTGGCCCCTGGCAGGCATTGACTATGGTCCCTGGTGTCTCTAGTGCCACATTTCTGAGTATAGAGCTCCAAATGATCAGGGTCGGCTTCTCAGCGGGTGTGTCGCTGAGTGGGGAAAATTTTTTAGAAAAGCAGACGGGTTGGTGGTGACCTGGGGGCTGGAATCTAGAGCTATGCTTCCTACGAACCGTCACCCAGCCAACCTGGTTACCCGACTGCTTGGGTGCTGCTGCTGGAGGCCAGTGCTAATGCATGTACTTCGTTCAGAGTTCAAATTTATTGCCATTAGTTTGAAAACGGCACTTAAGGCCTCAGATAAGCAGATCCCACACCCACACCAACAGCTGATATGCAGCAGGGCCCCGTTTCAGAAAGCTGGGTTAGTGGAAATTCAGAGTAATTTCTGGGGTAAATTGCTGCATACCCTGGCTTGTCCATTTCAGAAAGCTCAGAAGCATTGACCCTGAGTCAAATTATGACAACAAATTTATCCGTGAAATAACCCTGCTACCGAGCAGAGTTGTTTGGGCAAACTGAGTTTTTCCTTTTTTTAGCTGAGATCTGCACAAGGAAGTGTTCGGAAAGGCATGTCCTTTTCTGGAGGAGCCTGTATGCTGGAGAGCAGATACTCCACATAAATCTCTTTCGAGAGAGGCTGATCAGACCTTTTGGTAAGCCTTTGGTACCATGAATGTCATTACTTGCCAATCTATCAGATATTTACACACTTAACATGTGATTAAGAATCAAAGAATCTTAGGATGGTGTACATAGAGTTCATCATCAGCTGAGAACTCATTATGGTGAAAGTCTGAAGTTGAGCATGCTGTGGCTCGGTGAACGTGTTAGACAGATGCTGCAGAATGCCTTTATTTTTGTTGCAATAGATTTTTCACATTGATGATACATAACAATGTACAATAAACCTAAAAAAATGCCTTTAGCACTTACAGTATTATTGATTGGAACAAATAACCATGAGGCAGAGGATTAATACAAACAGAGAAACAAAAGGGAAAAAGTTTATGGCACTTATGTTCAGTTTATACTCACAATAATATTGCTTCAAAACACAACACGTAAATTCTTGATGCAGTTTAATCTTGTTAGTATTACTGAATATCAAATATATTCCCTTACTGATCTATTTATGTTATTGTTAACATCAAACAAAGCTAACAATTTCTGTTAAAATTACAGAACTGTGTAATAGTTTTGTGAATAGTACAAATTCTACAGAGTGTAACAGTCCAAGTTTGGCAGAATAATCTGGGGATAATGGACGTTAGAACATGCACAACAGTTTTATAGAAGGACAATGGAAGGTACATAGGCGCAGTTTTCCATTAAATGAGAGTGAAGGACTTTGTCATTCATACAGCTCCTGACATGCTTTCCTTGCTTGTAGTAGTAGACACAAGGTACAAACTTTTTTTTATATGTACTTCTTATTAAAGCTGGCAAGACAAATCTGAGCCACATGCTAGCAAAGGTGCTTGTTGAGTCAAAAGTCAATTAAGATGGTGAAAGTAATTTCTCTCTCTCTCTCTCTTACATGAAAAGATGTAGTTTTGCTAAATAAAAGGAACAAAAGCTAAATGAAAACCTTTTCTACTACATGGGAATTTAAACTGGTGAAATGAAGACCAGAACAAGTCACTTATTGGACCTTGGTTAATCTAACAACAATATAACTAATTAGCTTTTAGATTAAACGTAAATAACAACATGGAAATGGACATAACGCTTAGCGTATTTGTTTCATTTTTCCAATATCTCTCTCTTATTAAAACAGACGTCAGGCAAAAAACAAAGCTTTGTAAAGGAAACCATTTCATTAGCTTTTTGAACATGTCAGTTTTTTAAAAAATATTATCATAGTGATTGGGACGGAAATAAATTCTAGCAAGCTAAAAATATGTTGTTTTTTCAAGAATCATTAGAAGTAAACACATCATAAAGACCATTACTAATTACTTCATTTATCTTACTGTTGCAGATAAGACCAATCACTTTGAGCAGAATTGAAATTGTGCACACAACACAATGGTTAGAGATGTAGGCTATTTTACTCTAATATCAGAATTTTAGAATACATAAAAGTTGAAACAATACTTTGGGACAAATCTTTAGTTGAATAAAAAGGCTGATTTGACCCACTAGAGGGCACAACAATAATTGCAAATGTGAGTTAGCACTAAATACAAGCAAAGACAAACTAGAAAAATGTGGCTATATGAAAACAGATAAGAGTCTAGCATTTGTGTTAGCAATTAGGGAACTAGAATTCTTAAACGTTTATAGTGGGTGCAACAAATAATAGATGTGACCCGTTATGTATTAGATATTTTCATTCCGGTCACATTTTTAGTGCCAAAGGAAAAAGATGCAAGCTACATTCATAAAGATTATGCAATGCCGCAAGGACTCTTTTCTTCTTTCTACAAGATCCTCCTCTTTCCTTTCTCCCCCCTCTTTTCTGTCCTTGCCTGCTGTCTCTATTCTTTCTCTTCCATTTTGCATCAATCCATCGAGTCATGCTGGCTGGCAGGCAGGAGGCTGAGCTAGCACTCTGTCACATTATCTTTCCACTGAGTGAATTACTGTGCCTCCATTAGATTAACAAGAAAGGAGGACGATGCAGGGGGATGGAAATGTGGATGGTGATAAAACTAAGGACAGGGAAACAAGGATGTATCAGTGTCACAGAGGCAAATTTAGATGTGAAAAACAGAGATCTAGAAAGGATGCTAATAAGAGATGGGAGAGTAGAAGGAGATTTCTGACATGGCAGAGACAGTGGAGGGTGGTAACAGTAAAAGGAAGCAATATGAAAGACAAGACGTCGGGCGGGAATGCTGGAGATAGGCACCAGCAACCCCCGCGACCCCATGAGGGATTAAGCGGGTCAGAAAATGGATGGATGGAAGAAGTCGGGCGGAGGCTAGGTTAGAGTGGAAGACAACAGGTCAAAATGATAAGGGGGAAAATGGGAGAAACAACATAGGGGGTTAAAAGGAGAATGAGGTGGTGGACAATAATTCAGTAACAGAAGGGGAGGAATAAATGCAGAGGAAGAAGATGAGAGCGTAGATGGAAAATACAAATTAGAACTGATAAGAAAGAAATAAGGATACATGAGAAGTAACATAAAAGTAAGAACTTTGTATGACTAATACTCAGGAAATGGTATGAAAGACATCCCAAATGATGAGTCTACTAGTATTAAAAGTGAAAATAAAATACAAGACACCGAGGCTGCATAAAAGGAAAACAAATGTTTGTAACTGGTTGGACAAAATTAAACCCTTGTATGATGCAAAAAAGGATTTCTCATGAACCAAAAATGAACTTAGATTAAACAATATGAAGGGGGCAAAAAAGAGTGTAAAGCTCCATAGCGCAGTACTACATCAAGATTTAAGTTGAACTGGGGGCTTCAAAGGCATGCAAACACACACAAATGGCAACATGTAGTCTTCAAGATCAGTTTCCTTCAATGTCTTTCCTTTATGGACACAGACATCCACATTCAGTAAAACATAATTTCAATAAATAGTATAAATAATATAAATAATATAAATAAGGATAAAGAGGGTTTGACTTTGGAGTGTTATGAAACTAAACAAGAGCAAAGTCAGATGTCAATGAAGGACAATAGAGAAAAATAAAACAAAACATGTACTTTTCTCGCAATCCACAATTTAGTCATCCTAATTCTCTGGCTCTCAGAGGTCAGTGCAGCGCTCTTGCTTGCTGTAGTGGTCAAATTGACTCTTCCAGTGCATCATATAGGAGGACCAGCGGTGAAACTCCACCTTCCACTGACGCTCTGCCTCGTCTATGTTGCCTGAGGATAACAGAAGAACACAAAGCAGGTGAGGATTAGAGCTTCACAAAAAAACTACTGATATAGTTTAAGTAATGCTGAAACTAGTATCATCCAGTAGCTGCAAATGCCAGCATCAGAAAATTATTTGTGTATGTTCAGATAGTAGAACAACATCTCCTTTGTTTTATCCACCTTAATGTAAATAAAACAAAGGAGATGATTGTAGATTTCAGGAGAAACAGGAACAGGTCCAACACTATTACCATCCTGGGAGAAGAAGTGGAGGTGGTGGAGGATTATGAATAACTCGGTGTTCACCTGGACAACAAACTGGACTAGAGACACAACTGTGAAGCCGTCAACAGGAAGGGACAGAGCAGACTGTGGCTTTAGGGACAACCCTAAACATCCACTTCATCAGACTGTTGTACAACAACAGAGTTTCTTAATTCAGAGGTTTCTCCAGAACCGCTGTAAGATACACCGCTACAGGAGATACTTTCTGCCCGTATTGAGTTCCCTTTGGGATCACTAAAGTATATTTGAACTGAATTGAATGTCAGAGGCATGGCAGATTTTATGAATGTCAGGGATTTTATGAATGTCAGGGAATGTCAGGGAACATACACATTGTGGTATTTTGCTACTGCTCTGTTTGTTTTATTTCGTGTTCTTTTCTTTGACATATGTTGCTTCTGTATTCAAAAATTTGAAATTTGAATAACATTGGACAGACTAACAAAATCATAATTTGGGGCTCAATCTTAGTGACATCAGACAGGCTATTGAAACATCAACCTTCTTTGTGATTATTTGTTTATTCTTTAATTTTATTCTTATGTTGTTATTAGGACCTTATTGGAAGCAGGCTACATTTTTCACTGGTCTGTAAAAATATACTAAACAAAGTCAGACACTGATCTTATTCACCACTAAATTTAGAAAATTTAGACAGGCTTGACAAAAACCAATGTTATAATATCCCATTTTTGGCTGAAAAAAGAAAAACTCAGATGGCCTAAACAAATACCAGACTTTAACACATTATTGTGGGCTAAAATGTCCACGCATTACACATTTTTGGAGGACAGATACGTTTTGGTACTGTTCAGTCTTCCACATAGGACCCCTTTAAAAAAATGTATTGTTTGAAACCAACAATTTTTCTTGGCTTTAGCTTCTGTAGCTTCGTTCTCTCTTCAGCCTCTGCTTTTCTGGCGATTGCACTACTATGACAGGTTATGGTAGTATGACAGATTTGGCTTAAGTAACTTTATCATAACATTAGAATTACTTTATTGTACGATAAATGCTATTTCGCTACAGTATACCATAAAATGAGTTGTGACATTAACGTAGTTGCTATTTATCCCTTCAAAGAAATATAGTAAATTAATTCCTTATTTACTACATCAAACACTTTTCAACTAGGATTTATTGGAGACTTGCAATTACAATAGATATAACATATGCACTAAAACTATTCACTACTGTAGTTCCAAAATAAAGCCCATATCACAGGGTTTATACAGGAATGAGTAACCCTAATTTAATGCTTTTTAATGCTCTTTTAATGCTCGTAGAAACAATTTTAATGCCATCAACAAGTACCCATGACTCTCATATATATATATATATATATATATATATATATATATATATATATATATATATATATATATATATATATATATATATATATATATATATTTACAGAGTACTTATTGATGGCTGTGTTCAGACAACAGAGCACCTCCGCACGCAGTGTTGCATTGGATCCAAATGTTGTTCGAAGATCGCCTGATTTCCCGACGTTAGTGGCTTGCTCCAGCTGCTGCTGTGCTGTTTGTGCTGGTTGCGGTGGCTAAGGCGGACATGACTGCGTTGGTTACAGAAAAGTAACTTGACATTGTTAGCTGTTGTCTGCCCCTTGCAGCTGATCTGTGGCTGTCCGCAGTGGTGTAGTGGTCCCTGGAGAAGTGGGTATACTCTCAATGTTTGCCCTTTTAGACGCAGCTCAGAAAAATGCCGTTTTAGAAACAATGATATGTAACACTGCTAGTTTACCCAAAAATCCATCACTAGGGTTTACTCATTTTAGGCTAAAATATTTAGCCTAAAACATTTAGATTAAAATCAGTGTTTTATAGTAACGAAGTAAAAATACTTCACTACTGTACTTAAGTATATTTTGGAGTACTTTATACTTTTCTCGAGTATAAAGATCCTGTGATGCTTTAAACATTAACAAACTTTATCTAGTGTGTGTCATGGTTATAAAATTTGTATAAATGTAGCAAGAAATACTCCTTTTCTCTTTAGACAGACGAAACGCGCCCTGCCGCTCAAGTCAAGCATCAAAAAATAGGAGCATGCATATTGCGTAGGACCAATGATGCAGTCATGGATTCAGAATGCCTGTCTGAAATGTTAAATCTGAACTGTATGTTTTTTCTCCTAATAATGAAACTGTTTCTCTTAATCTGAGTTAAAAAAAAAACAAAGTTCAGTATGCAAATTCATAACGGATATGTGTAGGGATTTATTAACTTATTAGCAATCTGCTTGACAGAAGACATGGACTGGTCATGAGACCGCCATAATATATGGCAGGCTTATGTCTTTTATCTAATGGCATATCTATATATATATATATATATATCCTAACTGCTAAATTTGTCTCTCTTGTAAGCAAAGCAATACGACAATAAGGAAAATGTAGCAATAGCAACCCTTGTGCATCAGTGCCCTAACTCTAGTTTTGTGTCTTTAGGGAAATTATTCCTCACTTTTATCAATATAGCTAGTCTAACTATTGCCATCATGCAGGTTTTACAAATGCACAAGGTTTTATCGAGTCAAAACATTTCAATCTGTTTGTCGCTGCTTTTGGATGGGCCTATATTGAGCTGGACTAAACATGGAAAGCCTGTTGTTCATGCCAGGAATCACAGTCAACACTGGGGGCTGAGCACCCCTAAAGGTCAGATCCTAGAATTGACCCTGATCACCACCAACAGGATAAGAAGCTGGTTCAGTAGTAAAGTAGGTTAAATTAACCTTGTGGTATAGGTAGAGCATCTAATAGTAGAGCCGGGAGTCCCAATTTTCTTAACTAAATGATACCTGCAGCAGGTGTATCTATTAGCATGTTTACCACTTCCTGTAGGTTCACCAAGCCTGGTTTATCACTTAACCATGTTCTTAGTATACGCCCCCTTTGCCTGCACTTGGTTGTGTACAATTTTAAAGTGCATAGCACTGACCTTACTTGAAGAAAGAAAACTGAAAGCTTACAAAAAGGTCTTATTTTCTGTCTAAACTTGGTCTAAATTTCTCCTGCACTTGGTTGTTTATATTATTTTAAGTGAATTTGACTTTCAAAGTTTACCAAAATCTAAAAAATGTCATTCAAACTGCATTTGCTTTGTTTTACTTTTTACTTATACTTTTTATTACATTACTTGAGTACATCTATTTTTACAGTAATTTTCATACTTAAGTACAAGACATTTAGATACTTTAAGACTTTTACTCAAGTAACATTTCAGTCAGTGACTTGGACTTTTACCAAAGTCATATTTTGGAGAGGTAACTATACTTTTGCTTGACTCCAACATTTCAGTACTTTATACAACACTGATTAAACTATTTCCACGAGCTACTACGTGAGGTGTGAAAATACTGTTGTCTCTTTTTTAATGATTTTTTTCCAGCTTCTGGCAGGTAATGTAAAATTTTCTTTGGTTTATATTGAAGGAATTCCTACACTACATTTCATTACTTTACTGTAGGTTTTTCAATATAGACCTAGATGATAAGGCATATGGAAAGTCCTAAACTGAATGAGAAAGAGAATCTATAGAAGGGATAAAGTTAATGACTAGGAGAACATCAAAACTCAAATCTCTTTGTCTTTGCAAATCATGAATTGTCAAATATACCAGTTGAAACACCCAAAGAACTGTTGATCCTGTTGATTTAGACACCCTGACAATGAATGTTTAGCCTTTCGATTTTAAAATGGATGGTGATTTTAAGCTTGACAGTCAAAAAGGGACCTCAGTTAAGTCATTTTTATCATTTAAGGAACAAAGCAAAGGTAAACCTATTCTTTCAAGGCAAAAATATGGAAACCCTACTCCAAGCCTTCATTTCATCATGGCTGGATAAGTGTAATTCTCTTTATCTCTGAATTGGTCAGTCCACACTCAGATGTGTGCAGCTGGTTCAAACGTTGCTGCACACCTTTTAATGGAAAAACCTAAAATAAAGCACATTAGCCCATCCTGGCCTCCCTTCACTGCTTACCTGTTTATCTTAGAGTTCAGTTTAAAAAACTTCTGTTTGTTTTTAAGGATTTAAACAGCTTATTATTATTGTTCCCCTCCCTGGGCTGCCACCTTACCGTGGTGGAGGGGTTTGAATGTCCCAATGACCCTAGGAGCTATGCTGTCAGGGGTTTTAAGCCCCTAGTAGGGTCACCCAAGGCAGACAGGTCCTAGGTGAGGGACCAGACAAAGAGCAGCCCAAAACCCCCTTATGATGAATACAATAAATGGATGTCGTGTTCCCTCGCCTGGACGCGGGTCACCGGGGCCCCACTCTGGAGCCAGGCCTGGAGGTGGGGCACGTTGGTGAGCGCCTGGTGGCCGGGGTTTTACCCATGGAGCCCGGCCGGGCTCAGCCCGAAGAGGTGACATGGGTCCCCCTTCCAATGGGCTCACCACCTATCGGAGGGGCCAAAGGGGTTGGGTGCATTGTGCAATGGGTGGCAGTAGAGGGCGGGGACCTTGGCGTTCCGATCCTCGGCTGCAGAAGCTGGCTCTTGGGATGTGGAATGTCACCTCTCTGGTGGGGAAGGAGCCTGAGCTAGTGCGCAAGGTTGAGAGGTTCCGACTAGAGATAGTCGGACTCACCTCGACGCATGGCTCTGGCTCTGGAACCAGTCTCCTTGAGAGGGGTTGGACATTCTTCCACTCTGGAGTTGCCCCTGGTGAGAGGTGCCGAGCTGGAGTGGGCATACTGGTTGCCCCGCATCTCGGTGCCTGCACGTTGGGGTTCACCCCGGTGAACGAGAGGGTGGCCTCCCTCCGCATCCGCATTCTTTTTGGAGTCACTGGAGAGGGCCCCTCCTGGGGACTCCCTCGTTTTGCTGGGGGACTTCAACGCTCACGTAGGCAATGACAGTGGGACCTGGAGGGGTGTGGTTGGGAGGAATGACCCACCCGGTGGTGAGCTGGCTCCGATGGTGGGGGAGGAAGCCGGTCAGACCTGGCAGGCCCAAACGTATTGTGAGGGTCTGCTGGGAACGTCTGGCAGAGTCCCCGTGAGACAGAGCTTTAACTCGCACCTCCGGGAGAGCTTTGAACACGTCCCGAGGGAGGCGGGGGACATTGAGTCTGAATGGACCATGTTCCGCACTTCTATTGTTGAGGCGGCTAGTCGGAGCTGTGGCCGCAAGGTTGTCGGTGCATGTCGCGGTGGCAACCCTCGAACACGCTGGTGGACACCGGCAGTGAGGGAAGCCGTCAAGCTGAAGAAGGAGTCCTATCTGGCTTTATTGGCCTGTGGGACTCCGGAAGCAACTGATGTGTACCGGCAGTCAAACCGGCAGGCGGCTCGGCTGGTCAACGAGAAAAAAACTCGGGTGTGGGAAGAGTTCGGAGAGGCCATGGAGAAAGACATCCGTACGGCTTCGAAGCGATTCTGGTCCACTATCCGGCGTCACAGGAGGGGGAAGCAATGCAGTACCAACACTGTTTATACTGGGGGTGGTGTGCTGCTGACCTCGACTCGGGACGTCGTGCATCGGTGGGCGGAATACTTCGAAGACCTCCTTAATCCCACCAACACATCTTCCATTGCGGAAGCAGAGCCTGAGGACTCTGGGTCGGGTTCTCCCATCTCTGGTGCTGAAGTCGCCGAGGTAGTTAAAAATTTCCTCGGTGGCAAGGCCCCGGGGGTGGATGAGATTCGTCCTGAGTACCTTAAGGCTCTGGATGTTGTGGGGCTGTGTTGGTTAACGCGGCTCTGCAGCATTGCGTGGACATCGGGAGCATTTCCCCTGGATTGGCAGACTGGGCTGGTGGTCCCCTTATTTAAAAAGGGGGACCGGGGGGTGTGTTCCAATTACAGAGGAATCACACTCTTAAGCCTCCCTGGTAAGGTCTATTCCGGGGTTCTGGAAAGGAGGGTCCGTCGGATAGTTGAATCTTGGATTCAGGAAGAGCAGTGTGGTTTTCGTCCTGGTCGTGGAACACTGGATCAGCTCTACACCCTCAGCAGGATCCTGGAGGGGGCATGGGAGTTTGCCCAACCAGTCTACATGTGCTTTGTGGATCTGGAGAAGGCATTCAACCGTGTCCCTCGAGGGATCCTGTGGGGGGTACTCTGGGAGTATGGAGTAGCGGGCCCTTTAATAAGGGCTGTCAGGTCTCTGTATTACCGGTGTCAGAGTCTGGTCCGCATTGCCGGCAGTAAGTCGGACTCGTTTGCGGTGAGAGTTGGCCCAAAGGTTGCCCTTTGTCACCGATTCTGTTCATAACTTTTATGGACAGAATTTCTAGATGCAGCCAAGGTGTTGAGGGGATCCGTTTTGGTGGCCTTAGGTTTGCGTCTCTGCTATTCGCAGATGATGTGGTCCTATTGGCTTCATCAGGACGTGATCTACAGCTCTCACTAGAGCGGTTCGTAGCCAAGTGTGAAGCGGCCGGAATTAGAATCATTGCCTCCAAATCCGAGACGATGGTCTTGAACCGGAAAAGGGTAGAGTGCCTCCTCCGGGTTGGGGATGATGTGCTGCCCCTAGTGGAGGAGTTCAAGTATCTTGGGGTCTTGGTCACGAATGAGGGGAAGATGGAGTGGGAGATCGACAGGCCGATTGGTGCGACGTCTGCTGTGAAGCGGGCGCTGTACAGATCCATTGTGGTGAAGAGAGAGTTGAGCCAAAAGGCGAAGCTCTCGATTTACCGGTCGATCTACGTTCCTACCGTCATCTATGGTCACGAGCTTTGGGTCGTGACCGAAAGAACGAGATCCCGGACATAAGCGGCCGAAATGAGTTTTCTCCGTAGTGTGTCTGGGCTCTCCCTTAGAGATAGGGTGAGGAGCTCAGTCATCCGGGGAGGAGCGCCGCTGGTCCTCCACGTCGAGAGGAGCCAGTTGAGGTGGCTCAGGCATCTGATTAGGATGCCTCCTGGACACCTCCCTGGTGAGGTGTTCCGGGCACGTCCCACCGGGAGGAGGCCCAGAGGGAGACCCAGGACACGCTGGAGGGACTATGTCTCTCGGCTGGCCTGGGAACGCCTTGGGATCCCCCCGGAGGAGCTGGCCCAAGTGGCTGGGGAGAGGGACGTCTGGGCCTCCCTACTGAAGCTGCTACCCCCGCGACCCGACCCCGGATAAGCGGAAGACAATGGATGGATGGATGGATGGATTATTATTGTTGTGTTTTTGTTTTATTGTTGAGTCTTTACACAAGTCACTTTATTAGATGTTATTTTGTTTTACCTCATGTTAAAGTGCTCTTTAAATAATGATGACAATGATGATGATTATGATCACAAGAAACTTTTGCATCACCTCCCAGAGGCTGGAAAGAAAAGAGATAAAAACAATTTTCACACCTCACTTAATAACTCAAGGAATTATTTTAAACTAAATATTTTAGGCTAAAATATTAAACTGTTTATTGGTTGTTGTTTTTTCTTCAATCCCACAGTTATGTTTAGTAATTTCTGCCAAAAGCGGAAGCATTTTGATTGAATCCATCTAAATGCAGTATTTGCAAGCCCTACACCTGATTGGATGGAAAGAAACCTGTCAGTGGTTTCTTTCCATCCAATAGTCCGCGTAGTCCGCGTAGTGGTTTCTTTCCATCCAATAGTCCGTGTAGTCCGCGTATACCCTGGACTACACCTGTCAGTGGTGTAGTCCAGGGTATACGCGGGTATACGGCGTATACCCGCGTATACCCTGGACTACACCACTTCCTGTCAGACTTCATGTCAGATCGTAAAGCATTGACCCCCATTGTGCAGCTTAATTTTTTTTTTACAAACACGGCAAAATCCTTCGTCATCTTTACCGTCGACAGGCTGCAGCCATGTCCCCAATTCCTCATTTTCCACCCACTTTTGTTGAAATTTGCATTTTCCCATTCTCTAGCTCTTTCTCCACCTCGAGTTCCTTTTCCGAACATTGTAAAAACCTTTACAATAATAATAAGCTTTACGATCAACCGGAAGCAGTTCAGCGTGTTTGGTTCCACGCAAACACGCCAAATCAGTTATATCTGATATAATATATCTGACGAAACTGTTTTTATGAACATATTTTTTTTAGAAAAAAATAAGGCATTTTTAATGCCACAGATAATCACATTTAATGACTTTTAATGCCAATTAAGGCCTTAATTTAAAAAAAAAATCATTTAATGACTTTTAATGATTTTTAATGCCCCGCGGAAACCCTGTATCAGTAAGCCCATATGTGTAATAGTGAAATGCATAGAATAGAGTTTACCTGTGATGTTCAGAAGGCGTGGCAGAAAGCGGTTCCAGAACGCACACATCTGGTTGCGCAAACCTTTGTGAATCTTTAGTGGTTCAGTGTTGAGTGTGACATGTTTCTGCTCGTTTACCGTAAACACTGGCCAGCGCTTTCTACTATCCAGCAGCCCATCATTGGGATTTCTAACATGTAGAGAGGATGAGAGGATATAAAGAAAGATAACAATAGTGCAGTCAGTTTAAAAAAAACTCAAATTGGAAAGGACATGACAGCTGTCATTGTCACTCCACAACAGTAACATATTCAATGTTGGCCCCAACAGATTATCGGAACTGTTGATGTTGATCATTTATTTGTATATGTCCACAGCCACCTTACATTCCATGTTGAAACCAAGTCAATCAAAATGTTAAAATATTATTTGACTAAGTTTTCTAAAGGTTGGAAACAAGAGTGTTTTATTAGATTGTACTTATGTCATGGTTTTAAATATTAGAGCTGGTGATGCATACATCTTTAACCCAATCTTTCAGTTGTCTTTCTGAACACTAAATAAGGATTGCCAAATGCTGTTTAGATGTTTGCTATGCAGTAAGTTTACTGCTAGCAAGACACTAGGAGTTAGTAAGTTTACTAACTCCTAGCTTAAGACTACTTTCAAACAAACTGACTCAACGAATGTAAACTGATTAGACTTCTTTGATTCACTTTACTCTTACTGATGCCCATCATAGAAGGCTAATTATATTTAGTCTCTGATGTCTTACCCTGTCCGTGCAAAGTTTGCCCAGTACTTCATCATACGCCGACTTAAGTTCTTCTCTTCAGAGGTATAATTGAGTCTCTTCTCCAGTGGCAACCCAAAGACAAACTCAATTTCATACCCATGAATCACCCCCATCCATTCTGGCCAGGCTAAGTTAGAGGCTCGGTGATCAAAAAGGTAGAGGTACACCCCTCCTTCAAAAACATGGAAAGAAACGGTTACAATGATGAGATAAACCTTGATATTTAAACATAGCCTTTAGTCTTTATCGATGAAAAATACTGCTTTGTGAAGTTATGAGTGATGTACTCTTAACTCCCAACATTGTGTGTTATACAACCCCCACTCCAGCCATCTCAGTTGTTTTGTCCTTGGAAAAAGACATTCACCCGGTTTGCCTGCTGCTGGAGATCCAATGGCACCAATTGTAAGGAAGCCCCACTTTGGTCGGTCTGCCCTAGGGCAGCTGTGGCTAAAATGTAGCTAACCACCATCAGCTTGTGAATGTCTGTATGAAAGGGTGAATGACTGATTGCAGTCTGAAGTGCTTTGGAGTCCTTGGACTTGATAAAGCGCTATAAGTGCAGACCATTTACCGTACAACATAATCATTCTTAAGTTGCAAAGTAAAACAACGTACAGACTGACATATCTTACCTTGTGTGTTTCCTGCACTGTTCATCATGCCTATGTTTGCCTTAAGAGTGTGGTGTTGAGAATATGAACGAGCAAAATGGGCCAGTGGGCAAATTACATTGTGATCACCCACAATGTCATCCATGGCATCACGGTTCTTCACTCCATTGTTCTCGTCCATCCAGTCAGTATATTGCAACACCACTGCCTCCAAGCCAATATCATTAGCATGTGGTACGCTCAGTCTTATACCTGGCAACATAAAATAGAAATCCCAGATTTAAAAAGGCATTTGTAATGTCTGAAAACCTTTCTGAGAAAGCCTGCTCACCCCAGTGTTGGGACCTGGTCCTTGGTATATCTAATAAAAACTGATCTGCTAGTTTAAAATTTATTCTAAAATTGACAGAAAGCTAACATGAAAAATATGTGAAAATTGTTGCAGCTAAGTGTACCAACAAATTTGTCTGGGTTTCTTATGCTTCTGCCTGTAGGGCTGGCAAATCCATAGTATGAAACATAGCAGAAGAGAAAATAGGAATACATTTCTGGGCCCGAGTTGAAGAAAATAAATGTTGTTGAAATAGTTTACTAAGAGTAAACTTAATTATAGTAAAGGCACTATGAAGCTGCAAGTACTAGAACGTTTTTTGAGAAAGTAAAACTTCGGACCAGGGTCTGGCTGGTCTTGGTACAGTCCATTGCTTATCTCTTTTGTGCAGTACATTTTACATGCACTTTGCATTTTTATCTCTCTCAGAAGAGCATCCGAATCAGCACAGTAAACAAAAGCTGTTACCCCAGACAATGTTGACTGCATCCCACAATGCATTGCGAAATCACGTGCCCTTGAGCCCCATACAGGTGCTGGTCATATAATTAGAATATCATGAAAAAGTGGATATTTTCAAAAAGTGAAACTTGTACATTATATTAATTCATTCCACACACACTGATATATTTCAAGTGTTTATTTCTTTTGATTTTCATGATTATCACTGACAACTAATGAAACCCCCAAATTTAGTATCTCAGAAAGTTAGAATATTGTGAAAAGGTCCCATATTCAAGACACCTGGTGCCACTTTCTAATCAGCTAATTAACTCAAAACACCTGCAAAGGCTTTCAAATGGTCCCTCAGTCTACTTCTGTAGGCTACACAATCATGGAGAAGACTGCTGACTTGACGGTTGTACAAAAGATGACCATTGACACCATGCACAAGGAGGGCAAGACACAAATAGAGGCGAAGGTAAGGAAAAGATGTGGTAGAAAAAAGTGTACAAGCAATACGGATGATCGCACCCTTGAGCTGAACAAAACCCATTTGAAAATGTGGGGGAGATTCACAAAGAGTGTGCTGCAGCTGGAGTCAGTGCTTCAAGAACCACCACGCACAGACGTATGCAAAACATGGGTTTCAGCTAGTGATGGTGATATGAAGCCTCATGAGGCATTGAACCACTTGAGCCAATTGGTTCGAGAAAGGGTTCATTTCTTGATGCTTCATGTGCACACGAAACCACCTACTGGCCAGGTGTATAATCACAGCCAGCTGGATCTTAACACGTGTGATGCATTGAATTTTTGTCTATTATGTTATGACTCTTGGGAATGACTTCACAAAAGGTGTAGGACGAAATAATTTGTCTACATAAATTTTGTATACACATGTGTATAATAAAACATTGTTTGAATGTATTGTCTGTGTGTAATTATTCCCAAAATAGTAGTGACATGATATGGCATGTTGTGTAATAATGTTTTTCTGTGACTCTAGAAAAATGGCATGGGCTTAATCAGGCAGAGGACAATGAAAGTGCTTGTGGAATTAGGCAGGGGGTAGTGAATAGGCTAATGCTTGTGTAACTTGGATGATTTCATGCATTTTTATTAAGAAACAACAATTTCTCCACAGTTTTTGATTTCAAATGATTTCTCTTTTTTGATACTACTTCTCCAACCTTTGAAAAGACACGCTCACATGGCACAGATGATGCCGGGGTGCATAAATAAATAAGTGCAAGTATGTACAGATTGGGGTACTGTGACCGATGATTAGCCCAGTACTATACGGTCCCACATTTTCCCCTCAGCAGCAACACTGAAGCACACAGAGGTTCCCGCTGCGTCTTTACGCACGATCCAGCTGCTGATGTCTCCTCTCTTTTCAGCTCAATGCAATTCTAGACAGTAACAGTTTATAACCTATCACCTTTCACAGCAACAGGTTTCTCATCTCAGTCGACCAGACAAATCTCTATTGCTCTCCTCAGTGCGCTCTGGGCGGTGAGGTGGGAGGATTTTACCCGATGGTGCGCTGCGTGCGAGGGATAAACAGGGTGGAAATGCATAAATAAAAACTGTAAAGGGCTCCTATACAGTGATCATAGGAGCTGACCGGTCTGAGATCAACCTCCTGATGTTACAAGTTCTTTAAAATGACTCTTAAAAGCGCGCACCCAAATTACAAGTAACGTAATTTTGCGCACCTGAAAAAAGCGCAAGGCAGCAGCGCACCGAAGCGCTGAGGCACAGAAATACGGTGCATGTAGTTAAAAAATGCAGAATTAATTAAAAAAAAAACTTATAAACAGACGTAGCGTTTTAGAGGCATACTATGCAACATTTTTCAGTTAATATGTTCCATATCGTTTTGGATGATTAAATGAGTCATTTCAGGTCGAATAAAGGTTTTCTCGGTCACCCTGGTGGTCTGTGGGGAAAATACCGCACTTGCAATTGCAGGAGGCCTCGGGCTCAAAATCTCGTCTGCATCGCGAGAGTCGGTCTTGCTTTACGGCGAGAACTGCTACACGCCCCAGTGAAAGGCTTGCTCGTTGCTAGCGCAGTGGAGATATTTGTGCAGTTATCATGGCGGAACCAGCGAGAAAACAGCGAAAGCCCATGTTGGAGCAGGCAAGAAAGAGGAAAATGGCTCTGGACAGAGAGAGGAGTCGTACACGGGTGAACATCAGGCAAGCTTTTTCCGAATGGCGAGAGCTAAAAGAAAAAGAAGGCTGCAAGGCTCCAAGGCTGACGCGGACCTCGCGTTTCTGCTGATGCGACTGTAAGTAACATTGTAGGGTTTCCCTCACGCTACTGCCTCACAAACATTCCAAAAAAAAAAAAAAAAACTAACTCGATATGCGCGCAAAGCTTGTCTGCCGCCCGCCTCGCCGCTCCGGTGGCGCAAAGCTTGTCTCCCGCCCGCTCCGCCTCACCGCTCCGGTGGCGCAAAGCTTGTCTCCCGCCCGCTCCGCCTCGCCGCTCCGGTGGCGCAAAGCTTGTCTCCCGCCCGCTCCGCCTCGCCGCTCCGGTGGCGCAAAGCTTGTCTCCCGCCCGCTCCGCCGGTCGCGCAAAGCTTGTCTCTCTCCCTCCCGCTCCGCCGGTTGTCCGCTAAGCAAATTCCTAGGGGAAACACTGCATTGGAATGGTTTCTCTCTCTCTCTCTGTGCATGTTCTTACTTTCACTGTGTTAGTCATTGTTTGTACTGCCGTTTTTTCGACTTTTGTATTCGTTGCGTTCGCCTGTCTGCTAAGCTCAAAACAACCGCGCCTGGCTTGACGGAGAAACCAGGGAACAGCTGATTTACGACAGTGCACTTTTACTTTCGCCCTCTGGGGGGAGCCTCGCTGGAAAATCAACCCCGGTTGCATAGTATACCTTTAAACTGCATCTGGTGAGCAGAACTGTTTTATGATCCAGAGTGCAGCCATCACTGGTTCTGAATGAAGGCAATATCTGGCAGCAGCTCTCTTCCCCCGCCCCCCTCCCCTCCTGCGTACGTAGTACAGGACCTTACCGGCTCACTTTCACCGTTGGTTAAGACTAAAATTATTCATAACTCTGATCGCTCTTCCTGCTGCTCTGTTAACATGAACTGCAGCAGGAATTACTGATGGCCACAAGCTGTGAAAGAAGCTGAAACATCTCAGCAGAAGGCGGAGTTTTTATCGTCCGCTGCCCAGATGGGCGTTGGGATTTTTATGCGTGAAAAATGCCATGTTTGCGTGTGACCGTGTGAAGTCAGTGACGGTCAATGCGTGATAGTTGAGAGCACTGATCTCCTATCTATATATCTCTCTCCTAAACTCTCCAAACACCAAACTAACTGTCTCAAACTAAATAACCACTATCCAAACTCTGCTATCCAAACTATCAAAACTCTATTCACTCTCTCAACTGACCGCAACTCGCCTACAACAACCCACATTTTTGAATGGAGCCTGTGGGGTTTCTAAAGCTGTCAAACCCCGCGCCGAAATCTGAACCACTTCCCGAAGCAGTCACGTGGTACAGCTGGGCAGCGAGGCTTCGGACGTCATCGTTTTCGGCTCCTCCCCTAAATGAAGCAAGCCTCGATACGCGCATTGCGGAAACGCCCCCTCCATTACTCGACACACGCCTCGAAGCCTCGGCACATAACGTAACATCACTAGTTTCAGCTGTCGCATTCCTTGTGTCAAGTCACTCTTGAACAAGAGACTGCATCAGAAGCGTCTCGCCTGGGCTAAAGACAAAAAGGACTGGGCTGCTGCTGAGTGGTTCAAAATTATGTTCTCTGATGTAAGTCAATTTTGCATTTGCTTTGGAAATCAAGGTGTCAGAGTCTGGAGGAGGAGAGGAGTGGCACAGAATCCAACTGCCTTCATAACCTTAAAAAAAAGTGCTCCACTCAAAAGCAGATACATTTAATTTACTTGTACTGCATTTTGATTCACTAGAAAATTAAAAACAAAAGGTTGTGAACTAGAAAGACAGGAAAGCTGGGGCCTCATGTATAAAGCGTGCGTATGTACAAAAAACTTGCGGTGCAATGTTTAAGGCCCAACTTGGGCTTGTACAAAAAATAGCATAGTGTGAACGAGTGCCGTCATACACACAAATTTTTGACCTGCCGTGAAAAATGTGTGCCTACTTCTTCAATCGACAATAAAAAACCACCAAGTACTAAAACTCACCCAAATCCAATGAAATATAACTCCATTCAGTTTTATTCCAGGAGCATATTACCCAATATTTTTATGAGTTTGAATTTTTAGAATTTAAACCTGTACAAAGAAACATAATCATCATTTAGCATCATACAATAACGTCACACACCTCAAAATGATGGAAACCTCAATCATATGTAAATTGTAAATATGCCGTTTTTGTCACATGTAGATGTAAATGTGCATCGGTCTGGGTGCTGAGAACCATAAAATGCATGTGAATTATCAAAGGGGTTCTTTCGTTCTCTCTGAAAAAGGAAAAAAATGGTTGGATCCGGAGATTAACTACTAATAAATCAGGAGTTTCAATTGCTAAGGTGGAGACAGTCACACATGTCCATGAATAACTGCGGAAGATGCGCATAGTTGTGGAACGTTGGCAGTGTTGGCACTGCTGGAGGACATTGCCAATGGAAAAATACAGAGGAGTGTGTTTTCAGAGAGCCTACTGATCTGCTGGCATGTGATGAGGAGAGGCTTATTTGCTGGTTTAGAATGCCCATGGCAATTCTAAACCTTTTTACTTGGCCCCTGAATTACAGAAGAAAACTAGGAGTAATGCCATTGGCACTTCAAGTAAAAACTCCACTGTGGTCTTTGCAACCAGAGCTTTTCAGAGTGAGCACACTGACAGGTTGGGTATTTAACAAACCCCAAGCTGTCCAAAGCTAGCCCCCTGGGAGAGCCTCATCTGTGTTGTTCATATACATAAAAGTCCCCCACTGTGGATTTGCAGTGAGGAGCAGATTTCCAAATGTAACCAGAGATATGATTGCATTTTACTGCTATAATCCAGCTCAACTCAGGATTCCATTATACTATCATAATAATTAGCATTATTCTCACTGTAATAGTTGTGTCTAGAACATAATAAGAGCAGACAACATGTTTGATGGCTGGATAATGTTGTAACATCCTGACCCATCTTAAATATTTAAAGCACTTCAGTGTGTGGTGAAAGACTTCCTAATTTGGTGTACATTACAATGATCAGCTTAAAGCAGCAGCTAGACAGCACTGTTTGAATTTGATAATTCAAACGGTTATGAGCAAACAAAGTTTTACTTTCAGCCACTTTCTTTAATGATGTCACCCAAGAAGCTGTTGGTTTGCTGTCATTCACAACAAATATCCCTTGAGGTTCCCCAGCCCCTCCCCTTATGCCCACACACACACATTCACACACACACACCATCAGAACTGTCAAACACCTTCCCAAATGTAGCGTAGTACATGCAAATGCCTTATAATGTTGAGTGATTGATGAGCACCATCAACCTCTAATCCAGTTTATTCTTTTTCTAAATAAATTAACTCACTGATGGTCTTTTTTATCGCCCCCTATGTGTCTGTGGCCTAAGTGAAATCCCAGGTCACAAATGGAATTGAAATGACTGTGCCCACACTATACTACCCCATTTATATAGAGGTGAAAGGGGTGCATTCTAGAATTGTGCTGCTCAGGGTGGCAGCACGCTGAAGTAGCACTGTAACTTTGAGATTTTCCCTTTTTTTTCAAAATGTAATTTCTGCTGTTTTCTGGAAAAAAATAGCTTTATTTGGACAACCGTGTCTTCTTGTATTGGATGCTGTGCAGCTGGATTGATTTTTTTCCCAATACTTTTCTACATTTTGCTCCTTTGTTATGATGCATACCCATAGTAACAGGGTGGTTTACAACAGGGAGCCGCTGATTAACATTGCAAAAGTTGAAATAATACATCTGAAGCCAGAAATTCCACAGGAGTTGAAGAGAAGGTGTTGCGGTTGCAGAGCAGGAGCAAAGAGGAGAGAGAGAAGAAGGAAGTTCAAACCATCTATGCCATCCATCATCATGGGCAAACGTGACATCGTTAGCTAACAAATTGGATGAACTTCAAGCTCTGATAAGGACTCAGCAAGAGTATCCGGAATGCAGTATTATGTGTTCTACTGAGACATGGCTGCAGGATCATATCCCCGACTTCGACGTCTCTCTGCTGGACTTCCTGACTATAGGAGCAGACAGAGATTTAAACAGCTACAGGAAAAAGAATGGGGATGGATTGGCAGCGCTTGTCAACAACAGATGGTGTCAATGTGTTTGTCAGACATTGAACTATCGGCAGTAAGGTTTCGTCCATATTATTTGCCAAGAGAGTTCACCAGTGCTATTGTGGTGACCTCCTCTGGGTAAATCAGATGTTTTTGTTTTTCTCTGCTCAGACTATAAACCCCTTGTCAAGATACTACCTGTTACAATAAGGGTTGAGAGAAAGTTGTTACAGGAAGCTGAAGAAGCCCTACAGGGTTGGTGTGAAACTACCGTTTGGATTTTTCTTTGCAAGCCACATGGAGAGGACATAAATGCCATGACTGTGTGACCGACAATATGAACTTCTGTGTGAATCCCCACCAGAAAAGTGAGCTTCATTCATAACAAACCCTGGATCACCAGTGACCTGAAGGAACGGATGAACAAGAAAAAAAGAGCCTTTAGGGAGCGAGACAGAGAGTTATTGAGGAATATACAGAAGCAGCTCATAGTCAAGATCAGAGACAGCAAGGGGTGTATAGTAAGAAGCTGGAGAGTAAACTGTAGAGGAACAATATCAGAAATATGTGTTTAGGGATGAAGAAGATCACAGGCTTCAAGCAGAAAGAGGATCAGATAGATGGAAGCTGGAGAGACTGAACCGGTACAAGGCTGTAGGTCCAGATGGTGTAAACCCAAGAGTCCTGAAGGTCTGTGGGATTCTGCAGCACCTCTTCAAACTAAGCTTGACCTAAGAGAAGGTACCCTGTTGTGGAAGACTTCCTATCTAGCTCTGGTACCAAAGAAAACTCACCCATCAGTCATTAACAGTGACTAGAGACCCATTACCCTGACATCCCACATCATGAAGGTCTTGGGATACTGTTGGCCCACTTGTGTAAGCAAACCAACACATATCATGATCCCCTGCAGCTTGCTTATCGCCGTGGAGTTGGAGTTGAAGACGCCATCATACACCTGCTTCAACAAACCCACTGTCACCTGTACAAAGCAGGCAGTGAGTATCATGTTCTTTGATTTCTCCAGTGCATTTAAGGACTGCGTGTCTAAGCAGGGAGTGACCAGCACAGGAGCACCACAGGGAGCACCACAGCGGACTGTACTCTCACTGTTCCTTTTCACTCTCTACACGTCAGACTTCCAGCACAAGTCTGACTCCTGTCATCTACTGTATAGAAATACTCAGATGATTCTGCAGTTGTCGGATGTATCGGAGAAATTTAATATGTATAACCAAAGCACCTTCTTCCACTTCTTTGCTGTGTCCCCAACATGGCTTCTGACAAAACCGCAAACAGAATTTCTTATGGTTTTATTTTAACAATGACTTTCTTTTTGCCACTCTTCCATAAAGGCCACATTTTTGCATGGCATAACTAATAGTTGTCATGTGGACAGATTTCCCTAACTGTGCTGTGGAGCTCTGCAGTTCATCCAGAGTCACCATAGGCCTCTTGGCTTCATCAGTGCTCATCTTGTTCAGCCTCTAAGTTTAGGTGGACGGCCTTGTCTTGTAAGTTTACAGTTGTGCCATATGCTTTCTATTTCCGGATGATGGGTTGAACGGTGCTCTGTCACAAGTTCGAAGCTTGGGGAATCTTTTTATAGCCTAAGCCTGCTTTAAACTTCTCCACAACTTTATCCCTGACCTGTCTGGTATTTTCTTAGAACTTCATTATGCTGTTAGCTCCCCAATATTCTCTTAACCAACCTTACAAGATTAGATTACACACAGGTGAACTCTATTCAGTCATAAGCAATCATCAGGCAACTTCTAAAGGCAATTGGTTATTTAAATCATGTACAATTTTCTTTCTATTTCACAATTGTATACAACTTTGTGTTGGTCTGTCACATACAATTCTAAAAAATATATTTATACATTTATGTTTGTAGTTGTAATGTGACATTACGTGGAAAAGTTAAAGGGGATATGAATACTTTTGCAAGCCACTGTGTGTGTGTGTGTGTGTGTTTTGATGAGGTAGACACCCGCTCAGAATGCATATAAATACACATAAGAACATGTGTAGGTTCTGTCTCTCTTTGAGGTCAGTCACGTTTTTCTCTCTTCTCTAGCTCTTCACCCACCCTCCCCCCTCTCCTGCTTCTGCTGCTATGTCTTGTCTTTCTGAGCACTTTCTTCATATCACTTCATATTTCATTCTGAAAACCATGGATCTGGTAAGCTGGTCTCTCAATGCTGTTTATCAAATTTTTTCGATGGGTAGGCAGCGTAAAGGGGACCCGTCCTGTCCCGATTTGACTCTTTTCGTGGGATACACCCTATATTCTTGGATGGAAAACGGTGCGTCTTTCGACTTTGTCAGTCCTGGATGTGGAGACGTATACATGTTTGGATTCATGATACTTGGAGTTTTACTTATTGGATTTGGTGGATTTTTGATGTATTCGGCAAATACAGCGGATGTCGGTAGCCATTTGGCCTTGATCAGGCTACCGGCTGTATATGACGCTATCACTAAGACGATGAACGAACAGACTCGGAAGTTGGAGGAGCAGAGCCAAAAAGCTGGATGTGCTGGAAGGCAGACTGGCTGCGGTGGTTGAACTCAAGGGGATATGGGATAAAATATGGAAGTGAAACGCGGAAAAGCCCAACTAATTTGGAATATTGGTTTTCGCCATTTGGAGCCAGCAATGACTTAAAGCTGACGGGAAAGTCAGTGCAGCTTGTCCTCATAACAAATAAAGTATTTGGATTATGCCTCCCTTATCAATAATCACTCCCTGGTTGTTATGTCGAGAGAGCTCAGAATTCTCCCCCGCTCCCTCCTCCCCCGCTGACATTTGCGGATGCTTTCTGAAACTGTTGGCCGGTTGATAACATCAAGGACAATGGCCTCTGGAGAGCGTTCATGGAAAAATAACAACTCTCACCCAAACACACACACATAACTGATGCCCACAACAACATACGAACTTCATGCGACTAGTCTCCAAAGTTAACCTTTCTGCTTATATTTGTCTCGTCACATTTGTGCTTCTCGTGCCAGAGGTTTTTGATATCTCAAACGGTATCCTGTTATTAGGATAAAGTGTAAAATATGTGTTTTCCCCTCTCCCTTCCTATTGTGGCCCCTATCTTTTCACAGAGTAATGGCAGCGCCCTGTGGGCACCGTGTAAGGCGGTGTCCTTGGCTGCTTGGCCTCAGTAAATCGTCTCCCCCTGAAATGTTTGTGATGTATGTTATGTTATGGCGGTTGTACTGAAACAGTAATTTCCCTCTAGGATTATTAAAGTATATCTTTCTGATAACACACAGACACAAGCATACAAAACTGTTGGCTGCACTGGTGAAAAACAACACTCTCTGACAGGCTTAAAGGTATAGTGGAGAATCTTTTTCGGCTTGAAGTTTCTGGGGGATCACATTATCTATTGGTCGTCCCACGTGCCAATCACTGACACTTTTACGTAATGTCAATGTGCTCAGTGAGAAGAGGAAGGGCATTGAAGAAAGAAATAATACCAGATTGTATTTGGGAGATTTTTTTCACACCATCCCCGTGAGGAGCGGAAGAGCAGGTAAGATTTTAGACTTATTTTCAACTCAAAACATACCAGTCTGCAATACTGTGCGATACAATTAGTCACATGATTGTGCAATTTGCATGGCTTTCTAAACAGTCCCTGAGAGATGGTTTTTGATTTAATGTTCCTGAATTGTTTCCCTGATGGAAGTGGGTCAATCAGTGCATTGCCCAAGTCTGTGGCAAGATATCGGGCCCTTTTCTGGACTCGTACAGCATAAATCATGTTTATGATGCAAATATTGTTTCTGATTCTGAAGATGGCATTGAACAAAATGGAACAAAGAAGAAACCATTTCTATTCCTATTTTCTGAACACATTTTTCAGATATAAACTTTCCTAGATATTTCTTTTGTAACTGATTTCTTTTTTGTCAATATGCTGAAGGGGACCAACTGGACAAAAAAGTGTTTGAAGTCAAATTCCCCAGAAGCTCTTCAGAAAAGTCAAGACAACTTTTGAAATGTTTTTAAAGGCTTGTCTCTTTTTAAGCAAAGGATAAACATGCAAAAAATGTGATTTTAAATGTAGTTATGGCTGCAGTCCTTGTTCTGAATTGGACTTTTTTTCTAATTAATTACATTAGTAGTTAGGACTGATAGTTCAGAAACAATTCCTTTGAGTTCTGTTTTTTTTTACGTGAGACAATGCAAGTGCTTTAAGAATACAATAGCATTATTTTTTATATTTGGATTTCCAGATCGTCTTTGCATTGTCTTTTGAATTTGTTAAATTTTACACACTTGAATTTCCCCATTGCGGGACAATGAAGGAATTCTTATCATATCTTGTATCGTTTTAGCTGAATAAACCTTACCTTCCAGGAAGTCCTCTTTGGAAATTAGACTTTCGTTGTCCTTGCTGAATCCCGGTGCTCCATATAGCAGAAAGTATGAGCCCTCGTCTTGATTGACTCCAAGAAGAATTTGAGTGTCTTTAAAATTGCCTGAGTTAAGCATTGCTTCTGGAGTGTCAGGCAGAAAATCACCATCCACAACCGGTACAAATGAAAACCTGAAGAGAGCTGACCATGGTAGTACCTGCTCAGAACAACATAAAAAAATAACCCACATGGACAAATGAATTGTTTGGAAAGTAAATAAAACTACATGCAAATACCAAAATGAAAAAAATACATGGAATCTGAGCAACCTATTAAATTCATTTGAGTTTTAGAATTAAATCTCAGCCAGCTATTGTAAAATACTTTGCAAGATCTAGATGGTTTTTGTGAAGACATATCAATAAACTGCTCTGTAGAAACTATTGAAATGCCAGAAAAAGAGAACCATAAATAAACATTAGGAGAAGCCACTGTTTACCATCATTACATTTAAAAGCTACACAGCTCTGAGTAAACTGGTTTTGGCTTTAACCCTTACCCTTATAGCAAAATAGATTATCTCTCTAGGGCATATCAGGATAATTGCAAGCTATTGTTTATGTTGGTCCTGTGTACCTTTGTACAAAATGACTAAAGGTCCAAAATGGACAACTTATTTATGTACATGTACAAGCACACACCTTAAGTTTAATCGAGCTGTGTAATAGGGAACATGTACAGTGGTTAGGGTGGAAATAGCCATGAACAATGATCCATTTTAGTTAAAAATAAATAAATAGAGAATCACATGTCAGACATTATCTAGTCATGATTTAAACTGAAACGGAAAACCCCTTGATCAAATAATCTGTGGCTAAAATTAAGTAGGTGGACAACTCATGTGGAGTCTCAGCTCATTTACTTGCAGGTCTTATAGAATTTTTTTAAAACTAAGATATTCTCCATGAAGGTTATTACTTCGTGTTTGTGCCCTTGTTATCACACTCATCTGTGTACAGCAGGTCATATATAAGTGCTTGAAAATATATTTTTGGTTTTCAAAATTTTCTTGAAAGACATAACATTGATGAAATTTATATTTGCCATTTTCATGAGAGCTAACTCAATTTTATATGATTATCATCTCTTGTGCACTGATGGGCTACATTCATTTCTGAATCAAATACAATTCATACATTTTATAATATTTTCAAATTAGTTTTCTGACAGTTTTAGATTACTTAAATAATGTAAGTCAAAAACCAGGACTCATTAGAGTTCTTATTAAATGAAACTTCAGAAAAGCTTTGTAACAATAAAGTGAAAAATGTAAACTCAGACCAGGTCTGCATTACCAGCCATTCTTGGTCGATAAGTTCCTGTGGAGTTTTATTACGCAGACAGTCCACCAGCTCAGTGTCATTCCCTCCATTGCAGCCAACAAGCTTTGCCAGAAGTGTGGCACGTCTTCTGGCCTCAGCAGGGCTGACAGAGGCCCAAGGACAGTTAGGGACCCCACTCTGAAGAATGGCCCTAGTGAAAAAAGGTCTGCTGTCTGGAGACAATAGGTGGAATCCAACTGAAGCACCACCAGCACTCTCACCAAAGATAGTCACCTGTTTTAGACAACAAAGACATCGGGATAATTATTTGACACATATTAGTACCCATTTAGAGGAAAACAATAACATTGAAAAAAAACACACACACCTGTTTGGGGTTTCCACCAAAGAAATGGATGTTTTCTTGCACCCACTGTAGTGCCAACCTCTGGTCCAGCAGACCCATATTTCCAGGAGCCTCAGAAAAGCCATGAAGAGCAAGGAAACCAAAGGCACCAATACGGTAATTCATGGAGACCACAATGACTGTCTCAGTGTGAGCAAGGTAACGGCCATCATACACATCCAGTGAAGAAGAGCCACTGTAGAACCCTGGAAATTCATCATTGCAAGTTAGAATTACTTTTTTTTGGTTAGATGCTTAAAAAGTTGCAAGATCCTGATGTTATTTTGTACATTTTAGGACAGCAATCCATGTCAAAATGCAATGTTCTTAATTGAAAAAATAAACTACACTAAACAATATCAAGCACAGAATTCAAGAAGGTCATGCATACAAACTGATAACATAACAGTTCCAGTGATTAATTTAATATAACACTCATTGGGAACATTATTGTCATCAAAGTTTAAAAACAATTAATCCTCAAGGGAAATAAAGTGTTGTATGTCATATCATACAACTTGCTTCAGAGTTGTATATTACAATACCTGCATGAAATCCTTCCTGCCCACAGCTGTTTGTGTTAAAGCAGATCTGTAGAGGCATCTCACTGAAAACACTCTGGTTGTATGTCAGTCTTATGAAGAGGATCCACAAGTATGTCTGTAATAATGTTCTTAATTTTATGGATCATCATCTTATAACTATAATTTCCAGAGGTTCCAGAGCAGTTCCCAGAAGAGAGCCAACCTTCTTTATCAACTTTTTCTTAATGCTGCTACCTCAGCAGGGCAGAACAGACCACACTCTCCACAGCCAACTTAGAAAGGATCTGCAACATTGTCTGCAAACACTGAAGGACCAAAGCTTCCTAAATAAGTACAGTCAGCTCTGTCCTTTCATATAGACAGATTAATGGTGAGGATTCTGCCCTCCATCCCCCACTTATTCCAGTTTAAGATGCCAAATCACACAGGGATATCAAATCTGGTGCAAATGACTATCACCATCTCAGCATTTTGAAGATATGCCCCATTTAAACACCAGAAATTTATTTTGGCATGCCCTTGTTTGTTCAAGTGAGAGAGAAGACTATGGTGAGATCCAAAGATATTGTCTTGCAACAACAAGGTTTTGAATTCAAATCTATATGCACCTGGACTCTTTTTGCATGGAGTTTGCAAGTCCTCATGGATTCTCTCAGTCTCAAAACATGACCGTTTGGTTAACTAATCTCATAAAATTGCCCATGTATGACCATGGGCGTGGATGGTTCTCTGTTCTATGAGTCACAATGTCGCACTGTGATTGACTTGCAACCTGTCCAAGGTGTTCCCAACCTCTTATTTATCCCTACAGTGATTACATTTTTAAAAAATATACTTTGTTTTTGGTGCATATTTAGTTGTTTTTATGTCTCTCTGTGTTTTATTACTGGATGTACAATCAATTGTCCCTAGGGAAGTTTACAAGAGAGAAAGTAGACTAAAGCCATGAGTCCTGGATTCTTTAAAAAAGGATGAGTGTAAAATTGAATTATTTGGATAGCATTACTGAGGGCGTTGGTCCATTTATCCATTAACTATTTCCACTAATCTGTGCAGGGTCATGGTGGGCTGGAGTCTATCTTTAGTAGTTATTGGGCAAGAGGCAGGGTAAATCATAAACAGTCTACCAGTTCATTACTGAGCAACATAGAGAACCATAGGACAAACAGCCATGCACTCAGTGTAAAGTGTAACTCAACTCGCCCCACACACATTTTGCCACCAAAGTGAGCGGTACCAAGAGACGTGGCTAAGTCTGCTGATGCGCGGTAAGGTGGGGGTTGAATCAATTCAATTAAAAAATACTTAATTGATCCCACTAGTTGTAGATGGTGATGTCTACAGGTAGGAAGGATCTATTGTCTCTGTCTCAGAATGTGATGCCTCGGTCTAGTATTGTTGGGTCTCAAAAAAATTCGGTTGAAGCTAGTTTGGGGCGAAATAGTTTTTTCAAATATAGAACACTTAACTTCCTTTAATTTTCACTCGAAATGCCCATCCCACCAAAAGAAAAACAAAACAAGAAAAAAAATGAATGGATGTGTTCCCCCAGATTCATAGTGACCTTGATCCATCCTTGTTAGAGTTATTTTTATTATTCTCTACGTTTTATTTTATTTACTATGTTTATTGCATTTATCATGTATTTACTCATTACTATTAAAAAAGGTTTTAAGGTTTGAGTTTATTCAGACATCAAAGTGTTTTTTCATTTAACTGATATCTCTCGCTCCTATGTTACAGAGTAAGGCATGGTCTAAGAAACAGCCTCACCATAAATGTTGATTGTTTTGTAAAGCTCTATCTTATCTGTGATGAATTGCACCCAGTCATCTGTGTATCCTCCCTTTCCTGGTCACTGAATGGTCAGTTGTCAAGGTTGTTCTGTATACCTGAAACTGCTAGTTTATGATGTCAAAGGTCACACTAAAGTATGTTTCCCCCTTGCTTAAGCTCTGCAAATGTAAATAGGACCCTCCCTCTTTAAGATAATAAAAGTAAGGAAACGGCAGAGTTGATTCCAGAACAGAGAGGAGATGTAATGGAATTCATCTCTCTGCTGTTCGCCTTGCAAGAATAAGATCTAACCTTGTTGTCTCTCTTCTTTGTGTTGTTTAATGAATGTTTTAGGTGTTTGAACCTGACAATCCTCCACACTGTGCCTTCATAAGGCGAGAATCAACATCGCCTTCAAAACCAATAATTACCACTCGAATTTGTTAATTAGACTAATTTACATTGCAGCATCTATTGATTGCAGTGAAGTCAAATGGGTCCTCTCTGTCTGGGAAAACTTAGGCACAACACCTGAACACAGTCAGAACCGACTCTCAGCACTCCAACTCAGAAAGTTAGATTTATCTCACCAGCCCAACATAGAGTCATGCTGTCTGCTTCTTACGTAAGTTACATGTTTATGTGTACATTTGTAAAACTGGTAGGCGCTTGGAGCACTCAGCTTTGAGATTATGCTGTTCTGAACTCTGTCGATTAGAGCTTCTGTGTAAATAAAACCATGAGGATGACTCTGACTGTCCAGCATTGATGGAGTCAAGACTGGTTCTTCCAAGACCAAGACCAGTAAGAAATGGTCTTAAAGCCCAAAACCGATCTCAAGCCCTCCATCTCTGATTGCCAAGGTGGAAGGTGAAACATCTGAAATGTGACATGGAAGCTTTGGCTCAAAGGAGGGGTGGGGTGTCTGTTTGGCTGAGGGCAGAAGAGGAGAATGCCAAGCTTTTTATTGAACTGAATTTGTTGAAGAATGTGTTTGTCATGTTTTAGTTTTGATTCAGCTTTTGTTACCAGTAGTTTTCAGTTTTTCCACCTTGTTTGGGTTTTAGTTATGATTTGACTTTATTTATTGTTAGTTTTCAGTTTCCTCCTCCCCTTCTCACTCAGTCTTCACTTCACTCCCCTTGCAGTTAGTCACACCTGTTAGTAGTTAATTAGTTAGAGTCATTTCACCTGCCAGTCTCCCTATTTAAGTCTCCCTCTGTTCTCATTTCCCTGCCGGTCCGTCATCATGCGTTACCTACTCCATGCCTGTCCACCTGTATATACCCCGCTTGTGATTGGAACTCTGCCACCTTAACTTCTCTGTAAGGTTTGTTCTCTGTAGTTCCTGCTGCCTGGCTCTGATTCCCCTCTGCTGTGCTGAAGGGCTTGCTACCGAGCTCTGGTTAGCTCTCTGTCGAGGTGTGGATTTGTTGTCATGCTGGGAAGCCTGCTGCTGTGCTCTGGCTAGCTCTCTGCCTCCTGTGGATCCTGCTGCCTTGCTCTGGTCCCCCTCTGCCATACTGAAGAGCCTGCTGCTGCGCTCTGGCTGGCTCTCCGCCGAACTGTGAACTCAGCTGCCTATCTCCGGGTTTCAAGAACCCTCTCTCCGGGCCGTCAGCTCCTGCCATCACACCACCCCTGTTCCTGTGCAGTCCTGCCTCTCCGGTCTAATCATCCATCATCCCTTCAGCCCTTCAATAAAAACTCTCTATTTAGTCCTGTGTGCTGTGGTTCTGGGTTCATCTGTAAACAAATCCTGACAGCGTTCAGCTTATTGGCTCTGATCAGACTTCCATGTGTCCAATCCTCCTTTTGCTTGAAGCCAGCGATTGTCTTCAAGCCAGACCACATATCTCTGATATTTGTACAGTAGGAGGTTGCTCTCCAGTACACCTCCTTGCTGTCTTATCTTGACTATGAGTTGCTTCTGTATACTCTTCAGTCAGTGGGCCTTGGGGGCTGTGGTCCGGAAGTGGGAAAGTGACATGCTGAAGCGAAGTGACAATGGCATCATCTGGTGGTTTTGCTATAGATCTGTCTGGAGGCTTTTTCACCATCCTCGTCACCGGAGGTTGAGGGAGCCCAGTGGGGCTGAGCCTTATCAGTTCGAGCCTCTGGCTCAACACCCTGATTTAGCAATGCCTGAAGCTGACGCTGCCAGAGCAGTAGAGGACAGAATGGGTGCAGTTTGTGTGGTAAAATTATGTTAGCAGCTTCACTGCTAAAACGGGCTGACATCCGAAGTGGTAACAATTACTAAAAACTATTGATTGCAATGCTCACAAATCAAACTCCTGGGTCTGACTAACTACGGGGCAACAGGATGTGTGTCTAACAGACGTTTTTATATCTGAATGCAGGGTTATGGTGACGAAAGCATGTATCGTTTGAACCAATAGCAAATTTGACTGCAATAGTGCAGCACTAAGATACTTTTAAGACAACTGTCTTAGTGCAACCATGCACAATAAGATTAAGGTAGCACCCTTAGGCCCAGTTTTTACAGTTTACCTGCAAAATAAGTTTATTTTGGGGTGGGTTACACTTTAAAGTCACTAATCACCCTAACATGCATGGTTTTGGACAGTAGGAGGAAGTTGTAGTACATGAATCTATGCATTCTATGCATTCATGAGAGTAACATGCAAACTCCAGACCCCAGACAAAGAAGCATACAGTTGGAATTTTCATAATATGGGGGTAATTTGCTCCATCAAGGTCTGTACAACCTACCATAATACAATCCACAATGAATTATACGGGTATCATAGGGTGTCTGAGGTTATCATAAGACCATCTGTAAAGCACTTAAAGTTGCAGCACAACTGGACCCTGGAACATGAAAATGACATAAAACAAAGCTATAGCTCCATGAAAGACTAGATGAAAATAAAGAAATATTGTCAAAGCCCAGATCTTTATCCTTTACAGATGCTCTGGGGTGACATGAAGCAAGCTGTACGTGAAAGAAACCTTGCAACATCTCACAGCTGAAAGGGAGGAGTGGGGCAATTCTTTTTAAATCTATGTCAGAGACTGGTAAATGGGAAGTTATTTCAGCAAAAGGAGGTACCACATGCTATTAATTGGCAAGGATGTGCTAATTTTCCTTAGCTGGGAAAGGGATTTTGGGGTGACCTAATATTGTTAAATAAATAATTTTCCATTTTTTAAATAAACCAGTAATTGAAATTCAAATTAATCATTAAAACTGCAAAATTAGCATCACATTTTTGTCCATAATCAGTGTATGCAAATATCTTAAAGGAAAATGTATATTGAAGGTGATTTTAATTACTCTTTGGCAAAAATTTGTGACCACAAACCTCCACCATAGATCCACACCATAACTGAGAGATTGTGAGGTCTTGGTGAGGCAGGTACCCAGATGTTAAGGTACAGGCAGTCTTCACTCATCTCTCTGTTAGGATTCCACATCTCACTGCCTTGGAAACCTGGGAACGATGTGTCTACATACTGGTAACAGGCGTTGGGGTAGGCCTTAGCCTCCAAAATCCCAGTCCATCTTCGCTTTGGCTCAGGAGGACGGAAGCGACGCTTACCCACTGGTGGCTCAGCAAAAGGAATGCCAAGGAAAGCAGTGACATAGCTTCCATCTGGCACAGGAAAGCGCACACCTTGAACTAGACCATCATGTGTATTAACAAGGTCTCCATCATTTTGGGAGAAGCCGTTAGGGATGAGAGAGATGAGGAAGGTTGATAATAAGAAGACATTGGTAGAGAACTGCATGATCGAGGCCAAAATTGCTTGTGTGCCAGGAACTGCAGTTGTGATCTTCTGTCCTTGGCAGGTAAGCAGGCTTTGCTCTCCTTTACCTCAAATCTAAGAGAGAGAGAGAGAGAGAGAGAGAGAGAGAGAGAGAGAGAGAGAGAGAGAGAGAGAGAGAGAGAGAGAGAGAGAGAGAGATGTGATTACAAGAATGATAGTGTACATAACACAGGTGAGATTAAATCACAGTTGCAAAAGAAGGAGAACCCAAAGAAAACAATGTATCAGCAGCTATGTTTTGATGGCAAAGCAGATAAAGACTCTAGTTGTCTTTAAAAAGAAATTCACTCCTAAACAAGATTATTTCATTTGGACATTATTTTATCCTGCGGAATTTGCCTGGTCATTCAAAAGACTACATCCACTTTACCAACCAAGACATAAATCAGATGCAGAACAATGAGATTGTTGTTAGTCCTTCCTGTCAATGTGGTTGTACCTTAAAGACTGACATTTGGGCAGTTGACCTTTTTAAACACTGAAATATCAAGGCACTTTTTTACCTTTAAACTAAAATGCAAGAATTTCTGGATCAAATTATTCTTAGTTTGATATGGATATGGCCAGTAACAGCTGTAAAAGTGTACAGATGTCAACCACAAACTTAAAAATATATTTACCAAATCAAATCTATTTTCTTTCATTTCACTGAATATAATATAACATACAACTGATTGAGACTATATTTGTATTAAAAACTCATTAGATAATTGTAAAAATCAGTATGTAGATAAAACAAAAAAGAAATTAATAGATAAAAATGATTCTAAAATAAAGTACATAATCTTAACAGTTCAGTATTTTAACATTTTATAGCAGAATGCTGTGTACCTGTCTGGTGGCCCTCCTTTCGATGTTGTGGTACTTTTTGCCAGATTGTAGCATTTCATTTTGTTCTCCGATACAGATCTTGAATAGAGAACACCAACACCCTATTGACTTTTTCAGCTCTCCTCACTATCCTCTGCTTTGCCTTCATATTTGCCATCATCTCTGTCCTAAAACTAGTTAGGAAAGGGAAGGTTGGCAGGAGATGTCCTTCTTCCCCTACCACTTTGAACAAGCATATCACATAAACAGCTGCTTCCTATCCCTTACATCACCTCTGAGTTGGACTTGTTACTCTGACAACCATACATTGCTAAACATAAACAGCAGTTGGACAGGTGGAAGACGACTGTCACAAGGCATCTTGTCAATTTATTAGTGCACTTTCAGCCAACAGGGACAAGAACATTCCTTTGAAACCATTTTACACCCAATTCTTACTTTGATCCTCATTTTAGAAAAGTGCATTTTCTAGAAAAGCATACATTTCAAACTCTTAGTGCCGTTATCTTATGATTACATATGTTGTGTCATCATCCTGACTCATGTGAATGCAGTATATTAAAATGGACTAGACATCTATGTAAATGTGGTACAATTCACAAAAATGGTGAGCCATGGAATTGATCCTTTCACAAAACCCCGCCCCCAAACGGACATTGTCCAATCACAAGCCATCAGCATCTCGAGCTATTTAAACCAGGGCTTTGAACCGATTTTTTTTCCCAATCGGTTCGTTCCGAACAGAAACGGAATTATAACGTTTCCGGTTATGAGTTCCACCAAAAAATTGACGTTCCCGAACCGGTTAGAACAAAAAAATACTGTTCCCGGAACGGTTAATTTCGTTCCTGTCAGCTGTTTGGAATGATCGTTTTACTTAACGATGGATCTTAATTTACCTCTTATTTAAGATGTGTAGCTCTAGTGGAGACACCGCTCTCTCTCCATTCAGTCAGCGAATGTGTGATGTGATGTAACACAGGAAGTGAACCTCAGCCGTCATTGTAAAGGCCCATTCATACCTCACGTAAAAGACGGATACGGATACGTGTGGAGTGTTTCATACGTTCTAACCGTCAATTTCGTCCGTATTTTGACACGAAAATTGGGAGCTTACGATTACGGACGAAACGGATCAATACGGAGCAATACTACCGGAAAAGGTGGGGGCGCTATTGAGTTTGTAGTACAAAATGTCAACAAAATCACGAAGGAGGTTATAATTCTGGGCTTTAAATAATGGCGGGATTCGAGGAACGACTTGCGGAGCGTCGATCTCTTTTTTTACTTTTCTTTCGCTTACGGAGCAAATACAACAAAATCACGTCTTGGACCGTCGCCATGTTTGATCAATGACGAATTATTGGCGCCCAGCACTGCCACCTAGAGGAAATATTGGTTATTGCGCACCTCAACGGACGGACGTGCGCAGGAAAATAATTCCTTTTTTTTTTTAGTTAATTAGGCAACGAAAACTTTGAGGAACGAAATAAAACCGGTATTAACCGGTTACCATTATTTTTAAATAAGTGTTCCAGTTCCAGAACATAAAAAACTAGAATCGTTCAACTTCTGAAGAAGTTGAAGAAGGCGCCCGCCTGGTGGTGGGCGTGACCGTCAAAGGCAAAGCTTCAGAGTTCCTTGGTCGTAGGCTCTCATGGCTTGGGGATTTTAAATCAAACCTTCTGAGTGAAAAGGATTTGTCTTCATCAAAACCTGCCGACCAGGAAAACTTTGCGTCTGCAGAGCTGCAAACTGCGTATTTCGATCTGAGACGCAGCTAATGAGCTAATTGGCGACAGCCGACGGTCAACGTTTCCCATTCATTTGCTACGGTAGTCCTAAACCACTACTGACATAATACACTTTTTGGCCACAAGCGTCATTTTGGGGGCGTTGTTTCCACCTCTTCTCTTAGAGCCGTTTTTAATAGAAAGAAGAAAAGGCAAAATTGGTCCAAACAAAAGGTTGTAACGTTTACATTTGTAACCTCTGCCTTACATAAACACTAGAATTAAATCTTAATAAATAAAAGTATAGACAATTATTTCAGTAACTCAATTCAGTAAGTGAAATACAATATATACAGGGGTTGGACAATGAAACTGAAACACCTCTCACTTTAGTGTGGGAGGTTTCATGGCTAAATTGGACCAGCCTGGTGGCCAATCTTCATTAATTGCACATTGAACCAATAAGAGCAGAGTGTGAAGGTCCAATTAGCAGGGTAAGAGCACAGTTTTGCTCAAAATATTGCAATGCACACCACATTATGGGTGACATACCAGAGTTCAAAAGAGGACAAATTGTTGGTGCACGTATTGCTGCCGCATCTGTGACCAAGACAGCAAGTCTTTGTAATGTATCAAGAGCCACGGTATCCAGGGTAAGCATACCACCAAGATGGACGAACCACATCCAACAGGAATAACTGTGGACGAAAGAGGGTGCTGTCTGAAAGGGTTGTTCGGGTGCTAACCCGGATTGTATCCAAAAAACATAAAACCACGGCTCCCCAAATCACGGCAGAATTAAATGTGCACCTCAACTCTCCTGTTTCCACCAAAACTGTCCGTCGGGACATATATATTACCAGTATTGACTTGGGAGGTAATAAGGTCTGCATTTGACCATTAAAAACTCCACCTTCTGTGAGCAGTGACTGTCGGTAGTAGTAGTTATTATAAAATAAATGCACAAACCTCCGCGTCTGGTCTCCGCGGCTCGGTGTGTGTCGCGTCCAGTTAGCTGTATAGCATTGTCCGGACAGCTGGTCTTTAGCCATGTTTCAGTGAAAATCATGATATTTGAGTCCATAATCCGTCTGTCATTCGTGATGGATTATCGTAAATCGTCCATTTTATTGGCCAGAGAACGGACATTGGCGGGGAAAATGCTATGTAAAGATAGCCATGGTGTTAGCTTTAGCCTAGCTCGCATCCCCCCTCCGCGCTAACGCCGGCTTTGTTGACGTTCTGGTCGCCGGCTGAGTTGCACTTCCGCCCGGTCGGGAGAAGTCGGCAGGCTCCAGTGTTCTGGAGATCTCTAGGATGACAGGAATATCGGCGATAAATGTATCAGTATTATAGCTCCGAATGTCCAGCAACTCATGTGTGCTGTAGCGCAGCAACGCGGTGCAGTTTTGGAAGAAAAAGTCCGGTGATAAATAGATAAAAAACTTTTAGATAACAAGTGCTGGAGAGACGCTGCGCCGATCAGCCAGATACGAGGGTCGGCAGCTGTTTATGACGCAATGTGCGTGTCTATAGCGCTGATGTGTATAGGATTTGTTTTCATCAAAACCTACCGTTCAGGAAAACTTTGTGCTCGCATCCCCCTCCGCGCTAACGCGGCTTTGTTGACGTTCTGGTCGCCGGCTGAGTTGCACTTCCGCCCGGCCGGGAGAAGTCGGCAGGCTCCAGTGTTCTGGAGATCTCTAGGATCTCTAGGGTGTTTTTGGATCATTTTGTCACCATGGTAACTTGAAATGGTGTGATGAGAAAAATCGGAATTTTTTTCATCATTCATTCATTTATATCAGTTGTTCAAATTATTTATTTGTTACTTGTAAAAAAAAAATAAAAAAATATTGGGTATCCCCAGCGGGTTGCGAACCTGCGACCTTTGGTGCACCAGCCCAACACCTAAACCACTGTACCAAAAAAAAGGGCCATGCTGAGCTCTGCATTATGGAGAGGTCAACTGTGTCTAGGAAGTGGTTTTGAGAAGTGGTTTTTGGTTAATTTTGTCACCACGGTAACTTTAAATGGCGTCAAGTACAAATAGCACACTTTGCGGCGTCGAGACGCACGTTTTGATATATAGTTTGTGGGGGTACAGCCTACGGTTCGGGCTGTATTAACGGTGACGGAAAATTAAAAAGCAATAATAATAATACTAGAAACGTTCAACTTCTGAAAAAGTTGAAGAAGGCGCCCGCCTGGTGGTGCGCGTGACCGTCAAAGGCAAAGCTTCCGAGTTCCTTGGTCGTAGGCTTTTATCGCTTGGGGATTTTAAAATCAAATCTTCTGAGTGTGAAAAGGATTTGTCTTTGTCAAAACCAGCCGACAGGAGAAGGTCTGCATCCAAGCAGCATGGAAAATTGGCGTTATTAAAACATGATTAAATACTTCAATGTAGCATGAAAAAATGAAATATGTGAATAAAAATGTTAAAGGCATTACAAACTACTAAAGGAAGTACAAACTATGTGAAGCAGAAGTTGGTGAGACCTTCCTAGAGCTACTTCCGGTTAGCAACATGTTAAGCGTTAGCAGCTAACATGGTTGTTTCCAGTATCACCGGGTGATTGTACTCTGTTAGTTAGGTCCAAATCCTGTACTGGGAAGTTCCTCAAAAAGGGTGCCAATTAGGGGTGGGTAAAATAATTGAAGAATCGATGCATCGCAATAATTTCACGCAAAATTCATAATCGATTTGGGGGCTCCTCAGAATCGATTCACCTCCTGACACATTGGGGGCGCTGCGAGTTTGGTCACTGTGCTGAGCACCTGAGCGCATAACAACAGTCATGGCGAGCTTGAAAAAAGAAGAAGAAGGAAAGAAGAAGTCATGGCGAGCAGCTGTAGAAAGCTAACTCCGTCCACTTTTAAGTCAGAGTTTTGCGCTCATTTTGCTTTCCCGTCTAAATCTGGATTCTCTCTGTGCCAGAGAGAATTAAAGTACTGCAGCAACACGATAAATCTGCGCAACCACTTAACCAGATACCACGCAGATGCGCTACAAAAACCCGAAGCACAACCTGTTGACTCCAAACAGACACAAATCGACAAATCATTCATCTCTAAACTTCCGCCAAGCTCTGCCCGTGCACAGAAAATCACAAAGTCTGTAGCCGTGTTTATTTGCAAGGACCTACGACCGTACAGTGTTGTTGAAAACACGGGTTTTAAGAATATGCTAAAAACACTTGAACCACGTTACGCAATACCAACACCTAAATACATGACATAAGTCGCTGTGCCATCACTGTATACAGAGGTGAAGACAGACGTTTTGGAGTCATTAAAGTCGGCCGAAAGAGTTGCTCTGACGTGTGATGGCTGGACCTCGAGAGCAACCGACCCCTACGTAACCATAATTTCTCATTTCATATCGAACGAGTGGGAATTGGTGTCAAATGTGCTTCAGACTAGACCCCTTCATGGAAGTCATACAGGTAGCAATATAGCAAACTTGTTGACAGAGGCAATAAATGAATGGGGCATAACCGGAAAAGTGCCTGCTGTTGTTACAGACAACGCGGCTAACATGCTAGAGCTGTCGGTCTCACTGATCTGTTGCATGTTGGCTGCTTTGCCCATGTGCTCAACTTGGCTTGGCAGGCTGCTCTTAAAACCACTGCAGTCACACGGCTTCTGGGCAGAGTGAGGCGCATCTCTGCTTTTTTTCATCGAAGCACTTTGGCCTGTCATGCACTCAAAAAGAATCAAAAGTTGTTGGACCTCCCACAACACAAGTTAGTGACTGATGTCTCTACGAGATGGAATAGCACTTTAGATATGCTGGAGAGATTTTTGGAACAACAACCAGCTGTCTCTGCTGCATTACTTGCACCTGAAGTGCGAAAGCAGGAAAAAGATCTATGCTCCCTTACAGAGACAGACATTACAGCAGCAGAGGATATTGCACAGGCTCTGAAGCCATTAAAGAAAGCCACCTTGGTGATGTCTCAAGAAAGCACCCCAACTCTGTCTGTCATTGCACCTCTAAGGTGCAAAGACTTCTAGAGGAGATGCAACCATCATCCAGTGACTCTGCAGTGGTGAAGGAAATGAAGACTGCTATGTGCAGGGATCTCCAAAAAAGGTATTAATATATATGTATATAAACTTTTTTGCAACACAAAATTTGCTAATTTTATTTTACATGCACTTTATTTTTTAACTAGAAACGTTCAACTTCTGAAGAAGTTGAAGAAGGTGCCCGCCTGGTGGTGCGTATAACTGAAGTAATTTGATTATTACTTGTTAAAAAAAAAAAAAAAAAGGAAAATTTGGGGGCCCCCCCCCATTGCACCGGTGGGCCCAAGCGGCCCCTTAGTACGCCTATGGCTTTGACCAGCCCTGGCTGGCTGTCTGCAGCACAAAAAAAACCCAAACAACTCGCTGAATTTGGGGAGGGTTTGGGGTTGTTGCCGGTCTGAGGTGATTTGCGAAAAATCTACAAGTCCTACACCAATGAGGGTTACATTTCCTGAATCCAGACAAGAAGTCCTACGTTTTGATGTATAATTTGTCTACGTAGAGTGAAAATTGAGCGAGTAGGCTAAAGTTGTTTGGTGTTTTTTGGAGAATTTTGACTTTGGGGTTGTTGCCGGTCTGAGGTGATTTTCAAGAAATCTAAAAGACCTACACCAATGAGGGTTACATTTCCTAAATCCAGACAGAAATACCTACGTTTTGATGTATAATTTGTGCACGTAGAGTGAAAATTGAGCGAGTAGGCTAAAGTTGTTTGGTGTTTTTTGGAGAATTTTGTCACCATGGTAACTGAAAATGGCGTGATGAGAAAACGATAAAAGATATCCACATTCCGTTTTCACTTCTGAATAGTTCAAAGATATATCTACAAACTGGAAGTTAAACAATGTTCGTAGGTGAAAGCATGACGACACAGTAGAGTGTTGAAAATGACCATTTTTCGGTGTTTTTTTGCAAATGTTGTTCCAACCGTAACTGGAAATGACGTCAAGTGCAAAAAGCCTGCATCGCGTCGTCGAGACGAACGTTTCGATATATAGTAAGTGGGGGTACACCCTACGGTTCGGCCTGTAAAAATTTGGGGGCCCCCCCCCATTGCACCGGTGGGCCCAAGCGGCCCCTTAGTACGCCTATGGCTTTGACCAGCCCTGGATGGATGGCTGCAGCACAAAAAAAACCCAAACAACTCGCTGAATTTGGGGAGGGTTTGGGGTTGTTGCCGGTCTGAGGTGATTTGCGAAAAATCTACAAGTCCTACACCAATGAGGGTTACATTTCCTGAATCCAGACAAGAAGTCCTACGTTTTGATGTATAATTTGTCTACGTAGAGTGAAAATTGAGCGAGTAGGCTAAAGTTGTTTGGTGTTTTTTGGAGAATTTTGACTTTGGGGTTGTTGCCGGTCTGAGGTGATTTTCAAGAAATCTAAAAGACCTACACCAATGAGGGTTACATTTCCTAAATCCAGACAGAAATACCTACGTTTTGATGTATAATTTGTGCACGTAGAGTGAAAATTGAGCGAGTAGGCTAAAGTTGTTTGGTGTTTTTTGGAGAATTTTGTCACCATGGTAACTGAAAATGGCGTGATGAGAAAACGATAAAAGATATCCACCTTCCGTTTTCACTTCTGAATAGTTCAAAGATATATCTACAAACTGGAAGTTAAACAATGTTCGTAGGTGAAAGCATGACGACACAGTAGAGTGTTGAAAATGACCATTTTTCGGTGTTTTTTTGCAAATGTTGTTCCAACCGTAACTGGAAATGACGTCAAGTGCAAAAAGCCTGCATCGCGTCGTCGAGACGAACGTTTCGATATATAGTAAGTGGGGGTACACCCTACGGTTCGGCCTGTAAAAATTTGGGGGCCCCCCCATTGCACCGGTGGGCCCAAGCAGCCCCTTAGTACGCCTATGGCTTTCACCGGCCCTGGATGGATGGCTGCAGCACAAAAAAACCCCCAAACAACTCGCTGAATTTGGGGAAGGTTTGGGGTTGTTGCCGGTCTGAGGTGATTTGCGAAAATTCTATAAGTCCTACACCAATGATGGTTACATTTCCTGAATCCAGACAAGAAGACCTACGTTTTGATGTATAATTTGTGCATGTAGAGTGAAAATTGAGCGAGTAGGCTCAAGTTGTTCGTTGGTTTTTGCATAATTTTGACTTTGGGGTTGCTGCCGGTCTGAGGTGATTTGCGAAAAATCTATAAGACCTACACCAATAAGGGTTACATTTCCTGATTCCAGACAAAACTACCTACGTTTTGATGTATAATTTGTGCATGTAGAGTGAAAATTGAGCAAGTAGGCTAAAGTTGTTTGTTGGTTTCTGGATAATTTTGTCACCAGGGTAGGTGAAAATGGCGTGATGAAAAAAATCTATAAGTCCTACAGCAATGAGGGTTACATTTTCTGAATCCAGACAAAAAGACCTATGTTTTGATGTATAATTTGTCTACGTAGAGTGTAAATTGAGCGAGAAGGCTAAAGTTGTTTGGTGTTTTTTGCATAAGTTTCACTTTGGGGTTGTTGCCGGTCTGAGGTGATTTGCAAGAAATCTAAAAGACCTACACCAATGAGGGTTACATTTCCTGAATCCAGACAGAAATACCTACATGTTGATGTATAATCTGTGCACGTAGAGTGACAATTGAGCGAGTGGGCTAAAGTTGTTTGGTTAATTTTGTCACCATGGTAACTTAAAATGGCGTGATTAGAAAACGATAAAAGATATCCACATACCGTTTGCACTTCTGAATAGTTCAAAGATATATCTACAAACTGGAAGTTAAACGATGTTCGTAGGTGAAAGCATGACGACACAGTAGAGTGTTGAAAATGACCATTTTTCGGTGGTTTTTTGCGAATTTTGTTCCAACCGTAAGTCGAAATGCCGTCAAGTACAAAAAGCCCTGATCGCAGCGTCGAGACGAACGTTTCGATATATAGTATGTGGGGGTACACCCTACGGTTCGGGCTGTATTAACGGTACTATAATAATAATAATAATAACTAGAATCGTTCAACTTCTGAAGAAGTTGAAGAAGGCGCCCGCCTGGTGGTGGGCGTGACCGTCAAAGGCAAAGCTTCCGAGTTCCTTGGTCGTAGGCTCTCATCGCTTGGGGATTTTAAAATCAAACCTTCTGAGTGAAAAGCATTTGTCTTCATCAAAACCTGCCGACCGGGAAAACTTTGCGTCTGCAGAGCTGCAAACTGCGTATTTCGATCTGAGACGCAGCTAATGAGCTAATTGGCGACAGCCGACGGTCAACGTTTCCCATTCATTTGCTACGGTAGTCCTAAACCACTACTGACATAATACACTTTTTGGCCACAAGCGTCATTTTGGGGGCGTTGTTTCCACCTCTTCTCTTAGAG